>CM044437.1:105973281-105986987 GCA_024363595.1 Xenopus borealis
ACAAAGACCCGGAAGACGGCTGCCTGGAACTCAGATGCCTGAATCTGCGCCAAGGTGCTTTTTTTGCTGAAGGGTTGAATTCTCCTTTAAGACTTCCTTCGTTTAAATGCATCACACAACTGGAAACAAAAATGTAAAGTACTTGATATATACCATACAAATTACCTTCTCTAGGCATACAAAGTCTGTGACTGTCAAGCTGTCAAAGAGGAATTAAAGGACCAGGAACATCAAAAACTGAAATTTTTTAAAGTAATAAAAATATATTGCAGCGTTGCCCTGCACTGGTAAAACTGCAGTGTTTGCTTCAGAAGCACTACTATTGTTTATACAAATTAGCTGTTTATATGAACTATAGTAGTGTTTCTGAAGCAAACAGATCAGTTTTAACAGCACAGGGCAACACTTCATGATATTTAATTTACTTTAAAACATTTAAATTTTTTGGTGTTACTGTTCCTTTAACCTCTATCTTAATAAATACAATAACAAAGTATGAAAACACAGAGATTACATGTCATGTGGTATGAGAAACAGAAGGAATGAGTTTACAGTAAGTGTAAAGCATACAAAAACAAATTGGAGGGCAAAAAATACATGAGGTTTGGGCACTGGCCCTGAAAGTGGATCTAACTCGAAAATTAAAAATTAAGCTTAAGCTCACTGAAATAAGGCACTTGTCCGCTCACTCGCATGCACATTACGTGTGTGTGATGTCACGTGCATGCGCATAATGAAAAGCTGCCTCGATTAGGGATCACTTTTCATTATGCGCATGTAGGGTTGCCACCTTTTCTTGAAAAAAATACCGGCCTTCCTATATATTTATCTTTTTTCCCTATTAATAACATTGGGATCAACCATTAAAAATACAAGCCAGGCCAGTAAAATACTGTCCAGGTGGAAACCCTATGCGCATGCGAGTGAGCTCACATGGCTGCTTGCACTGGAAGCTCCCTCCCTGTGTGAGTAGCATAGCGCTGGTGGGGGGCATTTAGAAATAAAAAATACTGTTATACCCAAACGGAATGCAGGCTCTACCAGCCCGCACCTATGGTTGGAGATATCATTTTTAACCAATAGGTTCCCTTTAACAGGCAGCCATGATAGGGATTTTACAAGTGGATGTTCCTTCTTAGGAGAGAAAAGAAGGGTCCTAGCACCATGTATAACCTTTCACAAGTCTGTAGCACCTGAGGATAACTTGAGCCAAAGACTTGCTTTTTTACCATTTCCATACAAAGCTCCCTGGAGCCACCCTTCATTGCTCTCTTTACCCAAAAAAAGACCAAAGGCAGACTGAGATGGTACCAACTGTGACCAAATTACACATGCTTCTTTTGTTTGCCTACAGGTCAAGTGATTGTATTAAGCTGGCCATAGACGTAACAATTACGATCTTTCTCGGAAAAGATCTTTCCAAGAAAGATTGTTCGTTTCAACACACACGTGTAGAGCTGAATCATCAAATATACAGTTAGAAACAATAGAATTCTACTTGTATCTGACGATTCAGCACTAACAATGGCCGATGTTCAGGGAGCTTTCAAAGGCATCCGATCAAAATTTTCCATCCAGTCCGATCAACCAGCCGACCGATATCTTAATCTTCTGACGATGTCGGTCGGCTCATTTCCCACCATACACGCACCGAATATCGTACGAAAATTCGTTTCGTACGATATTATCTGTGCGTCTATGGCCACCTTTACCAGCTGCGTATGTTGACTGGATCCAACAACAAAGTACATCTATGTGATCTACCAATTATACACCAGTTAGCTGCCTCATTAGCTGCAAACCAGCACAACAACTCATTCAGTTTTTGCATGATCAGCTATTTTAATGTACAGACAAGGACACTTGTTCTGCAGAGAACACTTTTTAAAAAGTGTGAACAGCATTTGTACAGTGTGAATTTGTCGACTGTTGCTACGACATTTTAAAGACATTTTTTCCTTCCCGACACTTTTGTGAATTCCCCCCATAGAAATTCGTCTGTATGCTCAGGTACAGTAGCTGCACCTACATCTACATTCACTCACTGTGCAGGGAAGTCTCAGCAGGTTTACATCTCTCTCTTGTAAATCAATCGGTTAAAGGAAAAGTAACATCAAAAAATGAAATTGTTTTAAAGTATTAAAAATATAAAGCAGTGTTGCCCTGCACTGGTAAAACTGCAGGGTTTGCTTCAGAAGCACTACTATTGTTTATATAAATGAGCTGTTGTTTAGCCATGGGGGCAGCCATTCAGGGAGGAATTCGAGGAGAAAAGGCTCAAGTTACACAGCAGATAGCAGATAAGCTCTGTAGAACATAATGTTATCTGTTATCCATTACTTATCCTGTGCCATATAGCCATTTTTCAATTTACACCATTGCTACTTAGCAGCTTGTATTATATGAACTATAGTAGTGTTTCTGAAGCAAACAGATCAGTTTTAACAGTGCATGGCAACACTACATGGTATTTTATCTTTACTTTAAAACACTTTCATTTTTTGGTGTTACTGTTCCTTTAACTTTCAGTGTGCAGAGAATGTGTGCTGCCAATATAACAAGCTCACTTCGACAAAGGGATGGAACTGAGCATATTCCAAAAATACTATAGTGTTGAGCAAAGCATAAAGGGTCAAAATCAACCCTTTATGAACCTGATATTTTGGTGTAAATCCCAACTTTACATTTCATAATAGCGGCCTAGCAGCTTTCTAGCAAATTCCCTATTTCTGCAATTTGAAACCCTCAGCACTAGATTTGCAGAATTATAGTTGGTGCTGATTGCTAAGACAACAAAACATGTGATGTCAGAAGTACAACGTATACATTTGTTTTTTGCTTTTTTACCCCAAAAATCACAGATACAGGCATACCAACAGTACAACCACTTTAGATGATAAACTTCCACTATTCTTCTTTACTCTTTTAAAAGAGACATATTGTGTAAAGAATAAGAATGTACCAGTGCATTATACTCATTTAGATATAGAAGAATTCTGCTTTAAAAAGTAGTGTTTCAGGCTGATTTATTGAATATTTCTGCAAAACCCCTAATAATCCCTCCCTTCCACTTCCTGCTCCCTGAATTCCCAGGCTGTGCAGCGGAGCCGGTGGCTCTCAGCTCACTGCACTGTAGGACAGGAACTAAACTAGCAGGACCTGATAGGGAACTGAAGTCTATCTTTACTTGTGTGACTGCAAGGCTGTGATTGGCTGTCCCCCTCCTACTGTGCTTGTGGCAGGGACCGTTAGGACACACCCACCCCTCATTTTGAAACACAGACAGGGACCAGAGAACATCTATAGGGAGCTAAGGAGATATTTTTAAAGATAATATTCATTTTTAGCACCATGTAAAAGCAGCACCATATATTACTTATAACTGCCTACAAATTTTTTTCATTTATCCTATACGTCTCTAAGTGTAGAAAGAGCAATCCTGCCCCCTTTGCCTGTTCCAAGCAATAGAGGTAGGCATGGACGGTGGGGGCATCATTGTGCTTCCTGCTTCAGGCGGCAGGAGCAGACGCAGGAGCACTCCTGCATACTAACGCACAAACTAAATGTGACTATCATAGAGACAGGTAAATACCTAAATAAGCTCATATGTAGGTGTATCTGCATAAAAGCCATATGCATATAGATAGGGGGTAAATTGACACACCAATAAAAAGTCCTCAGTAAAGAAATACTTTAGAACAGTGCTGTCCAACTTCTGTGGGACAGAGTGACAGAATTTTTCTCGCATACTTGGTGGAGGGCCAATAATGGAAGCCAGTGTTGACCACTCCCTGTTTTGAAACCACATACATGTTACCACAAGAACGTTTAAGACCAAAATGTCCACATTAATGTAGTGCTAATAAATATGAATTATTGATAATATAATAGTGATTGCACACTTCAGAGATATCACTCATATGTGAAAAATTTAGGTCATACTAAAACAAACCCTTAAATCCCTATGTCTCATCCTCCCCAGTGTATAATACATTGCCCCCCTGGCACATGATTAAACATCTTAGGGGCCCTAACAAAAATCTCCAAATGCTAACAAACCCCACAGAACAGACCCTACTAGGCTTATGTTCCACAGATACAGTAGGGCACACAAAGGCAGAGTATGGCACACACAGGGAGCATAGGGCAAGCACAGTATGGCACACACAGGCATGGCACACACAGGGAGCATATGGAAGTCAGAATATGGCACACATGGGAGCATAGGGCAGGCACAATATGGCACACAGAGGAAGTATAGAGTAGACAGAGTATGACACACACAGGCAGAATATGGCACACACAGGGAGCATAGGGCAGGCAGAGTATGGCACACACAGGAAGCATAGGGAAAGCAGAGTATGGCATACACAGGGAGGAAAGGGCAGGCAAAAGCTATGCCTTTTTTCCACTTTGCAGCTCTACCCTGCATTATTTAGCCCTATATATCTAGTTTTGCATAGATAGGAAAGTGAACCAATTTTTCCAACACTATACAAAATGCAGAAAACTAAGGGGCAGATTTACTAAATTCACATTAATTCACATGAAGGGTTTGAATATTCGATAGAATTTTCAAAAGGATTCAAATTTCAAATATGCAAATTAGGCAAATTCAACCATCGTATATTCTAATTCAAATATTCGAAATTTTATTTTATTCGAATATTCGATGGTCGAATACTTCCCCTTTAAATTTAAATTCGATCACCTACTTCGCCAGATTAACCCTACCAAAATGGGGTTCATTCCCTAAGATCGAATAAGAAAAATTCAATCGATCGCTTAAAAATCGTTCAAATATTCGATTTGAATTCGATCGAATTTTCCCTATTCGATCATTCGATCGATCGAATTGCGCTAAAAAAATTCGACTTCGAATTTTTATAATTCCCCACTATTCCCTGATCGAATTTCTAATTTTCAAAATTCGACCCTTAGTAAATCTGCCCCTTAGTGAGCTCCTAAATAGAATGACATAGAATAACATGACTAGAGGAACGTATATAGATCTATTCTGTGTGAACATCCTAGCAGAATAATGGTTATAGTTTTTTTCAAAATTAAAGCAAACATTTCATGAATTCATAATTTCAGACAAAAGCAAACACCTTTTATCTAGATAACAGTGCTTTTTAACCAGTTATCTGACATTGATATAGAATGTATGTCACAGAAGGGTACCTATGGTGCCGTAGAATTTAACATTTTCACGTTACTCTTTGATCTGTGCCACATCAGTTTTTGTCTGGCAACATGCAATGAGACACGATCAAAGAGAAGGAAAGCCATTAAAGGTACTTAATGTAGGTCATACTTGTTTTGCATTAGTTTATCATTTTACGTTTTGTTTGTATAAAATATTTATAGCTTTATTTCTTCCAATTTATATTCCTGTAAACGCATAGTAGCTGTAATGTTCTCTGAACATATGTATTTATCTATATGATTAGGCACCATCATTGTGCAAATAGTTAAAATTTTCACTTCACAGTCAATGGCAGTTATCCCTGAAGATGTTTCATTACATAGCGATCTGCATTGGATAATCTGAAAAAGGCAGGGTTTTCGTCCGATAATCTGAAAAAAAACGAGTTTTCGCAGTGAAAATTTGCTAAAATTTAGTTTTTGGGGAACCTGTCGTAAGATGTTTTTGTTGCGATGTTTTGTTGCTCAGATTTTTTAGAGAAAAAATATTCAGAAATTAGTTCAATTCATGGATGGGAATTTGATCGACTTTGTTTTCATAAAAAACTGAGACCCCATCATTGCCCCCGAAGTTTCCCTAATTTAGCTCTCCGTGTAGATAAAAATGTCAATAGGGTGTGAATTTGATACGGATTTAAGCTGCAAGTATGCTAAAAAAAAATTTCCAATAAGATTGTTTCTCCACCCATTAAAATTAATTACTGCAGATTCATGCACCAGGTACTGTTTTAATGTTAAAAAGAAAAAAGAAATGAAATTCCTGTTATCTGGAGGATTTCCGGATTACGGATTTCCAGATAAGGTATCCCATACCCATACAGAGAAAACCCTAATGAAGTACAATTTCTTAGAGTTCTGCAAGCAAAGGCATTCATCTGTAGCTCAGCAACACACTGAGGGCTAGTGGACAGACGTTTGACATTGAAGCAGTATGCTAAACTCATGTTGTTCTGTATATAAAAATCACACAAGAGGATACATTCCTCTGCAATGGAAAAAAGGTCAATCTTTAAAATAGTAAATAAGTCCACCAAAATCCTGATAATGCATAATTAGGCTTCTATTTTTATGTATGAACCTGACTTTCTATCTTACAAAGCCCTAGGTCTCCTAATATTAAAATAAGAATCAATTTTTAAATTTCAGAAACCCTAGCTGCCACAAAGTAGCAGTGAATGACAAACTGCATAAAACAAGGTGCTGTGAAAATCTAACCTTTATTCACATCTTTATAATAAATAAAAAGCCACTAAGAAAGATTTTGGTACACATGAAACATTTTTATATAACTTAACAATATTAATATTTTATGAATTCACAAATAAGTGGTTACCCAATCATTAGCCAAGGTAGCCATCAATTGCACTGCTACTGAAATTATTTAAATTGCGGGAACTTTTCTGGAGAATGTGCCACACTTGGAAACTTAAATAAAAATGATAACATTAAAGAAACTCAATAGTGTTGTTTTGGTTCTAAAAAGTATTACTTTTATGTTAGTTTGGATCAAGAATATGGTACTGTTTCTTTATTACAGAGAAAAATCACTTATTAAAAACTGAAATACAATAACTATTATGAAACATTTAGGAGAGAGTATCACATTAGACGCTACATGTTAGAATTTGATATTAAAAGGAATTGCCTGATGTTAGACTTAATGGTATAAGTGCATGTGAGAATAATATGCGGCCAAATCGTCTCACTTATCCAACATGATGTGTAATTATATTGCCTTATGCTTCCACATTTTTACCCCCCTTTTTTATTTCGGTAACCCCCCCGGTTTAAAACATAATTTGGAGCTTTCTGGATAAGGGGTTTCCAATTAATTTACCCATACCTGTAGCACAATCTGCCCATAGATCACTGGCCAGTTAGGCTTTAACACTGGTAAAATACATGGGCAACAAATCATATGGCAAACTGCAGGAAGGAAACTGCATAATAACAGTCTTTCCTTAGCTAGGTAAGCCACACAGCATGATGGCTGGGAAATAACAAGGCAAGCTCTTTTACCATCTGACAAAGAAATAAAAAACAAACTGATCAAAACTGATTTAAACTGATAAAAATGATCAAACTCCACCCACTGCATTGTTATAGAAATGAGCAAAAATGTACACGTTCCCTTTATGCCATCATTTCTAGTTCTAGGACACAGGTCAAGGAAATGTATTGACAGGTAGGGAAGGTATTAAGCTCACCAACGTTTTGCCAAATTTTAAGGAATGTTGAAGAGAAAAATTATATTGATAATGATGAAACAATAATAAGAGGTGTTTACTCCTATAGAGGAATAGGATCTATTATCCGGAATGCTTGGAACCTAGGTTTTTTTGCTTTCTGTAATTTGTATCTGCATACCATAAGTCTGCTAAAATCATTTAAACATGACACAAACCTGATAGGACTGTTTTGCTACCAATCTTTATTCGTGCAATTAATTTACCTGCAAGTACAAGGTACTGTTTTATTATTACAGAGATAAAGGAAATTTAAAAAATATATATTATTTGACTGGTACTTACTATATATATATATATATATATATATATATATATATATATATATATATAGTAAGTACCAGCACTTTTTGTCTAACGTTTCAGGTTTGATGTTAATCTTCCTCAGGCAGAGTTACACGCATGTTAGAATATTACCCTTGTTAGCCATGAGGTGTCTCTATAGTTCCTTCTTGCAGAACAACTCTCTATACTAATTTGCAGCTTCGCACAAAAAAAATTACAACTCAGAATTGGTTTAGATTTGTTTTAAGCGCAGCTTTCTTTTCACTAATCATACGTTTCTAAATTCCTAGCAAGAAAACATAGCATATAATACACTGATCTTTCTCATTCCTCGGGCACTTGAAGAGACACTGATAATTTCTATTTAATCTTTTGATTTAAAATCAATCAATTTTATGTTTCTCATTCAGTAAGTCAGCATTTGTATCGTATAAGCAGACTAGAAAGCAGTCATAGTCTCTGTAACAATTTTTTTTCATAAAGAAAATAAACGACAACCGTGAAAATAATTATTTCTTTTTCCAAGCCTGATCATTTTAATGATATGATTTTAAGAACTAATGCCTGCCTACCCCAGAGTTAACCGTGACACATCTTCTGACAACACTGACCGCTGCACGCCTATTCAACTGTTTACCCTTCTGTCTCTGCACATAGGCAAAATTTTGATTAAAACAGTGTAGAATACTTTGAGCTAGTTCCATGTACACACACAAAGGCAACATATACTGGCATTTCCATACACACACACTGTATGCATACATTTACATGAAATTCTTTCCCTTCACCAAGTCTGACTGACTGAATCTTTGAAACCTGCTGGCAACTTTCACTGCATTATTAAGCCAGCTCCTGGATGTAAGGGGATTAAACCGCACCGCATACATTATTTCAAAATATGTCTAACAAGTAGATTCATTATCCTCCGTCTTTTCAGGAAGCCCTATGATGTACAAATGCTACATTTTCTTTTTTATTTTTACCAACAGCTGGGAAGGGTGAGATCCCAGCCCATTCTTGGTTTTCACATCATGCTGCATTTTCTTTTCCCGTTCATTGTATTTTCTGCAGCAGAAGAGGGGGGTGTCTTCTTTTAAAGATCAATTCATATTTCCATAATCCACGCTTGTGGCTCTCCCCGGGGTGGTGAGTGTCCCTCGTGTCCTGAGCTGCGTTCTACAACTGTCAATAAGTCCCAGAAACAATGAGACTCAGACAAAGGGACTTTTGGCAGACGAAAGAGGGTGGTTGGGGGGGACTTGGCTGGTGCCATATGCTTATGTGATTTCCAAAAGCCCCCTCCTAGTAAAAGAAAAAGTAATTCTCCATTCTAAATCTCCAACCTGCACTTTTAACCTCTCTCCTTTTATGAACTATCAGTTATTTTGTATTTTCTTCTAGTTCTGCATTATATTATAGAGGTTTTTATAGATGAGCCTGCAATGAAAAACAGTGCATGCAAAGAGCCAATAAGTACCTGTATTTATTCTGTAAATGTTATTCTGCTATGAACTTTCATTGAAAATTACAAAACAGGAAGGCATTACTAAGCCAACTTAAAATTCAGTATTAAAGCAATAGAAAAGGTGTTTTTTTTTTTTACATTTTACATCAGTAACAACGTAGTATAAGAATAATAATGTAGAATGCAGAGGATCCATGCATGGCTAAACTATTTTACATGATTGATTGTTAAAGGCCAATTTGGAAGAGTTTTTATTATGATTTTATTTACTAATGCCATTTTCCAGCATTTAGGGTGCCAACTGTTGTGTAAGCCAAAAATTACTTGCCCTTTATATGCATTCGGACCAATCAAAGTTTAGAAAAAATTGTTGTTTCCATTTTATATTCATATATTCATTCTGTACCAATCTGCATCCCTGAACTTTTAATAAATCGAAGAAATTAGGAGCTGCCGCAATCCAGTCTTCAATGCTCATGCAAGCCCCTTTTTGTAAAGTGATTTTTAAAGCCTTTATAGGAATCAAACAGTTATGCATTGTGACAAAGGTTGAACAAAATATACTTTTTAATAACAGTAAACAATTCCCTTAAATTACTGAATACAAAGCCCATCTACCTGATATATTTAATCTTAAAGGACTACACCACAATGTTAGTTCTTGAATGTGACAATCTTGTTAGAAGAAATTATTGAGTAAAATAAAAAAGAATATGCTGTTTGTAAAAGTATTAATTCCCCGCCCATTTAATATTTTGTGGAGTCACCTGCTTTATCAATAACAGCTTTAAGTATACTGAGGTATCTGCCAACTTGCACATTGTTCAGAAGCAGGTTTGGCACTTCTTCCAGGCAGAGTTGACCAGAATTCTCAGGTTAGTTGGAATAAAGCTTGTGCTCCAAAATTTTAAAATAAGGCCACAGATTCCAGATTCAGTGAAATGAGGTCAAGCCATTGCAGGATATTCTCCTTCTGTATTTGAGTGACTCCAATATTATTTTGGTTTTGTGCTTGGGATCATTGGCCAATATAGAAGATGGCAAAATAGAAGAAACTTCTCACAGAACTATCTATAAGCATGCCTGGCATTAGATAAAGGTACAAATTTGAAAAAAAAAAAAACGTTTTTGTGGACAGATGAGACCTATGCAAAGCTTTTTGTCCAATGTTCAAAGCAGAATGTGCATCACAAATCTAACTGTGCCCAAACATGTACCTGTATTGAAGTACACTGGTAGTAACATCAAGTTGTCAGGCTTCTTTTTTAAAATACAGAAGAAGGAATAATGGATGGTGTAAAATACCGGAAAATAATGCAAGAGATGTTTTTTTTTTGTCTGCTAAAAAGCTAAACAGAATTAATCTTTCAGCAGATCAATGAAGCCAAACACAAGACCAACATATTACTGAAGTTACCTAAGGCAAATGCCCTTTAAAGGCCCAAAACCATGAACTCAATCTCCCTGAGAAACTGTGGCATTATTCGAAAACTGAGGTGTCGTCTGACTATATATTTTGAACAGCAGGTAAAGCTGGCCCATAGTTACTCCAAAATACTTTGTTAATGCTGAAAAAGCTAGCTGCATAATTATTGTGGGTTTTGAGTACTTATGCAAACAGTTTACAGTTTTTTTGTATTTTCATAAAACAACATCACATAAATATATAGTTTCAGTGTGAGGTCTTTAAAAAAAATCAAGGCCAAAATGTAATTGTTGTATTTGTTATTGGGTAAAGAATTGGTTATGGGTCAAAATAGTTTTGCAAAACACTGAATATATTCCATGCACTCAAATGTATATTATTATGTACATGCAAGGGCCAATCCCTGCAGAACCCCAGAGATGCTGTCAGAGGCTGAAGGCTGAACATATCATTACATCCACTGCTCCACGCTGGGGTTTAATGCTAACAAAATCAAACCTCTCTGTGATGTTACCGACCTGGTCAGAGAAATCCTCCGGGAACTTCCACAGCAAGACTGGGTCTGTAAATAATTGACAGGAAGCATTAATCAGAACAGTGAGGACAGAATGCAGCCACCAGGGGCATTAATATTAACTATTTCTGTGGCAGATATATATTAGCCACACCTATTTGCAGATACAGTGTAAAAAAGTGTGCGCATTACAAGAATGATCAAACACATCTTCTATACACAGTGTACTATCGAAAATGTAAGAATACTTTCAAATTTACATCAGCCACACACACACAGATGGAAATGCTTGCATTTATAGCTACATAGGTACATTTATATAAATAAGGGGCCGATTAATTAAGGGTTGAATTGAAAATTCTAATTGGAATTTAAAATAATTTTTTATAGTCAAAACTGTCAAATTCATCTAGGGAATTATCCAAACTCGATTTCTAGTTAAATTTTTCGAGATTTGTCATACTCTGGCCCTTTAAGAATTCGAATGTGCCACCTAAAACCTGCCAAATTACTATATAAGTCAATGGGAGAGGAGCAGTGACCAATTTGGAGTTGTTTGTAGCCTTGCAGGCCTTTACATATTCGATTTTCTTAAAAAATAATCAAATATTCGAATTTCAAGTAAAATCGAATTCATGTGAGTTAAAAAAAAACTCACGTGAATTCGAAATTCAACCCTTAATAAATGTGCCTCCTCAAGTGTATGAATAAGTAAGAGAGTACAGACATAATGGAGACTGATAAGTTGTTATAGCTTTCAAGGCACAGTTACGTTACAGTAATCAATGTAAAGGGATGACTAAAGCATCAATTTTCAATTGTATTTTTTCACATTTATATACAAATTTATATATTTGTGGCAACTTGTTCATAAAATATATTTTCCAACCAGAACAGTTTTAGTTGTAAGATTTTGTTACTTTTAAGAATTGCGTACTCTTGGAAAATTAGTAGGAATTACAAATGTAAAAACACACTAAATAGACTAAAATTCTGAAGTGTTACATAGTGCTAAACATCTACTTGATTTCAATAAAGAAGATATGTTTAAAAGCATTGAAAGTAACATGGCATAGACAAAACACTAATGCCTGGCTTGTCCTACCATAGCATAGAGCTCTATTGAAGGGACAGACATTAGGAACATAGCAGACCTTTAAGTGGGAGGTGGTAACAGCGGATGATAAAGTGACTTCTCAGCAGCTGAATGAATGAGTGAGTAGTGTATCCAGTGTCTCTATGAGCTTGTTCCGCTGATACAAAAACCTCAAACAATACACATGGGAGCCATTGCTAATCTGTTTTATAGAGGCTCTGTTCTCGAACATGACACTTCAAGTGGTTACAATGTGACAAAGATTCTGAACAGGCATCTGACTTGTCACACTGATAACCATGTCTGGGTTACAATGCAGCATAGAATGCAACTATATTACACCACGTCTGCATGGTATGCAGCATATGATTTAACCCAATGTTTTGTACTTATGGTCCTGCTTTACAATTCACACTGTTTCTCCCCTTTTAACTTTTATTTTAGGATACAACAGATAAAGGAATTTTGCAATGTTCCAGGATCTAATGCCCAGTTGTTAATTCAGATGAGTAATAAAGACTATTTTAGGACCCAACTGCATGTTGCATGTTACTTTACTCTGAGTTGATTTACTTCCTTTTTATCTTTGAGAAAACATTTCCGTTTTACATTGTATATTTGACTGCAAAAAAAAAATTATGCAAACAAAACCAGTGTTTATCCTGTTTTCTCTCCCATTTTTGATAAATGTTTTAATTTGCATAACATGATGTGGCTTTACCTTTGTCATTGCAATTTAAGGGTAGTGCTTCTCCTGTTGCTAATTAAATATAACTTACCGATCCTTAATCAATCAGGGAATGCTGGGACTGGAAAAGGTAAAAATCTCTTTTTTTTTAAAATAAATCCACTAGCCATAAATAAGAATCCAAACATCTGAGATGCCACAATTACATTACATAACCCACTGTTTGAAACACTTGCCTTAAATCCACAAATCCCCTAAATTACTATAATATATACTTGCTCTGAGCATTATAATGCTTAGTGGGTCCTAGCAGCCACCATTTTTCATTCGTAGAGTGGATATTATGGCAGCACCAATTACATACCAATAAAAACGTAAGAATGAATGAGATCAAATTTACACTTGGTCACATTTCACCAGTGTGGCGAAGGAGGAATAATGTTCTGGGACTGTTTTTCATGGCTTGGGCTAGATGGTTCCATTTAAGGCACACATTAATCCTGCAGAATACATTTTTTCCCTAACACAATAGAATTATCTATTTTACGTTTTTCATGAAACCAGAAAATAAATAGACCAAATTCAGGAAAAATGTAAAATCAGGAAAATGCATTATATATTGGTGGGCATCACAAAAACCATGGCGTAAAATGAGGTAAAACTTAAAATCAGGTTATGTAAAATTGAAATAATTGAATAATAATTGAAATAATTCCTTGCTTGACATTTGCAGAAGTTAAGGGAAGACCCTTTCCTTTTTTAGCAAGATAATGCCCCC
>CM044437.1:106006656-106039237 GCA_024363595.1 Xenopus borealis
TTTCTATTACTCATCTTTCTATTCAGGCCTCTCCTATTTATATTCCAGTCTCCTATTCAAATAAATACATGGTTACTAGGGTAGTTTGCACCCTAGCAACCAGAGTGCAGAAATTGCAACCTGAAGAACTGCTGAATAAAAAGCTAAATAACTCAAAAGCAACAAATAATAAAACATGAAAACTCATATCACTCTCTTCATCATATTAAATGTTCATTTAAAGGCAAACAACCCCTTTAAGTGTGTGCCTTAAAGAAAAAGTAATAAGAACATAATCTAAAAATTCTGTGGAATGCCCTTATGTGTGCCAAAGAAAGAAATACTATGCTAATACTGCAAATGTTTTGCTTTGAATTTAATTCTATTGTAAAGAGCTGTGGAAAGTATTGGAGATGAACAGAATTGCAGAATTATGGATCTACAAAAATAGGCGTCGGACAGGAGATGGAAATGAGTTTAGATCATGTTGAAAGTTGGTGGTCTGTGAAGAACCAAACGCGAGAAAACAGTTTAATTAAAATAATGACGGTAAGACAAGCCTATATATGACAAGCATTTTTTTCTGTGGTTTCTGTAGTTTTCCTGTTACTACAGACTGCTTTGAAACCTTTACTTATACAGTACATTCCACGTGAAAAACATGATGCAATTTTATGCATAACTGAACCAAAGGACGCATACACAAATCTTTCTTACTCTAACATTCAGTGTAATAATAGTCATATCTGAACATGCTCTACTTCTTCAAATTATACTTAAAAAGGAAAAAATTGTTTCACATCATCAGTCTTGCAATAACCACAAACCACATACACACTCCTCTTCATTTAAGAAGCTAGCAGGCAAGGTCTGGTTGGGCAGTGAGCATTGATGGCTGTCATATGGTATCTATGATCCAAGTCATGGTCGTTTGAAAAATAAAGCCAACATTTTACTATTGCTGTGAACACTTTCAACCACAGGAAGTATATCAAGCAATAAGAAGATGCATGATATTTCAGCCAAATATAAAGCAAAACGTGCTTTTAATGTTTAAACTGAAAACAGTATTCATTTATTTACCTTCATTTTCAGAGGATGGACACTCGACTTTTATCACCAGATCAAAGGTTCTCTGTGGCTTTTCCCTGAAACAGAACCAAACAGATGGTTTAGAAGATTTCAAGAAGTTATTGTTGCAAGTCAGAAGCATAAGAAAGTTCAGCTGTTCTAAGGTCCCTTCAAACTGGCTGGGCGTGATTACTTACACTTTTGTGTTTTGTCTAGGGCCCTTATCCATGAAGCCACAGGTGCATGCACATAGTGTTCAGCAGATGCACAAAAGTCAAAAACAAAGACCCGCCATCTGTACTGCCACTCACAAACTGAAGCCCAGCATATCAATATAAACAAGCACCAAGGAAATTTAGGAGGCGCTCCTTGGCTGTTATTTTTTTTCTCGCAGCAAATGTTTCCATAATTATAGTATTAAGTATACAGACACAATGGGGATTGACAAATGCAAATTGTCTGGCCCTTAATGGAGAACTAAACTCTAAAAATGAATATGGCTAAAAATTTCACATTTTATATACTGAATTTATTGCACCAGCCTAAAGTTTCAGCTTGTCAATAGCAGCAATGATCCAGGACTTCAAACTTATCACTGGGGGTCACCATCTTGGAAAGTGTCTGCAAAACTCAGAAGCTTGGTGGGCTCTGAGCAGCTAAGCTTAGGGGTTGTTGCAAATTATAAAACAGAAAATGAGGTTGGCATCTAAAATAAGCTGATGCTACATGGCTGAATATTAAATGTTGATGTTAGTTGCACTGGTTTCTAAGCTGCCATGAAGTAATTATCTGTATTAATTACTAATCAGCCTTATATTGTGATATTTCGATTCTATGTGTACTATATATTGTGAGTGGGTCCCTAAGCTCAGTAAGTGACAGCAGCACAGAGCATGTGAATCAGTGAATCAGCAGAAAGGAAGATGGGGAGCTACTGGGGCATCTTTGAGGACAAAGATCTTTACTCCTAAGGGTAAGGCCAGACGGAAGATTCGGGGAGATTCGTCGCCTGGCGACTAATCTCCCTGAACCGCTTCCCCCTACCAGCGGCTTAATGAATAATCACCTGTGCCTATCCACACGCAGTGCTGCGCTTCCCCAAAGTCGCTCGTAATTGCCTAAGGAGGCAACTTCAGAAAGACCAGGGCCCCGTGTGAATAGGCGGAGGCGATTATTCATTAATCAGCTGGCAGGGGGAAGCAGTTCGGGGAGATCTGTCGCCTCAAAGAAGAGGCAACTAATCTCCCTGAATCTTCCCGTCTGGCCTTACCCTAAAAGGTTGTGGCTAGCTTGAGCTGGTACAGCAGCCCAAAACATAATGTTCAACATGTCTAGCCTACTTAAGTAAAGCTTTACTTCTCCTTTAATTCAGACTTTGTATAGATCTGCAATGTTTACAACACATTTATGAAAAAAAAATGCTAAGCCACTTTACCACATCAAGGTAAAGCTGATCCTAACCATTTACCTCTGATTATATTTTTTAATGGCAGGAACCTTCCAACTTGGTTGCATTATACTGGGAAACGTCAAAGCATTGGTCTCACAAGCTGATCCTCCCCACTCTAGCTTGCCGTACAAAACATATGTTTGGGAAAAGCATATTCTCAAAACAAAACACTCTTTTCAAGTATACTGGGTTTTTGGATTATTTGATGTTAAATTATCTTTTTTCTTTCACTAAATCTGTATCATCGTGTCAGGCTATAGTAACTTAACCACCAAACAACTTTTCTGCATCTTCATACTCCACTGTAATAAGGGAATGAGCAAAAGATTCACACTTACATTCTAAATCTGTTATAAGCTTGTATTGTTCACTTTACAAAGTCCCTGCAAAAATGCAGCTTACAAGATATGTAACCTATCACAATCATACAAAAACATTAGGGATGCACCAAATCCAGGATTTGGTTCGGGATTCGGCCTTTTTCAGCAGGATTCAGATTTGGCCGAATCCTTCATCCCGGCCGAAATGAATCCTAATTTGCATGTGCAAATTAGGGGTGGGGAGGGAAATCGCATGACTTTTTGTTACAGAACAAGGAAGTAAAAAATGTTTTCCCCTTCCCACGCCTGATTTGCATATGCAAATTAGGATTCAGATTCAGTTCGGTTCGGTATTCGAATCCAAAATAGTGCATCCCTATAAAACACAGATCAATGTAATCAGTAACTGAATAATCACCCTGCTTGTTTTTTTTAAGCATGGGCAAAGGGAAGCTATGCAAACTCAATGCAAAAAGTGCCTAGGCCTGAATCTAACTCAGTACCCCATGCACTCATTCCATCGGCATCTTTATTGAGCAAAAACAGTGCCAGCAGCGCTGTGCTTGCTAAAATTTATTTTTATAACAAACGTACTAAGGTCATATTTTTTTTTTAATGTTTTTACAACATTTTATATTGCTGTTTAGGTATAACATGCAGTGGTTACCAAAACAGTATAGGTGAAACATCTCAAATCTAACTTTAGCACAGATTTACCATGGCTGTATGATAATCTATAAGTAGGTTTGGTCATACAAAGTTTGGAAAGCAAGACATTCCTAACCCTATTAAAGTTTATAAAGTATACACATGAATTCTTTTTGTTATCTTTTATTTATATAGCGCTGACATGTTCACATAGCACTTTTACAGAGAGTATTCATTATTCACACCAGTCCATGCCCCAGTAGAGCTAAGGTATCTGTATAAATGCTTCCCGGGCCCTGGATGTTGCATTTCTTCTTTCAACTTCCTAAAAGATTCTTTCACAGACTTAACAAAGCCTGTTACTGGTTGCTGATTCAACTACCAAGAGTCTCCTCCCTAACTGATATCTGATCAGACCTAGATCAGATATCAATCCAAAAAGCCTGATTATTCCAGATGGGTGAGGATCACATTGAACCACTGAAGCTTTCTCTCCCCATGGTTCTCCATGTTTCCCCATGTAATGCAATTATTGGGCAGTAGCCAAAGAATCTATTCACTCCAGCTTCACCAAATATTTAATTGCAAAATCTGGAAAAGAAATCAACAAACAACAGGATCTAGTCATACATTTCCAGCTTTATACATATAAAGATTCCCTGACAGTTCTGTAACTGTACTTTTCTAAGGCTCAGGCCAGACGGGAAGATTCGGGGAGATTTGTTGGCTGGTGACTAATCGCCTCCTCTGTGGGGCGACAAATTTCCCCAAACCGCTTCCCCCTGCCTTCCAGTGGCTTTAATGAATGAAATGAAATGAAATGCCTGCGCCTTTTCACATGCGGTGCTGCGTTTTCCGAAGTTGCTTGAAGTTGACTCCTTAGGCAATTTCGAGTGATTTCGGGAAAGCGCAGCGTGTGAATTGTAGGTGCAGGCAATTATTCATTTAAGCCGCTGGAAGGCAGAGGGAAGCGGTTCGGGGAGATTAGTCGCCAGGCGATGAATCACCCCGAATCTTCCCATCTGGCCTGGAGAACTATAAAGTGTAATGTAATTAAATCAAATTTAATATAAGCGTCCACATACTGAAACAATAGGTTTTTCGAAATTATAATGATTCTAATCATTGACAGATTCAAGGCATAAAATCGTTCAAATCTATCGATTTTAACCATTCGATCGAATTTTTTTATTGGATCAAACTTTCTGAATTCGGTAGCATTGATCTGGCGAACTAGACAGTCGAATAAATATTTAAAGGGGAAGTACGTTGACTATCGAATAGTCAAATATTCAAATAGATTTTTATTCAAATCATTCGATTCAATCGAATTTTCAAAATTCACTGGTCGAATTTGTATTTAAAAACATTTGAAAATTTGAATTCAAAACTTTTTTTTTTTTTTACAGGTCTGAATTCTCCTTTAAACAGCAGCAGGTTACGGAATAGTGAGAGAATGATATATATGAAATAATCTTGGGTCATATAAAATATGTTGGGGTTGTGCAATGTTATGACACAATACACAGGCAAAGAGCTGTATTTGTAGAAGCTGGACTGGCAGCCAAGAAAAGTCATATGCACAATTTTAGCTTTAGGGTCCCTACTGGCTACATAGGTGGTAAATCTATGCAGACTGGGCATTGAGCTGTACATTAGAAGGAAATAGCAAAATGGTTTTGCTTTAAAGTGGGTGAAACCAGAAAGTATTGGTGTGTGAACAATGGGTGTGGCTTATGGTGGTGGGAGGGGCTTGTTTTAGGTTGCTGCGCTACTCTCATCACACAGAGCATCCCTCTACGTTTTACACTCCAATTCAAGCACTGCTCAAGGGTATGCCACTTCAGGCAGGAGGAGGGTCAGAAGTGTCACAATGAAACAGATCATGACAATATATGTGGCCAGGCCATGGCAATACACAAGGAGAAAGTCTTCAATTTAAAAACAGTGCAAAACTTACTAGATTTTTCCAGGACACATATAACTAAAGTGACAGAGTGAATGTTTTTCAGGTCATATTACTTTTTGTTACCCCTTTTATCCCTGCCCATTTAGGACATCAGCCAAATATTTTATCTGATATTAATAGCGTTCAACTGATTATCCCAGACAGGTGATCCAGTACTTTTTGTCTGCATAGCATGGCCCACACAGGCAGGTAGTACAGTCTTGTGGGCTCTTAGCGTATTACACAAGGCATGCAAGTATCCCAAGAATGCCTGGGATCTGGGTTTTGCAGATAACAGATCTTTCCATAATTTGGATCTTTTTTTACGTTTTTATTTTTAACTTTTCAGGGAAAGGAGGGGAAAGGGAAAACATATAACAACATGGTTCATACAAAGTAGTATGTTATTGGTACACAAAACCTTAGGTGCTTGATACAGTCCTCTACATGTAATCTATGAGAGACAGGGTGCCAGAGCATTACAACAGGACTAGGGATGCACCGAATCCACTATTTGGGATTCGGCCGAACCCCCGAATCCTTCCCGAAAGATTTGGCCGAATACCGAACCGAATCCGAACCCTAATTTGCATATGCAAATTATGGGTGGGAAGGGGAAAACATTTTTTACTTCCTTGTTTTGTGCCAAAAAGTCACGTGATTTAGCTCCCTGGCCCTAATTTGCATATGCAAATTAGGATTCTGATTCGGTTCGGCCAGGCAGAAGGATTCGGCCGAATCCTGCTGAAAAGGGCCGAATCATGGCCGAATCCCGAACCGAATCCTGGATTCGGTGCATCCCTAAACAGGACATTTTTCATACATGCATCAACATTACCATTATCACCTCTGAGCATACGTTCAAACTATTTAACCTTCCGGGAAGCTCAGTCAAGTTAATATCTATCCATGGGTCCCAAATCCTTTCAAATTTGCCAGGACAACCTCTAGCCAAATAAGCTAGCTTGATGGAGGGCTTTATTAATTACATTAATCCATTGGGTGATTGATGGGGTATCCTTACCCATCCAGTTCACGACTACCACTTTCTTTGCATAATATAGAGTTAGTCTCATAAGTGATCTGGCCCGCTTCAGGGGAAGAAGATCTTCCACCAACCTCAACAGGCCCACTTCGGGGAGCATACCTGTGGGAATGCTAGATTATCTGCTAGATATTGCATAACCTCCCTAAAAAAGTTTTCTACTGTGGGGCATTGCCACGTCAGGTGGAAAAAGATGCTGCTGGCTCTTGGCATCTCCTGCACATGGCCCTGGCATGCTGGCCCATTTTCGGAAGCTTTAGGGAAGTGATATAGTTGGTGTACAAATTTGTATTGAATTAACTTATCTCACAGTGACATAAGATCTCTATGGAGGACCTCAGTGGCCTCTTCCCATTGTTCTTCACTTAGTGCAGGGAGTGACTGTTGCCAGCGTCTTTGGGCTCTGTCAAAGGATGGAGGGACTGTGGCTATCAGTGCATGATACAGTCTTGTAGAATTAGTTCTACCGGGGGGTAAGAAAGCTGATCTCCCATGAGGAAAACTGGGCTTTGAATGCCTGTCAGAGTTGGAAGTATCTATAGAACTGCAGATTTGGTTTATCCAATTGCTGGAGTGAGGGGAATTTCTGATCAACTAGGATGTCACCTAGGACCCGAAAACCCATCCGAGACCAGTATGTAAAGTATTGAAGAGAGTCCATATGGGGCAGGTTGGAGTTATTCCAAAGTGGTAGGTAAGGGGAGTATATTGGTGGCTTGTGAGTAATTTAGATTTTATATATTAAGTTTACTAGAAAATCATGTAAACATTAAATAAAAGGTTTGCTTCCAACAAGGATTAATTATATCGTAGTCTGGATCAAGTACAAGCTACTGTTTCATTATTACAGAAAATTTGGATAAAATGTAGCCTATTCCGTAACTGGTAGCTTTCTGCATAAAGGGTTTCCGGATAACTGATCCCATACCTGTACAGTGAAATGGGCTGTATCTATTGTACCCCAGAGACACCAGAATGCACTCCAATAAGCGCTGAACCCCAGTCAGGCAACTAAAACTATTCACTGTGCTTATGACAAGGTGACCCAAAATGAAAAAAAACACAGTCCAAGGCACTTTGAGCATGACACTCCCAGACAGGAATGTAATTCAGTGAAATAGGAACTGTGCATCCAACTACACTGGGCAGGAACAGCATATAACATACAATACTGTAAATGATATCCTTATAAACGGTGCTTAGTGGTGTCATTGGTTATAATCAGAGCTTAATGTTGTCATTTCTGTCACATGGCTCACTGAAACGTGTGAATTATAATAAATAAAGTACCCCCTGTAGCAAAATATGAGGATATAAGAAGTCACCTCAGAGGTCCAGCCTCGTGTTTTTATACGGTCATGGAGCTCCTCTGCAACTTATAACATCCTTTTATTTTACAAGAGGGGGTACTTTATTCACTATATAATGCATATTCATATAACCCTAAACGCAGCAGAACCACAGTGCAACAAGCTGTGCACATATTCCCCAAATGATCCAGTAATGATCACAATGGACTTTATTGAAACATCTACTGTGGCCTGTTATTAAAGGGGTGGTTCCCCTTTGAGTTAACTTTTAGTATGATTTAGAGCAGCGCTGTCCAACCTCTGTGGTACCGAGGGCCGAACTTTTTCTGGCCTACGTCGTGGAGGGCCGATAATGAAAGTCAGTGTTAAACCACACCCACTGTAAACCACACCCATGTTACCACAATAACTTTTAAGATCAAATCCACATTAATGGCAATAGCACACCAAAAAACCAAATGGTTGGTGCTCACTGCAGAGATATGCCTCATCATTCATATGTGAAAAATGTAAGTCAGCCATATGCCTAATCCTCCCCTGCAGATAATACAGAAACACATTATTAAACACTTTAGTGACCCCTAATAACGATTTCCAAATGCTAACAAACACCCAAAACAAACCCCTACCAGGCTTACATCCCACAGGTAGCATAGGGCAAGCACAGTATGACAAACAAACGCAGCAATGGGCAAGCAGAGTATGAGACACACAAGCAGCAATGGGCAAGCAGAGTATGACACACACAAGCAGCACTGGGCAAGCAGAGTATGACACACACAAGCAGCACTGGGCAAGCAGAGTATGACACACACAAGCAGCACTAGACAAGCAGAGTATGGCACACACAAGTGGCACTGGGCAAGCAGAGAATGACACACACAAGCAGCACTAGACAAGCAGAGTATGGCACACACAAGTGGCACTGGGCAAGCAGCGTATGACACACACAAGCAGCACTAGACAAGCAGAGTAGGGCACACACAAGGAGCACTGAGCAAGTAGAGTATGACACACACAAGCAGCACTAGACAAGCAGAGTAGGGCACACACAAGGGGCACTGAGCAAGCAGCGTATGACACACACAAGCAGCACTAGGGCACACACAAGGGGCACTGGGCAAGCAGAGTATGGCACACACAGGGAGCATAGGGAATTCAGAACAGAGCAGGAGACAGGGAAACCCATCATGACCACTCAGTACAACATACGGTGACACAGAGCTGGTGCCCCATTAGCATTTTGTATAAAATGTGAACAGGTGAACAATGTGGGCAGTTTCAGTCTGGGTCTCAGGTGTGAACAGTACAGGGCTTTAGGTGTGTACAATAGAGGTGTTACAAGTGTGAACAATGCAGGGGATTACATTTTATCACTATATGGGAATCACAATGCTGTAAGCAGTATACCTGCAAATAACTTTTATGGTGCCTCAACACACAAAATGTTTCGGGCACCAAGGCCCTTTTTCAAGTGTGATACAGGGGATCAGTCTGAATTTGAGTCTTAAACAATGCAGGGGCCAATTACTCTCTGTAGTGATACCTTTTAATGCTTCCATATGGTAAGCAGACAGAGCAGACTCTCACTGAGGGCCACACAAAGGGGGGTCGCGGGCCGCATGCAGCCCACAGTTCACCAGTTGGACAGCCCTGATTTAAAGAGTGATATTTTGACACAATTTGCAATAGGTTTTTATTTTCTATTATTTGTGATTTTTGAGTTAATTAGTATTTTATGCAGTTCCAGTAATTTGGTTTTAGGGTCTGAATTACCCTAGCAACCATGCATTGATTGAATAAGAGACTGGAATAGGAACAGGAGAGGTCCTGAACAGAAAGATGCGTAATAAAATGTAGCAATAACTTGTAGCCTTGTGAAAATAGTTTTTATGAAGGAGTCAGTGACCCCCATTTAAAAGCTGGAAAGAGTCAGAAGAAAAAGGCATTTTTAATTAAAGGAGACATATTGTGTAAAAAAATAAGAATGTACCAGCGCATTATACTTATTTAGATACAGAAGAATTGTGCTTTAAAAAGTAGTGTTTCAGGCTGATTTATTGAATATTTCTGCAAAAACCCTAACAATCCCTCCCTTACCTTCCTGATCCCTGAATTCCGAGACTGTGCAGGGGAGCCGGCGGCTCTGAGCTCACTACACTGTAGGACAGGAACCAATCAGCAGCTAGCAGGACCTGATAGGGAACTGAAGCCTGTCTGTGCTTGTGTAACTGCAGGGCTGTGATTGGCTGTCCCCCTCCTACTGTGCTTCTGGCAGGGACTGTTAAGGCACACCCACCCCTCATTTGAAACGCAGGACCAGAGAACATCTATAGGGAGCTGTAATAAAGGGGCTATTTTTAAAGATAATATTAATTTTTAGCACCACGTAAAAGCAACACCATATATTACTTATAACTGCCTACAAAATTAGGGTTTTTTTCATTTATCCTATATGTCTCCTTTAAAAATGAAGGCCAAAAGTTACTTAGAATAGGCCATTTTATAACATACTAAAATTTAACTTAAAAAGTTAAAGGTGAACCACCCCTTTAAGAGGCAATAGGTTGGTTTTGTTCCCAATATGCATTAATTATATCTTAGTTTGGATAAGTACAGTTGTATTAATATAGAGAAAAAGAAAACCATTTTTAAAAATTTGAATTATTTAATGAAGTCTATGGGAGATGGTCAATCCATAATTCAGAGCTTTCTGGATAACAGGTTTCCAGATAACAGATCCCATACCTGTATAAGCTAAATGTATATAACAATGAAGTTCACAGGGCCAAGGAACACGTTATTTCTTTACAAATGAGTGATAGCACTTTTATTATTATTATTATTATTATTATTATTAATAATAATATTAATAATAATTCTACAACTTTTTTTCAGCCTGAAAATGTTCACAGGCTCTAAATAACAACCAGCAGTATCCTTGTTTAAACACTGAATGGTTTATAAAGATGGCCTTGGAATTTGTAGTCCCTCCAAACTAGAGAACAGCTTGTCGACAACTAAGAAAATGATCAATAACATTATGTTTGTTTGGCAAATTGGTAATGACGACCTCACAATTTCATCTAAAAAATGCTAAAATGTTATGAATTAGAGATTTAAGGGATGGCAAGGCTACTGCGTCTCTGAGCATGCTCAACTATAAAGATGTTTGCTGAATGACTGAGCCAATTACAGTCTATTTATATATTGGCTAGACTGGTATACAGCTATATATAGCCTGGGCCAATACATAATTATGAAAGAAGTTCTAATAAACACTATATGATTAATCTGACATTAAGGGCCATCAAAGGTGTGTTTAACTCTTTCTGCGCCTGTGGTGTCTTTCTGTGATGCGCGTGGTTATGGTATTAATCGTGGCACTGGCACATAAGTACGTCTGTGTCAGACCTGTAGATTCAGCTATCCCTGGCACATAAAGAGTTAACGGGTCTGCCATGGGGTAAAATGCCTTCACCCTTGCAGTAGTGATATTTTAAAGGAACAGCAACACCAAAAAATTAAAGTTTTTAAAGTAATGAAAATATAATGTACGGTTTCCCTACACTGGTAAAATTGATGTGTTTGCTTCAGAAACACTACTATAGTTCATTCAAACAAGCTGCTGAGTAGCAATGGCGGAAATTGAAAAAAGGCTATATGGCACAGGTTAAATAGTGGATAAATAGATAACCATGAATAACAGAGTTTATCTGCTGTGTATCTTGAGCTTTTCTCCTTTAAATGGCTGCCCCCATTGCTACACAGCAGCTCATTTATATAAACAATAGCAGTGGCAAACACAGCAGTTTTACTAGCGCAGGGCAACACTGCACTGTATTTGTATTACTTTAAAACAATTTAATTTTTTAATTTAATCACAGAAATCCTGACCTCCTGCCATCCCATCAGACTGGGGCTGCGACTGAAAAAGCCCAACAGGTGTGTCTGCTTGGGGGGAAGCCAAAGGCACTGACCATTTGTCATAGCTCAAATCACTGATCATGATACACATTTAGAGGCAAGCCTCTGTCTAAAATCATTTCATGGAAACTCATCAGATTCCAAATCCAGTGTATGATTTTTCCCTTACGTATTAAACATGGAAAATAAATATACATCTATTGTACCAAGTAAATATTGAGGTCTCACCTGGTCCTGGAGTCCATACTCAGCTCATCTCAGTCCCAGTTAAAGCTGAGGGTAGTTGTCACATGTCTATCAGTGGCTGTCACAGAGTACACATGGGGGACACCCTATAAGTGCTGTAAGTGAAAGTCACAGTGTGCTTACTATTCATGTCCCTCAGTCCCTATGAGAAGCTGTGGCAGTCCCAGGCAAGTTGTTGTCTGTGTGTGGCCCCTGCTCAAGAGTGTAACCCGCCTCTCTCAGCAGCACTCACCAGGTAACCTGCTACCCTAGTAGACACTAGCAATAGCAAACCTGCCCGAGTTGCTGCCACAGCTTCTAGTCGTTCTCAGTTTTGCCTGGCTAGATGTCTGGTGTGAGTTTGTCTCTATGCTCTTTGCCGTACTGTCAGCCCACAGTGTCACTGTCCCGAGCCGTCTCTCTCCCTGCTCACAGCTGTCTCTGTGTCTGACCAGGAAGTCGCCGGTGGAGCCTCCGCTGACGTCACGAGCAGGGGGTGTAGGGGAGAAATAGGAATAGAGAGAGATAGAAGTGAAGGGGGAAGAGAGCAGGAACTTTCTACCTGTGGCTTTGTCGCCGCAACTCTCGATGAACTACAGTACCCAGCATCCCCTGTAAACGACTGACTGCTAATCATTATGCTGCAACGGCAATTTCAAAACCACTGAGGATGGCAAGAGAAAACTGACGAGTGAAATATAAAATAAGATAATATGAGTAGGAGAATGTGCGCAGACTTGCAGTTGCACGGGTGGTTTTAACTTCACAAAATGTATCGTTTTGTTTAAAAAAATCAATGTAAAATCTTTATTAAAAAAGATTTGCCCCACGTGTGCCTGCTCTCTGCTTTATTACAGTGTGCTAGATTTATTTGCCCATTTCCCAGCCATACCTCCCAACTGTCCCTTTTTTGGAGGGACAGTCCCTTTTTTGACAGCTCAACCTGCAGTCCCTCATTTGTACTGGAATGTTTCTCTTCTCACTGCATTGACCAGCCAGAAAAAGAAACAAAGTTTCTAACTTAATTGGCTTTTGGCAGAGCCCAGAACAATTGACAGGTGCAAATAAGATCCTTTGAAACACTTCTGAAATAAGAAAAAAATAGGCATGGTCAAAAAAAATAGCCGCACTTGTGAAAAAAAAATGTGTCCCTCTTTTTACTTCCAAAATGTTGAGAGGTATGCTTTACTGCTGCCTGAACTGAAGCCTCCCCAGCATCTGATATTTAAGGGCTAGTCCACATGGGATGATTCAGGGCCGGTACACACAAGCGTTTTGGACCTGCGCTCCCCTGCGTTGCGTTTGGCTGCGCTCAGCCGCAGGGGAGCGCAGGTCTAGACGCACCTCATTTTGTTCAATGAGGTTGTACCCACGAGATGCGTGTAAGCGCCGAACGCAGATTCAGACGCAACATGCTGCATTTTTCCTGCGTTCGTGTGAGTACAGCCCCATTGAAAATAATTGAGTGCGTCTATACCTGCGCTCCCCTGCGGCTGAACGCAGCAAAACGGAACGCAGGGGAGCGCAGGTAAAAACGCCTGTGTGTAAGGGCCCTCAGGGAGCAGGCCCAGATTTGTGGAGAGGCCACCTGCTTAGGGAGGCAGGATTTTAGGGGACGGCATGCTGCCCAGCCACACCCACATTGGTTCAGAAATGTCCAGTTTACATAGTTCAGTTGGAAATCTAACAACTTTAATGAAAGAACAGATAAAGGTCTCTTGTAAAGATCAATTAAAAAAATGTTCACTGTAAATTTGTGTTCACAGTAAACTTTTTTCAGCACCCCCCAAAGCTGGGGATGTACATTGCTGAAAAACATACTGGCTCAGCTTATTTGTTATATGAGCAGGGCTGTATTTTCTAAAAAGGCCCTTTGCCTAGGGCTGCAGATTTAAAGGAGAACTAAATCCTAAAATGAATGTACAATATTTTATACACTTAACTTATTGCACCAGCCTAAAGTTTCAGTTTGTCAATAGCAGCAATGATCCAGGACTTCAAACTTGTCACAAGGGGCCACCATCTTGGAAAGTGTTCAGTGGACTCTGAACAGCTGTTGTGAAGCTAAGACTAGGGGTTGTCACAAAACCCAGCAGAAAATGATGTTTGTCTGTAATATAAGCTAATGCTACAGGGCTGATTATTAAATTCTGATGCTAATTGCACTGGTTTCTGTCCTGCCATGTAGTAATTATCTGTATTATTTACTAATCAGCCTTATATTGTGACATTTCTATTGTATGTGTACTGTATATAGTGAGTGGGTCCCTAAGCTCAGTAAGTGACAGCAGCACAGAGCATGTGAATCAGTGAATCAGCAGAAAAAAAGATGGGGAGCTACTGGGGAATCTTTGAAGACACAGATCTTCCCTGCTAAAAGGCTGTGGTTGCCTTGGGCTGGTACAGAAGCAAAAACATATTGTACAACATTTCTAGCTGTTTCTTTAGTTAGGCTTTAGTTCTCCTTTAAGGGGGGCAGCCTATGGTTGCCTCAGCCTCAAGGGACAGCTGGGAAGTGAATAAAGATGGAGTTACTCACAGGAAAGTACTTCTGGTTTTTCCCCTAACCCTAATGAGCTTGCACTTTAAGGCGGGGCTGGATCACTGTAAATAAAGCTCCGGTCAGTTTTGAACTTTGGCCCCCAATTTGACCTCAACTTCTGAGAACAGAGTCTTTAATGTTATTGGTATGCTGTGTGTAAATAAGTGCAGGTTTCACCTGCAAGGGAAGGTGCACAAGATAGTCTGATCTTTTGTTATTGGACTGTAAAATGTGATACATTAGTTAAAGGTATTCCCAGCAGTAGAAACTTGACTTGAAACTTTGCTATTGAACTATAAAAGCTTTACATGTATCAGACTTGGATAGTCATTGAGTAGGTGGACTGTTGAGCTGCTACCACGAAACATGAATGGGAAATAAAAACAAAGTTATTAAAAAGTAATCAGCAAATTAAAATTAGCTGTTGGAAAAAGTCATTAATTCTGGTGTACTAATGTATCTCCTTTTGCATAGCAATTCTACTTGTTTCTGCATGCCTGTCAAGAAATATTATGTGACCTGTCCAAAACCTCATGCCCTAACTGTACTAACTATTCCCATGGCAACCACCCTCCTTGTGTCTAGAGAACCATCAGTTTTGTAGTTTCCAGCTACAGCAGTCTGGTTTGTTGCTGGATGATCAGTTGTTTGGCCACTCAGGTAGGTGACATGCAGCAACCTGGAAACTGCATGATTTTCTGCTCTCCCAACATGTGAGAAGGACACCAGGTCTAAATTCATCATCAATTGTGTGGCAATTGACAGATTCATGGCAGTCCTTAGTCCTTCGTGGCCTGTCCTTGGACAATTAAAATATACAATCCAGCAATATATGCTATTTTATCATTCTGCTGGAAGACATCACTTTGCTTCTCTCATAAAATGTGCTTTGACAGCTTTGGCTATTGCCATTGACATTACAAAGCACTGGCATTTTAGACTTTATCATCTCTGTAATACTCCTCTAATAAGCCACACTGTAGTTATGACATATTGTAACATATTGTAAGTAGGGTTGCCACCTTTTCTTGAAAAAAATACCGGCCTCCCTATATATTTACCTTTTTTCCCTATTAATAACATTGGGATCAACCATTCAAAATACCGGCCAGGCCGGTAAAATACCGGCCAGGTGGCAACCCTAATTGTAAGGGGAGTTCAGGGGAGAGGTGTCCTACCAACTGCATTTGACGATGTAAATAAAACTGCAAATACATAATGCATGTAATTTGAGACTGACACATAGCTCCATATATATTTATATGTATTTAGCACAAAGTTAATCCAGGAACTGGTCTGATTGGCCTCTTGGAGTCAGGAAGGAATTTTATCCAGCCCTGAGGCAAATTGGAGAGGCTTCAGATCAGGTTTTCACCTTCCTCTGGATCAACTAGCAGTTAGGCAGGTTTAATTTAGAGGAGAAGGTAATGCTTTCCAACCTGTGCAAATCAGGACACATTTACACATGCACATTACAATTTCCATTAACATATAGCTTCAAAATTCTTACCGATGTGGGAGTTTAGTGAAGGCAAATCTGCAATTTTTGCCCATGTTTTGCAGCTCACTGCTTTATAAACAAAAGCTGAAAGTACAGGGTCGACAGGCAGCTATCTTAATTATAATCTGCCACAATACATTTGAGCTACATAGTCTTTACCAGCTGACTAGAATTTGCTCTTGCTTACTTAGTTTTGTAATGAGTAACTAACAAATGCAAATAATACTCTAGTGTAAATGTTGTTTCCTTTTTTTTTACAATACAGCCAAATTGACTAATGCAGGCTCAAGTTTGCTCATTTTGGCATTTTGTCTGAACAGACAGATGAAATCCATATCCAATTATTTAGCTATAAATATGACATGCATATATGTACTATATTCACAAATAGACATCACTACACCTAGTGATGCAGGGGAATCCTGAACTCCTGCCATTTCTGAACCAGACGGTAGCTCCAGAGTTCTTGTGCCAAAAGAATTCTGTGCGGTGTGCGCACTTTGCTCTCATGCAAAACGCCATAAATGATGCAGTCAGCCACAATTGCATCAGGTACATCTCCCAAAGGCGATGGTATTAAAGCTGGAATTCTATTAAAACATGTGAGGTCATCTGTGACTCTTTCTTTCCTTTTCTAATCATATTAATACCACCAGCAAACTTTATTGCATTTCTCTTCATAATACCTCCATAATACTAGGGTATACAGATTTGATTTGACCTGCACTGACCCTATTCTGCCCTCTTTCAAACTAGATCTAACTCAGCACTCCATGCCACCATGATTTATAAACCCACACCCCTAAAAGAGACCCTGCTCCTCCCCTTTAGAATTTGTATTATGGTTCTTTCTTAAACAAAGGATAATATACATGAACAATATTTTTCCATAAACCTCACTGCATCTTTTCATATGGCCCTGGTAATTTCTTCCTTTCCTCTCAAAGCCACTACCCATATCCATTGTCATCTCTGCTTATACCTTTCTCTAAGAAAAGCTACCTCACATTAAACTAAAATCAGATTTCACTTATTGGTGCACTAAAAGTCGCACTTATTCTAAATGTGTTATAGGGCATAAACCTCCATCTACTTCACCTTTTTAATTATGTATTGTGATAATAAATTATATATTATTTATATGTTATATATAATAAGAAAAGTGTAATAATTAGTCTGATATATGAGGCCCTTACCAATACATTGGGGCAAATCATTTGATCATTCGAATGATTCGTACGATTCGAACGATCGAACACTTCGATCGTACGAATCCTATTCGATCAGGACTTAGTCTCAGAAGCCTATGGGAGTGCTCCCATAGGTTTCTATTGCAATTCGGTAGGTCCAATCTGCGAAGTAGGCAATCGAATAAACTTAAAAAATAAAACCTTTTGTTCATCGAATGATCGAATATTCATCCATTCGACTCTATTCGAATGTATTCGAACGTTCGAACATATTCGATGATCGAATATGTCAAAATTCACATATTCGACCAAACGAAGAAATCCTACGTTCGAAATTCGATCGAATTCGATCGAACTTCGAATCCTTCACGTGAATATAGTAAATCGGCCCCTTAGTCTCTTGTTTCTTCCAAGCCTAACAAATACCTGTTTGCAAATTTACTAATGCAGACTCTGGCAAATTTTCGCTAGCGAAGTAGATAGACTAGCGCAACTTCGCACCCTTACGCCAGGTGAAGTTGCTCACTGACGAAGGATCGTAATTACGCAAATTCACTAAGATGACCATTTTCCGGATATCTTTTCTAAGTCCCAAAAAAACGCTGGTGTGTTTTACCTTTCTAGGGTGATAGTCTGAAAAAGAGCGAAATTCTTTTTGCGGGGTTACCCTGCTTCCCCCCACATTTCCTAACATATGGCAACCCAACTATATAGGGGGCACATGTTTAGGGCAATAGGACAACTTAATTTTTTTATTAGTGGTTTCCTGGGCTTGTGTAGTGGAATGTAGTGGCTGTAACATATACTTCTATTATACTTTGAAATTTGCACCATATGCAAATTAGGCATCGCTAGCGTAAATGCGCTTTGCCTGGCGAAGGAACACTAGCGCAACTACGCTACCGTTCGCCGACCTGAGCGTAACTTCGCACTTTAGTGAATTTGCTTAGCACTGGCGAAAGTTCACCTGGTGAAGTGCGGCAAACGTTAGCTTAGTGAATTTCCCCCCTGAAAGGTCTGTTGCAACCTGTTTAGAATAAATTCACTAATTACACAATAAAAATGAAATGACATTAGTATTATCAGGGAAATGTTTACCAGTTTCATCCAGGGCCGCTTTACTAAACAGAGCATCTGCCAAATGGAGTGCCATTGGCAATATTTCAGTGATCTGCCTGGCATGTGTGGAGTTAATGAAGTGCTTATTTGAGATTTTCCAGTGATCTTACTTGCATGTGTGGAGTTAATTGTGTCCTCATTGGCCATTTTTCAGTGGCTTGTCTGGTATTAATGGAATCCTCATCTGCATACGTGACCATATTGAACAAAGATCCAGATTTAAGGCCATAGGATTACATATCAGGATGTGTGTTGCAAGAAGAGCTACTATATTCATGGGTTGGTGTACTCTGTGTACATTATTATTGTGCATTCTGTATATAGCACTGACAGAGTTTAACAGAGATATATATATCTGTCTCTGTCTGCCTCTTTGGATCTTACACTATAAAGTCCTATCACTGACTATGGATATTTTTTTATCAGAACCCCATTATCCTGCCTCTGTATTATTTGAGTGTGGGAGGAAAGGCAGAATACCCAGAAAAAACCCTTACAAGCACAGGGTCAACATATACAGCTATGGGATCCATTATCCAGTATGCTCCAAATTATCGGAAGGCCATCTCTGATAGACTGCACTTTATTAAAAAAAATGCAAATATTTTAAAATGATTTCCTTTTTATCTGTAATAATATAACAGTACCTTGTACTTGATCCAGAATAAGACATAACAGGGTTATGAAATAAAAGGCGCTACATTTGCCCAGGAGCAGTAACCCATAGCAACCAATCAGCAGGTAACATTTACAGGTCACCTGTAAACATCTTATTGCAAACATCTTAATGGTTGCTATAGGTTACTGCTCATAGGCAAACTTGGTGTTTTTTTTATTACATAACATTGGAAGCAAAACAAGTCTATTGGATTTATTTCATGTATAAATGTTTTTCTAGTAGCAGTATAAAGATCCAAATTATGTAAAGATTCATTACCCGGAAAACTCCAGGTCCCAAGAATTCTGGATAACCGGTCCCAAATATATATTTTATTTATTCTAGTTGTCTGGTTTTTGCCCTATAAACATTTCCTGTTATTATGTTCTCTATTACAGAGCTCGCAGAAGTTTTCATTTTCCAGTTTATTTTGTTTAACAGCACACTTACATCTTTCATTTACCCTACGCTTCAATCAATAGACATGTCTGTTTCTGAGCAACCTGTTTGTGGGGTGTCATTTCACAATGGCTAAGTAGATGCAGCATTACACTATTGGGTCAGTCATGATTACAGTATCATGATTACAGTATCACATCTTGTATTGGTACTCCATTTATTGACCTATGCACCAATATCTGATGATGAATGTTGATACACAGGTTCTTTTGGTGCAAATCACAAACGCAGAAAAGCAGTAGCCATGCATGATATCTCAAACCCCTTTAACACAGGGGTGTCCAAACTTTTGGCTTCAAGGGCCACATTGGAAGAAGAAAAATTGTCTGGGGGCCACACATGAAATACACAAACACTTTTGATTTGTAAACGTAAAGAAAATACACAAAAAGCTATACCCGTTGGATAACCAGATGGAGCTATAGACTGGATGATGGGACACCTGGACATTAAAGGGCACCTATGGGGCTAAAAAAATTCCCCAAACTGAAGGTGTGGGCTGATAGAGCCCGCATTGCGGTTTGGGGGTTCTAGTAGTTAAAAAAAAAAAAAATCCCCCACGCCTGTGCTGGCTTACTCGCGCCGGAAGGGAGCTCCCGGTATGAGCCGCCATGACAGCCCATGCACAGTATGCGCATGTGACGTCGTGTGCATAAGCCGAATGAAAAGCTGCCGCAAGTTCAGGCAGCTTTTCATTCTGCGCATGCGCATGGGCTGACATGGCGGCTCGCACCCCCTCCCGGCACGAGTAAGCCAGCGCAGGCAGGGGGAATTTTTTTTTTAAACTGCTAGAACCCCAAACCGGAATGTGCGCTCTATCAGCCCACACCTTCAGTTTGGAGAATTTTTTTAGCCCTTTAAATAGGTGCCCTTTAAATAGACTTATTATTATATTATTATTACTAACTGGGCAATGGGCAGAGTCCCCCTGCTCCTATATCCTTTGCAACATGATGTTTTCTCAAGAACTGAACGTTTCAAGCTGGGCCGCATTCATATCCATCCTGGGCTGCATTTGGCCCTGGGACCGCAGTTTGGACACCCCTGCTTTAACATAATGTTGTGTGAAGGAAAAAGCCTTTATTATAAGGTACAACATGTCCACTCTGTAAGTACAGTCTATCTGTATTCAGTATGATTCCTAGTTGATATTAAAACAGAAAAGGAGCAGCAGGCAAGAAAACATACTTCATGTCCTCAGGCATTGCATGAGAGGTGCAGAAACAGGTCAGATAAGTAGCAAATGTACGAGTCACATGGCAGTCAAAATACCAATCACAAACATACATCTAACCACTACACAGAGTTCTTTATTGTTCTTGGGACACTGTAGATACATTTAAAGGGAAAAATAGAGGGTGTGAGTTTAATACAAACAATTCATTGATTTATAAGTGGATAACAAGAATTAGCAATATCCAGGGAAACAACAGAAGCTATACAATACCCAGTACACATAAATCAAAGGCACTTTCAAACCAGAAGCCTTCAAGGGGTTGTTCACTGTTAGTATGATGTAGAGAGTGATATTCAGAGACAATTTGCATTTGTTTTTTATTTTTAATTATTTGTGGTTTTTGAGTTGTTTTTTATTTAACAGCTCAGATTGCAGTTTCATCAGACTCGTTGCTAGGGTCCAAATTAACCCAGCTACCATGCAATCTGCTCTTCTGATGTCTTAATCAATGTGCCAGCACCCAGAAGCATGTCTCTGCCTGGGTGCAGGCAGGCATTGTGGCTATCGGCTGTGAAATGCGAACGCTTGTATTTTTTTTAGTATCAGCTGGGTCTCCCTGCACCTGGGTGGAGACAATGTTTCTGCAGGCTGACATATCGATCAGGAAAGCAGCAGCAAGGAAGCAGATTCTCAGCCTGCCTAGATCCACCTAGACTAGCACTACTCTGAACACTTATACTTGCCTATTCTCTGACAATGGGGCTCATCCACAATGCCCCAGACAGTGAGCAAAGTGAAAAAAAAAGCATTGTGCAAATACCTACAGCATTTGTGCCCGTGGTCTGTTATCCAGTATAAACAAGCTGCTATACAGCCACAGGAGTCACTATTCAAAAAATAGAAAATGCACAGGTTACATAGCAGATAACAGATAAGTCTTGTAATTAATAATATAGTATATAATTTATTTGAATTACTTTGTTTTCCTTTAATGTACATGGTGTTTATTTTTTCTTGTAAGTAAGCGAACCTGGGCCACCATCAGTATTCCTAAGGCCCCATATTACCAAGTTACATGGCTTGGAGGAAACCCATGGAAGCATGGGGAGAACATACAAAGCCATTGCTGATAGTGTCCTGGCTGGAATCAAGCAACAAGGCTGACCACAGAGTTACCTAATTGTGTTTTACAGTACATGGAGGGTGTTAATTGCAGTCTCTGTGAAAATCAACCAGCAGAATGTGTCGTAGCAAATGAGGAAATGTGCCTTTCAGGAGGAAGCTGATTCATTTTGTGTAGTGAGCGGAACATAAATGAGAAGTCTCTACTACAAGGATAGTTCCACACTTTAGCTCAGACCACTTTAGTTCAGAAACAATTCTTTCCTTCAGACTCCATTAGTATCTAAGGGGTCTGAATGAGTAGGAATATACAATGAAGTACAAAACCTATAAAGTGGTGCTTATTCTTTTGGATACATGATGAACATTGTTACACTGTAACTACAAACATAATATTATTACATGTATGGGACCTGTTATGCAAAATGCTTGGGACCTAGGGTTTTCTGGATAATGGATATTTCTGTAATTTGGATCTTCTACCTTAATTCTACTAGAAAATCATGTAAAGATTAAATAAACTCAATAGGATGGGTTTGCTTTCAATCAGGGCTGTATTTATATTAAGGCACCCGGGGGAGGGTGGTGAGGGGCAGGGGGCAGCTTTTTGCGGAAGTGACATCACTTCCATGTGGTGTGTGACATCACTTCCGGCATGCTGACGTCACAGGGTGAATCTATCCCGTTTCGCTTTGCCGAATAATTCGCAAATTTCCAGCGAAATTTGTGAATTGGCGAAAAATTCGCAAAACGAGTCGCGGCATGTTTTTGAAGCGCATCGTGTTGGTTTTGACGTGTCATGCGTCACGTCATTTTTGGTGCGCGACTTGTTTTTTTTTTTACGCCAGCAAATTTTCGCCAGGCAAATTTTCGCTGGCGTTTCGCTAATTTATTCGCAAATTTGCTCCTGGCGAATAAATTCGCCCATCACTAGTCACACGCCGTGCGTTGGGGCGTATTTAAGTCCAATGCTTAGGGCAGCATCAGACCTAAATACAGTTCTGCTTCCAATAAGGATTAATTACTGCATATCTTAGTTGGGATCAAGTTCAATCTACTGTTTTATTATTACAGAAGAAAAAGGAAATCATTTTTTGCTGATTAGTACAGGTATGAGATATTTTATCTGTCCAAAATGCTTAGGATTTGGGGTTTTACACATACCAATGTTTTTCTTATATGGCATACCATGCCTTAAAGGACAAGGAAAGGTTAACTAAAGGAGTAGGTAGAAATGTTGTATGTTATGTTTTGGGCTTCTGTACCAGCCCAAGGCAACAACAGCCATTTAGCAGTAAAGATCTGTGTCTCCAAAGATACCCCAGTAGCTCCCCATCTTCTTTTCTGCTAATTCACTGCACATGCTCTGTGCTGCTGTCACTTACTGAGCTTAGGGATCCACTCACAATATACAGTACACATAGAATAGAAATGTCACAATAAAAGGCTGATTAATACAGATAATTACTACATGGCAGCACAGAAACCAGTGCAACTAGAATCAGAATTTAATAATGAGCCCTATAGCAACAGCTTATATTACAGGCCAGCCTCATTTTCTAATTGATAATATGTGACGACCCCTAACCTTAGCTTCTCAACAGCTGCTCAGAGCCCACTGAGCATGTGAGTGTCACAGACACTTTCCAAGATGGTGACCCCCTGTGACAAGTTTGAAGTGCTGGCACGTGCCTACTCTGACTGCCCCTAGTTCCAGCCCTGCTTAAAGGACATGTCAACCCAAAAAATTAGTTTTTGCCTAATAAAAGAAAACACAATAATAAGCAACTTTAAAAAATTAATGTATAAAACATTGTTGGTGCTTTAAAAGTTATTTGTACATGTAATTGCTATTGAAAGCAGTATTTGTATAATCCCTGGTTTATATATTTTAAACAATGTTGCAAAAAGTCAGTCTCCTCCAGCAAGACAGGTCTGTTAATCGGGTGGTTTATGTTACATTGTTTCAAAAGCCAGAGCCCCCAAGTACAGAGAATACAGCTTTCAATAACAATACATGTACAAATAACTTAAAAACCATAGAAAATGTGTAATGAATGTATATTGCATAGCTGCTTAGAATCATGTTTTCCTTTATTAGGCAAAAAATTATTTTGGGGGTTGACATGTCTTTTAAGAATATCAATACCAATATATATACAAACAGGGTCGGATAGTTTAAAGCTGCATCTTTACATTCTCTGCTGCAAGCAGGTAATTGTTTGCATATGGAACTATTCTTATACAACACTATTTCAGCATATGCTATACAAGATAAACTTATAATGTGATATTATGATTGCAAATGCTTTAAAATGCTTTATCCTGACCCTACCATTTCTAAACCCTTAATAAAAAAAAAAACCTTACATTTTCAAGTCACATTAGCATATGGCAGACAGAAGGGGTATGCACTGTGTTAAAGGCAAATGTTGGGGACAGCACAACTGTGGTATGGTGATTAATGGAAAAAAACTGCTACTGCCAGCAAGTCTTTGTGAGAAACAATGGTTGCATACTGCTTAGGACTTTGTGTACAGTATTTATGCAATCAATCTCTGCAGTAGTCAATAAATACAGTTTTACAACAAACATTTCTTTTCAAGAAATTTGATTTGATTTGACTAATATTTTGTCATGTTGCTTCAAAAGCATGCAGGGTACTATAGGGATCATTTACAGTTCTCCCAGGCAGAAGAGCACTAAAGGTCTCAAGAGCGTGCCTCCTCCTAATACTCATTCAGGCAGAAGCCTAGGGAATGGCTGCACTGTGCACCTCACTCCGGATAAAAATCTGTCAGGAGATGTAGAGTGTCACATTGCTCTGGCCAGTCCTGTATTTTTCACCTGTCACAGGACAGACACTAAGGGGCAAATTTACTATTATTCACCCAAAAATCCCTCGAATCCCCTCGAAATTCGATAAGCATTCAACTATTGAATACCGATCGATTTCACGAAAAAAGCTCGAGCGCTTGAAAAATTCGTACGGTTTGATCGATCAAGGCATTCGATCGTATGAATGGTATTCGAGCAGGTGATAGAAAAAGAAGCCTATTTCGGTAGGTTCAATCTGGCTAATTAGGCAGTCGAAGAAAATTTTAGTTAAAGACCTTCAATCATCGAATGGTCGAATGATTGAATATCTGATCATTCGATCTATTCGATCATTCGAATTTTCGGTATTCGATGATCGAAGTGGTCAAATTTGCATATTCAAGCTTCCGACAAAATCGTACGATCGGAATTCGATCGAACTTCGATCCATTCACGTGAATTTTGTAAATTTGCCCCTAAGTAAAGGGCCCAGAGCAGTCTTTATCAATCCCTAACTTTTGTGTCTAAATGAATAGAGCACTGCAGAGTGCACAAAAGCACCTTAGGGGTGTATATATTAACATTAGAAATTTGATTGGTTGCTATGGGCAACATCATTTCTGATGTTAGTCGCCAGTGTTAAAAAATATGCCCAAGAGTGTAGAAGAATACTAGCCAGGCATACTGGGGGTGGGCCAATTATGTTGAAGGGATAATTACATTAATGGATGGGTCTATGATGTTGATAGGTGATGACACTGATGGGTGAATTATGCATCATATTCTAGTAGACTGGGGGAAAAAAAGGTAAATATGCACAAGAACTAGGTCTGATCAGTGGAGGAACAAGAGGTAATTACAAATTTACCAGCAAGTACATTGCCACCACAGTTCTTGTTGGGTATCAGGCCTGTGTTCCACTGGCTCAGTCCAATATGGAAGCATGCCAGAGGATGCCACTTGCATACGGATGATCAGCAGAGTGAATAGAAACCCAGACCTCCACTTGTCAAACTGAAAACTGATCCTCCAGGACCATGAACTAGGGGAATGCAGGCAGAATAGGTACAAGCCTCTTCTGTGTAGCCCTAACTTCAGCCCTGAATTGTAGAATGCAGTGTTGAAAAGCAAGGGGTCCCCATAACACAATGAAGTCTCTGCCACTCCATAACTAAATGATACAAAACTTATGGGGCTAGTAGGGGGCAGGAAGGGGGATGCCTACATGCCTCGCCTTCTTGAATAGAGTGTTGCTGCTGAATGGAGAAAGCCCTCTATTCAAGGGAAAACCACAGGTCTCTGTGCTCCCAAAAAGAGCAATAGCAGAAGGCAGTGTGCAAAATAAATTGCGGCGCTCCTATTTTTTGCATGTTACACAATGCCCCGGAGGTTGTTAATGCATACCATTGGAAGATGGATTGAAACTTTTCTGTAACCAGAAAAAGATTAGCTGACTTTCCCATTGAAAAGATAGCGTGCCACAAAGGACATACAAAAAAATTACTTAGCTGCCCCTTTTAGGATCAAGACTCCATAATAGACCCACAGGTCTGCTAGTCATCTGGCTTCTGCTACATTATTTAACAAGTCAGCACCAGCAATGCAAAGAATAGAAATGAACAGACAAATGCTACTTTCATCAATAATTATATGTACTGTAAGAGAAGTACTGGGCAGGTAGTTGATGGTGTGTATATCTCACCAAGGATGAAACTGTATATGCATTTGCTCCTGGGAAAAATGGTATTGTAGCAGGTAAATGCTGCATTTGGTTTGCTGGCTTTAGAAAGCTGGTTAATGGGACCCTGGAGTGAATGGAGGGAGAGTAGGGTGGGCCCTCCTTTCTATGTTCTATATGCTGATCAGCCAGGTGTCTGTGTGAGGTTGTACCCACACAGATGCATGTAAGCGCCAAACGCAGGTTGATATGCAGCATGTTGCTTACCAACCTGCGTTTGGCGCTTACACTCGTCTGTGTGGGTACAACCTCATTCAAAAGAATTGAGTGCGCCTAGGCCTGCACTCCCTGCACTGCGGCAGAACGGAACAAAATGGAATGCAGGGGAGCGCAGGTACAAACGCCCATGTGTAAGGGCCCTTAGAGAGTCTGGCTGTCTGTGCTTGGGGAAGCAGGAGCTGCAAACAAGTGAGAGAACTTCTGGGAGTTTTTCAACAAAACTGAATTTTGTTTGGAAGGGCTGGGCTCTAGGCCACACCCTTTATAGAGAGGGTTTATTTTCTGTATTAGATAGTGCCAAGACGCCCTAAGTTTTGTTATTTTCTGTTTTACTTTTTCCTGAATAAAACTGATTGCGGGTCAGTTGTACCCTATTCTTGGGACCTGTGTTGTTTTGTGGGTGTCTGAGCAAAAGTGATTCTGGTCTGCCCCAGGAGACCAACATCCTGCTAGCTGAAATCCCTACAGTTCCAATCACTGTAAAAATTTACTTTGCATTTTCAAGAAAAAAAAAAACTTTGGATGGAAATCCCCTTAAATGAACACTATGCTATAATTATGTTTCCACTGTACACAATTGTGCTTGAAAGCAGCATGAATCACACCTGATTCTAAAGCATCCTTCATTAGGATTTTGAGAATTGTTCACAAATATCCTGTTAGCTGTGAGCTCACAATTGGTGTTTATTGAGAATCCTCTGGCTACCACAATATTCATGCAAAACCCCTCAGAAAAAAACAATAAAATACAACAAAAATGGAAGACTAGAGCACTGCTTATATCTGTTGCAGGATAAAGTCTATGTTTTTGTTCAGTTTGTAATATTTAAAGCTTAAAGGAATTGTTCACTTTCTGAATACTCTATTCAGTTGTGTTCAGATCGTTCACCAGAAATAAAGATTTTTTTCCAATTGCTTTCCGTGTTTTATTTTTTTTAACCATTTTTCCAAAAATTGAAGTATAAATATTGTTTCTGTATCTGGTGTTTCAGTCTGGCAGCACAGTAATCCAGGTACAAATTCTGAATTGTTACATTAGTTGATACATTTCTCAGCAGCATCTGTAGAATATTAGCAACTATTATATCAGTTATAACAGCTGCCTTTATAGAAATATATCAGCTTTCATGATGTGCTGGTCAAGGATTCCTCAACCAGCACCCGACCCTAACCTGCCCCCTCCCGATCTGCTCTCGGCCCGGGCCCGCTGCTGCCCTCTAATTATAGACCCGTGTCCGCCAGCAGTGACGTCACAATGGGGTGGGGCAGGTGAAAGTTTACAAATTCCAGTGCACAGAAGCCGGAAGTGCTAGCTCGACCACTTGCAGCGAGCTAAAGTTTTCACATAGCTCACTCTGGACCTGAGTCATTGAGGATGACTTAAGTGGGCCTGTATGATGTCTCTAGAGTCTAGATCAGTGTAGGTTCATCACATGAAAGGAAAATGTGAAATACATTATTCTGCCCATGCTGTTCCCTGAAGGCTAGGATGTCATTTGTTTCAGCAATGGTTAATGTCAGGCCCTCCAGTCCGACCCTGAATACATGTACTAACATTTGAATGTTCTCAACCACTGGGCTGGGATGCACAAAGGTGCATCCACTGGTGACTTTCAGTTCATAGCCTGCTGAAAAGGAGAACTGGCAAAATATTTTTTTCTAACACTTTTCAGTTGTGTTCACCTGAAATACCGTATAGACTTTTTACAAATACTTTCCATTATTTTATTATTGACCGTTTTTTTCTGTCTCTGGTGTTTCAGTCTGGCAGCTCGGTAATCCAAGTGCTGATTCTGTTCTGTTACATTAGGTGATACATTTCTCAGAAGCAGCTGCCTTTAATGGAAGATAAAAACTATATCAATTTGTATCATTTACAGAGTCGGCAACCCCTTCCACTCCCGCAAAGAGCTGCTTTTTTAAAAAGACATAAGAAAGTGAAAAATGTAACTTTACGCTTTAATATTATAAAAATGGTAACAAATCCAAAGACGCATGGAAAATGATGCATCAACATGGGGATTATTGATGTGTAGCCAACCTGAAACCTAAAACTAAAAATATGAAAAGAAAGGGCATTCTAAACTAACCACTGCCATTGCTTCTTAGCCAGAAGTGCATGTATGTATAACTTTATTTATATATAACTTTTAGCAGATGCAGCCCTTTACATTTTTACAATACAGAAAACTAGAGGAGGACCAGGGAGGACAAACACTGCAATAAATAAATATAAATATCGAGAGATGATGTGCCATGTGGTAAGAGACATAAGAGGAATGAGATTCCCTTTAGAGCTTACAATCTAAGTGGTGATATTTTTGGCATCTGTCAGATTTACTTTCAGGCCAAGGGTTGAAATGTATTTAGACAGAGGCACAGAGAGAGAGATACAAAAGCAAAATATGTTTTAGTATTATTCATATCAGAACTTGTGCTCTAGAGAAATGCATATTTGAATTCTGTATCACTGCATATGATATGTGACTATGGAACCCTGTGTGTGTTATGGGCCTCTAAATGCAAGAAGCTAAGCCTACTGAAAATCAAAGAGAATGGTTTAGTGGGCTAGAACACTGGTTATAGGCATTGTGCTCTGAAGTAGGGAATCCTGGATTTGATTCCTGTTTCATCTAATTATGACCTTGGGCAAGTCACTTTATCATTGCATGAAACAGATATCAAAAATTATATTTCTATGTCTGTAGGGTAGGTATTCCATGATGTGCTTGAAAAATTCTGTTTTAAGTGTTGCACAGCAGTGCAATATAATGCTACTGACGAATTAAGAGTTATTATGGTCTGGAGAGCAGTCAGTGCTCCATGAGATGGCTCCCCTCCAAGACTATATCATTGAAGGCACAACATGATACCTAGCCTTGAGCTCTCAGTCGTATAAAAAGAAACACCTGAAAAGCAAAAAGACTAAGCAATTAGGATCAGGTTTAGGGTGTAACAGCTGCAAACACTGCACTTGCCCGGGACCCACAGCTTTAGAAGAGCAAGAGTCTAACTGTCCTGTAGGTTCCAAATACACAGCAAGTTAACCAGAATTGAAAAAAAGCCAAATTAAACTTGTTTTAGCTTATAGTAGAAGATTTTTTTAAAGACAGCAGATGTTGTTGTCTTGAAAAAAAGGAAACACCATAGTTAAAGGAGATGTCTTGTCTGATTTGGGGTAACAAATACTATTTGATTGTATTTATTTATCCATATTTACTCTATCTGGGCAGGCCGGGGCACTCAGTTTAGCCAGAAAAGGCATGTGTCTAGGGCACAACACTTGTTCTGATGCCTGTCAGAATATGTACAGTACATGCTTTAGTTGCAATGGGGATAATTTAATAAACCTCAAATTTTTCTGATTGAGCTTTTTCTGCCAAACATTCTAATTATCTATGGAATTTTCAAGATTTATTATTAGGGATGCACCAAATCCACTCTTTTGGATCCTTCCCGAAAGATTTGGCCGAATACCGAACCGAACCCTAATTTGCATATGCAAATTATGGGTGGGAAGGGGAAAACATTTTTTACTTCCTTGTTTTGTGCCAAAAAGTCATGTGATTTCCCTCCCTGGCCTAATTTGCATATGCAAATTAGGATTCTGTTCAGCCAGGCAGAAGGATTTGGCCGAATCCGAATCCTGCTGAAAAAGGCCAAATCCCGAACTGAATCCTGGATTCAGTGCATCCCTATTTATTATACCCTGTTGCTGCAAAAAGCCTGAATCCGAAAATCTGCCATCTCCAACCCGTTGAGGTCGAGTATAAGTCTACGGGAGAGGCATCAATCTCCATTTTAAGTTATTGTGGTCTGCGCTGGGTTTAATGCGAAATCAGACTTTTCAAGTGTTTTCCGGCAAACACTCCACAAAATAGAGTGATTCGCAAAAACAGCCTGAAAATGTTGTACAATTTGGGTTTTTGCTCGATTTTATTGAATTCTTTCACAATCCGATTAAATCCAGTTTTTTTTTAATAATAAACAAGTTAAAAACAGGCATGGGGGTTTGGTTGAGATTTTTTAATTAATATTATAGAGAAAATAAATTTGTATTTAAGTAAATAAACCCTGCTGCTTTCACCCTCAGCAGTACAACTGCATACCTCCCAATATCCATATATTTATAGGCAAGACAATGTAAGTCATGTCAATAACAGTTGGAAATACTCATAAGTATCTCTGATCCATTGAAACGTGCCATTTTAGTGTGTTTTTTCATTGGTTTTACTAAGCTTTTACCACTGCATCACACTTGTTGATTATCATACAATCAATGTCATTGCTTTCTTCTCCAGAAAATGATCCTCTGCAGAAGGGAATTATGATAGTGCTAGTAGAGAGGTAAAAGAATTAAAGTTGGCTGTAGAGGAATGGCAGTATCTTTTGGATGATTTCATTGGTGGGCTATTTTCCAGAATCAATTTTCTAATCTGTTACTTAAAGCCAATGCCTTGTCAAGATTATTTCTTGTGCCTAATGGCTATATTGCTCTGGTGGTTTGTGCTTCCCAGACTCCTGATTCTGGAACCTACTTTTTTCCTGACTGTCCTCCAGGAAACATTTTTATACCTGAATTCCTAGGAAGGAGGCCTAGGCTGGCAATCTGTCCATATAGGCATTTGCCCGGTGGGCTACTACATTTATAGCTAAGTAAGCCAGGGGAACCCGAGAGACATCAAATGGGATCCAAACTTGTGATCTGCCCAATAGGAGCTGTGGTTGTAAGCCGCCAAATGGGAGCCAAAATTGAGAGCCACCGAATGGTAGTCGAAGTTAAGACGCCAAATAGGAGTTGAAGTTGCGAGCTGCTGGATGGAAGCCAAAGCCACAAGCCACTGAATGGGAACTGAAGCTGTGGGCCGCAAAAGAGAACAGCAGAAGAAGCTGCTGGAAAAAGACAGCCTTGCAAATTTTAAAGGTAAGTTTCCACTGAACATCAATTTTTTTTTTTTAAATCCCTGGCCACCAATGTTTTTTTCAAAGGGGTTGTTCAACTACCAAATCAGTTGAGATGTTTTTAGATTGTTCATCAGAAATAGACTTTTTTCAATTGCCTTCCATCTTTTATCCTTTACAGCTATTCCAAAATTTAAGTTTAAAGTTTAGGGGGTTATCTACCATTTTTTGGTGATTTTTCAAAATGTATTATACCCTGATGTTGCAAAAAGCCCACCCAAATATCCAGCATCTGAAACCTGTCAAGTCAATAACAGATATCCCTATCCCAATTTGAAGATATTGTGGTCTGTGCTGGGTTTATCACGATAAATCTAAAAGTTCTGGTTTTATAGGCGATAACCCCCCAAAAAATTGAGCAATTTGCGAGTAAAGTCTGAAAAATGTGTATAATTCTAGTTTTCGCTCAATTTTAGTGATTTTTTTCCCAATCCAACTTTTTCCAGTTATTTTATTGATAAATAAGGTAAAAGTGTGCATGGCGGTTTGATCAAAGTTTAGTTAAAATATGAGATAAATTCAGATTTCAGTAAATTACCCCTTAATGATCCTGCCTTTGTTGTTTTATGTCAAGACAAGCCTTACAATGGCCACCTACTTCCAAGATTTTTATTTCTCTTGATAAGATTGCTGACCTGCTTTCTGCTCTACTTTTGCTGGTCTTCTCTGTTGCATGCTGTTATGGATATCTACGCCTACCTCAACTGTGGCTATTGACGCATCCTTGAAGTGGACAATATTGGGCTGATCTAGTCGTTGAGCTGTGGGGAAGATTTTTTCCAGATATCACTTGGCGAATCTCATTAGGGGGTCCATACATGAGGCAGTAAGCTGACATCTTGGTCTGTTGGCAAAAATCAAGTAAATTATGCATAAATTGGTGGGACCTCATTTACGGTGTAAAATGAGGGAAAACTTGGGGGTCAATTTACTATTAATGGAAACCCCAGCCAGGCGTCTTTGGCAAACAAGCTGGTCCAGCGCCTGCTAGCCACGCCCATGCACAAACTGATGCTTTCATGTGCGAATTGATGCTCTCATTCATTGACTTGCACACATGAGTGAATTGAAACGCAAAAGCAAAACTAATGGGCGAAATGGAAGATACTGTTGGAGACAGGCAACCAGACATGGGGTAGGCGTCAGAGAAGGTA
>CM044437.1:106074151-106088005 GCA_024363595.1 Xenopus borealis
TAGGTCAGTGAGTATGCCAGTCCTGTTGGTCAGTCAGTAGGTCAGTGAGTATGCCAGTCCCTGGCAGAGTAGGGGACATAGCTAAAGCCTTCACGCTCCAATGGGCTCCTTTCTCGCCTCCGGGCACAACTAATGAGCTATTTATTGTGGGCACAGTGATCCTATTTGGGCACGGGATCCTCGTAGTGAGTGTATGTGGGACCACTAATGAGCAGCAGTAACACTGGCGGTGCAGTCATTATTCTGATTATTGGGGCACCCAAGGACTGGCACCAGAGCGCTGCCTATAACGCACATAGCTATAGACAGCAGTCCAGCAACTACTCAACCTTTACTGAAATCCCCCCTGACTCTTCTACTTTATACACGGGCACAGTCCGAATATTTCCAGTTTTATTTTATTTATGAACTTGCTCCTCCTGATGTTCTCTTGGCTAATATACCGCGCATGATCCAGAAGTTGAACCTTTCATCCCAGAGTATTATATGATTAGATGCAACTAGAAAGAAGAATAGGAAAAGCGAGGAGTGGGCTTTACTTTACATTACTACTCGTGCATCAAACTATAAATGAACCTTTTCATAGACCTGGTGCAACTGAAACTGTTTGTGTTGAATATACTAGTAAGCAAGTGGCACAGCTAATTATTTCTAGACATTTAGTTATACCTGCTGAACACTGACGCTGGGCTTGGCTATCCTCTAGGATTCTATCTACCTGTCTGTCTATCTATAATCTATTTTATCATCTATCAAACATCTATATACTATCATTTAATCATCTATCTATCTATCTATCTATCTATCTATCTATCTATCTATCTATCTATCTATCTATCAATCTATCTATCTATCTATCTATCTATCTATCTATCTATCTATCATCATCTATCAATAATCTATATATCAACTATCTATTATCTATCTAACGAACTATATATATATATGTATATATATATATACACACACACACACACACATATATATATATTATCCCATAGCATAATGACGTGCTTTAGGGTTATTCTGCCCTCTATCCCCTTCATCTGCGCTGAATCTCCTCCTACCTGCCTGGAGCTGCCAAATAAATACCCTCTGTTTTCATTTACCCTGAGCATTAAGGGCGCAGTTCATCAGACAGATATTAAATCCCCATAAGCTCTGTGATCCTAATTTTATTCTGTAACTCTTGTTTGGTACATTATTGGAAGAGCCATGTTTGTTATAATTATGTGTAACTTGCTGACACTACATAAATAAATTGTGATGATCCCCAATAAGAGATACTTCAGTTATTGGCCCATTGCTCTGGAACCTAACCAGTCTCCTCAAGGGGCGAGCAGCAATATGCATCCCCCCCCATCACAACATGTGGCTTCATCTCTAGCGCTTAGTGCACAGGTTATATATGAAGCCCCTTATGAAAAAATGCAAAATATTGATTTAAAGGACCAGATCAAGTACAGGGCCCCTGCTGCAGGACCATCTGTAATGAGCAAGGGTGGGATGTTTGGAAGGTAGCCCAGTTAGTACCACACTGGCAGTGAGACGAATGGCCATGATGATGGGAGATGGAGAGAATGCTTTTGGGGCTATTTGGACTTAAAGCCGGGAGGCTTCTGTTTGTGCCAGCAGCAGGGGACAAATGGGCAGTTGGGCACCGGTTTTAGTGAGAGAGTTTGCTGGGCACGAATCCATCTACAGGACCTGCGGACAGGGGAATAGGAATGTAACTGCGCTTAAACAGAGTCTGTCTGACTGCTCCCTGGGATTACTGTGTGCCAGCCTTTGGCATTGAGAGGGTTAATGCAAGCCTCGTGGCTGGAGCCGAGCAGATTATTTTGGTTAAAATGAGCCTCTAGGCCAGTCAGTACAAACTGCCTCCCCCTCAAACATCTCTCTCTGCTCTTCCCCAGTCACCATAAAGTGGCAATGGGAGGGGGCGCTAGGGTGACCCCCCCAACCTCTTTTGTCACTACTTGTCCATCACCGGGGGGAGAGTGGGGGGGTGCTTCTCTTGTGCATGACAGCCTTTTGTTATGCCTAAAATATTCCCAGCCCCTCCTCCAGAGCGATCCTGAAATGGGCTGGTTTCTGCTCTTGCACAAGTTCTTCTGCTTTCTGTGCGGCTCCGCTCAGCGCTCCCTGGGAGCCTCCGCACTCACCGAGCAAGTTCCGCGAGCGGCGCATGGCTCATTGTGTCCCCTCTCTCTAGCAGGGTCCCGAGCGCTTCTATCGCTGCTGCTTTGTCACCTCGCATGCTGCAACCAACACTGGGGCTCCGTATATGGAAATTGTCGGGTGCAGAACAGACGAAAGTGCCTATCCTTTCCGGCCAGCAGCAGCCATGCTCTTCCATGGGATCACCGGGGGCCACATCCAAGGAATCATGGAGGAGATGGAGAGGAGGTCCAAGTCCGCCGACAGCCGCTTGGCCAAGGGTATCCAGGTCAATGGTAGAGAAACTGTAAGTAGCCGCGACTGTGCGACACTTGTCTGTGTAATTGTCCCACATCAGCTTCAGCCTCTGTGTATGTCTACTTATATAAATACACACACACACACACACATATATATATACATACATACATAAAGAATGCTGAAGCACACCAGGATTTTGAAAAAAACAAAAACTGTTTTATTAGATTTTGTTTTTTTCAAAATCCTGGTGTGCTTCAGCATTCTTTATGGATATATAATCATTTCTGAAATGCACCCAGGTTATCGTTCCAGTGAGTGTGTGCCATAACCGTTCTATATACATACATATATATATATATATATATATATATATATATATATATAACAACATAGAAATAAACCACACATTCAAACATAGATATAATCCATATTGAACTAAATAACAAATATGTAAGGAATCAGGATAGAAACTTTGACCAATAAGTCAACATTTACACCTGTGTAATATATGAAACTGCTATTCATTCTAGAAATAATTAGCTGAAAACTGTTACGCACCGGAAAAAACAATTCTGTCCCTCTCTCTGTATTCTTTTCATCTATAGTATTCTGTCTTTAAAATCGGAATATTGTTGCTTCTGTAACATACTAAACAGCCATGCCATTTCTAACCCTTTTTTTTTTGTTACGGGAGGGTTTTTATTTTGCATTCATTGTTTTTTTTTTCTAGTAGGTTAATTGCTATAATTATTTATTCTCTGAATCTCAGGAGCCCAGACAGGTGCGTCTAGCGCTGCGCTTTTTCTTTTGCACCGGATTGATAGATTTGCGCAGGAAAATTCTATATGATGTAGATAAAACTCAAGATTATATTACAAGAGTTATTTCATAGCAAAGTCTCTCGCTCATTTGTGTTTGAATGTCAGGAAACGAATTTCCCCCAAAACAATATAAAATCCAAGGAATACTGCACGAATGTGCGCGACTTTCAGCCTGAAGTTTCTCTCGCATGTTCCTTCCCATACGAACATTACAACGGTTATTTCTCACAACAGTCTGTTTTTCCGTTCTTATTCTCTGCAAAATTTCCAATTTATTGTTTTTAGATCTATTTAGTTCAATTATTTTGCGCCAAATTGTAATTCGATAAAAGCAAAACGTTTGCAGCTTTTGTTTATATTAATTAGTCGCTTGTATCGTTTTGGTGTTTAATTAAAAAAAAGTGAAAGTGTCTGTATCAAAAAATCTCCCTTTCCTGATAAATGTGCCTGAAACTCTGACACTGTCTGTTTTCATGGGGGGAAATTAACTTTCTTGCAAAACTATCTGAGACATTTTCAGACTGATTAGGCCATTATAAAGTCCATAAAACCTTCCCAAGCCCCTCACTTATGCAGTGTGTTGTGGGTATTATATATTATATATATTAGACTTTATCTAGAAGCAATGAATGGATCAGCAAGAGATCCCCCTAAAAGATGGGTGCAGGCTGTAGAATTATAAAACAATGTGGAGGCGATCAAACCAGAATTTGGAAGAACCCAAAAGCTCAAATCCCATAAACCATAAGTTATAACACAGTAATGCTTGTTTTGGGATCAATGGAGCATTTTGTTAACCCACAATTATTCGGCAGGATACCAAAATAACATTTTTGTTCAGATTAATAAACAGCCTATTTGTATTAAAATGTAAAAATTAACAGGCGAGCAGTCATGGGAAGAAAGAGAATGTTAATTGGGGTCAGTAAAAAAACAGATTAGACAGAGATCAAGCCTCATTAGTGGATAAGGGATATACTCTCCTGCTTTAATAAGGTCTCAGGGGAGCTGTACAGACAGATACTAATGTGTTAATACCTCTGAATTTTAAGGATCTCTGCCGAGTTTAAGCAATGTCTGTGTCATTATAACATAGACCAGCGCCATATAAGTAGATAAATAAATATACAGATAGATGGATAGATAGCGCTACAATATGCACTTATACACCACCTTATTATAATATACACGTAGCCCATTTCTGTAACTATTCTGGTGTGACACACACATATAGTGAGCAAATATTCTGTATTCTATTGGTAATTGCAACATTCTGTAAAATAGCCTGCTTTGTTATAAGGAAAAGCACCAAAACATGTACAGTATGTATATGATATGCATACAAATATTGCTAATTTCTTTTTTTCCTTCTATTTTTCACCAATTTTTTTTTTGGCAGCAAAGGGATTAAATAGCAGTTTTCAATCCGGTTTCCTGTGAAAGGAGCCTAATGTTATTTTTAACACCATTTCGGGATACAGAAAATGCTCCCTAATGTAGTATATAAATAACTGAAAATAAATATATTAAAAAAAAAAAAAAGGAATGGGGAAGGGACATTGTTTGGTGCTGTAACATTTGATTTTATTGCTGGTTACTTTGTGTGTATATATACATATATATATATATATGCTGCAGTTAGAAGGATATTATGGTATTTCAGGTAGTTGAAATGAAATGATTGAGGAGTAAGGATGCCAGGAAAGCAAGTAGAAAAGCTTGATTGGGCTACACAGAAATAGACAACAGGGTTGGTACAACTGTGAACACCAAACTGTATCTACAATGAAATATTCAAAATAAAATGTGTCACTGAGCTCTTTATGTGGCTATGGAATATAGTCCATACTATACACCCTGTGAGCTCTTAATCTGTCCTGTATATGATATTGGGTTGCCACCTGGCCATTATATTACCGGCCTGGCCAGTAAATAATGGTTGATCCCAACGTTATTATAAGGGAAAAAAGATAAATATATAGGAAGGCCGGTATTTTTTTCCAGAAAATGTGGAAACCGTAATATGATATGTTATCGGCAGGACAAGCCACAGGTTGCAGGCAGATGCTGTTATAGACAATTTGCCCTGTTGTCCCATCAATAACTCTCTGAGCATACAGCAGCTATATCAGACTTCCCAATTCCCAGAATCCTCCATCACTAAAAGGTTGCTGGGGGTTGTAGTTTCCAACAGCTGGAGGGCCTGCTATATGACATTGCTAACATGCTACATACTGATTGGTACTGCCAGGCACTTGGCTCTCAGCATTTCATGTCAATGTGTCATCTTCTGAGATGTGTGTGTATGAAAGGCAACACAAAGGGATTCATAGCAAGAAGAACCTAAACTGACCCCTCTTATATATTTGCACTGGTACTATACACCTGGGGGCAAATTTATCATTATTCACCAATTTGAGGGCTTTTAGCCAGAAATTAGGCTGTCGAATGGAAATCGAATAGTTTTAGGCAATTTTTTTGAGCGCTATTCGATTTTTTCGAAAAATTCGTATCATTGAACGGCATCGTTCGATTTCATGAAAAAATCGTGAAATTTACTTCGATCGGTCGAAAAATGCTATTCAAGCAGGTAATAGAAAAAAAAACATATGGGGGGATTCCCATAGGCTTCTATTGCTATTCGGTAGGTTCAATCTGGCGAAGTAAGGCATTCGAATAAAGTACTTCGATCATCGAATGTTCGATCATTCGATACGATCAAATTTTGCATATTTGATGATCGAAGTGGCCAAATAGGCATATTCAAATGTTCGATAAAATCGTACGATCGGAATTCGATCGAACTTCAAATTATTCACACAAATTTTGAAAATCTGCCCCTTGGTATTGAGCAAATGGATATTCCTGCATGATATTCTGTGATTTTGCTTGTCATTTTTAATTAGAGAAGGAGCCAATTCCCGTCTTGTTTGTGTGAGCCGTTTAGCCTCGAGCCGACTCAGGATGTAAATAGAGCAAGTGCCTGTTGGAATATAATGCAAGTGCTACAAGTGTCACAGCCTGGAAAGTTGTAGTCGCTAGTATGTTTCCCAATCATGGGACTGATGTCAATAAAAATACTAATATATACTACAATGTTTCCTGTGTGTAGCAGGTAATTGCACCACACATACTTCATAAAGGCATTATATCAATGCTTGTAACTTGTACTATTTATTTTTATTCTACCCTAGTAAATCCAGTGCCAATCCCCCTACTGATGTACCAAATCAGTATTGTAAGTGCCACTTCTCCTGTGTGGATAATAATATGTGTATGGGAGAAGGCAAAGTGCTTACATTACTGGCCTGTGAGTCAGGCAGACCCAGATTCCACTGGTGAACCACTTCCTCTATAAAACCCAAGTGATGTCGGCCGAATCATTATTTCCCTGCACAGGGGAGAACAAACCTGAATTGTAAGCTCTAAGGAGCAGGGACTCCTGAAATATAACTGATATACAATCTGTGCACTCTGCTGTGTATAATAAGTAGTCCTATGGAAGAAAAAAGGTAATGGATCATATTTTCCCCTAGCTTCTCCTTTCGTGCATAGGAGGCTAGCGCAGTACTTTTCTTCTCTCACTCTGAGTATATCTCATGAGGATAACTACAGAGGCCCCTATAGTGGCACAGAACCAGGGGGAAAAAGACATGTGCATGGGGGCCTCATTGTTTAAATAAAATAGGACTGTCCAATCGATGGCCCATAGATAGTTGAACTGGATTTCCCAGCAACCCCTGAAAGCCTTCAGCTACTGCTGGGACACAGACATCAACAGCTAAAGGGAAGCAGGCTGAGCAATACTGATAGTTCTGCCCTACAGTCGCCATCCTGCCCATTATACCTACTTCATACTTATCCCTGGCACTAATATAATGACTGCAACACAAGAATGAGGGGAACTAGTGGTGCATGTTTGCCCATACCCCATCATTATATATATATATATATATATATATATATATGTACAAAAAAGGAAGGATATTTCCACACACCTATACTCTTATCTTTACTCACAAAAACACTCGCACATATATATTTACACAAATGTGCACCTTTACACAAAACTTTACATAGCCTTCACTATTTTCAATCATTTTATTGTTTCTTTAAAAAACATGGGCGTTGGTTTGGGCAATCTCTCTCTCTCTTAAAAGCCACTAGCTAGTGGCAGGGGGAGGATTTAGCCCTCAGACTGAAAGCAAGGTTCAGGAGACATTTACTCCAATGTTACTATGCAGAGAGGTACAAGACCTTTTCTACTATGAGAGGTAAACAAGTTAGGGACCACCGTGTGGGGTTTACCTTGAAGTGGTATGGTGGCTTATCAACTTTATGATCATAACTTTGTAACTAAAACCCCGTTTTTTTAAATACATGCGCCTGCATATAAACTGAATTACTGACAGGGGACATGGGAATGTGCGTTGATTAACTGGCCAAGTCAGTAGCACTTCCATTATACTTATTTATTTTAACTTGCACCCACAAACCCCGTTTTTGTATACAGTAAAGGAAAGAACCACACTCACAGGTCTTTCCTGAAAAAAATTCAGTGGTTTATTTCCACTGGATTTTTTATGAAAGACCTGTGAGTGTGGTTTCTTTTTTTTACCTTTACATTAATTTACAACCAGCGCCCAGGCAGTTGTAATCCTTTGATTGTGTGTGCTCCAGCCCAAATAGCTTATATATATTTATATTCTATCTATCTCGCCGTATATTATATTGAAGACCCCATCCTCTGGGTATGATATCTGCCTTTAACTATCATTTTGGCACATTATGTAGAAGAACATGGAGCACAGATGTTAGAATTTATTGGATTCAGTGTAGGAACCAATCAAACTAGGATTCAGTTTGGGATTTGTTGAATAACAGAAGTATTTTCAAGATCTAAAGTCACCTGGTATCCAGGATTGAGATTTCTCAGTATTCAGCCGGACCCAATCTAAAACCCAAATGTTATGTGAGTTTAAAGCAGAGGACAACAGCAGGGAGCATATTTTTATTCACAGATGGTACAGTTTGGACGAGTGAGCCTAACTCTTAATAAGGATGTTAGGCTTGGTATTTGGCTAGTAGTAGTTTGTGGAGGATGTGGTATTTTGCTGTATTGATCCTGGGCATCACAAGTCCAAAAAGTAGCACTGATCAAACACAGGTGGCCTAGATATATACAAGACTCTAATTGCTATCTACTACTGGAATTGACAAAAAAGTGAAATAAATGCCATTACCTGTGTACTATGATGATGTTAGAGTGCTGTCTTCCCTGTATATCCTCATTATTGCTAACTGACCTCTCCCTGTATGATGTCAGAATATTACATATACCCAACTTATGAGTGTACTGTCTATACTTGTGTAAGATGTTAGCATGAAATATGCATAAATATATTGTATTATTACTGTATACCATGTTAGCATGAAATCTGCATATATATATTGTATTATTACTGTATACCATGCTTATAGAGTATCCTTCTGCACTGTCTATTGTGTCTGTAGTTTAAGATCCTTTCCAGATTTCCTGGAATAATTGAGGTTTCCTGATGATGTCAGTACAATAGCTGCCTCTGCTGCATGTGATTTTCACGTAGAGAACGTTCTGTATTCCCTATGGGCTGCAGTAAATAACTGCCCTCCATGGGAATGTTAGCAGAGCAACTGTCCCTGCATATGGTGTCAGTCATATTCCCTGTATATAGCTCCTTTTCCAGAATTACCTAGAATTGTAGTGTAGCATTAACTGCGCTCTCCTGGTGCTCAATGTTTTTTTTTCCATGCATAATCTCTCAATATGAAAGCAATGGTCTTTGTGTTCCTCTGTCTATATAGGGCTGATGTAAGCAGAGCAGTACACAGTGATTGCCTTAGGGCAGCCTTAGGAGCATAAGCAGAGGAGAGAAGTGGTAAACAGAGAGAAGTCAGTAGAAAGGGGATCAGGTAAGGATGAGCAGGAGTAGAGAAAAGAAATCAGAAAATGATACATGACGGTGGGGACAGTATGTGACAGAAAGGTGGAATGGTGCACATCATAACAGAGAAAATGTATGGGATAGAATGGTGAGAACACATTTCTATTGTGAAAATAAGGTGTAAGAGTTCAGTAGCTGGAGTACAAGAAATGAAGTGCAGTAAATGTTAGAGAATGACGGACAATAACTAATAAATAGCATTTTCCCTAATGTGCCCCAAGCTCTGCATGATTTGTCATCAAGGCTCCATTTTATTGTAACGTCTTCTTTCATAGAAACGTTAAATAAAATAATGTGGAAATTTTGCAGGGCTCTGTGAAGGTTCTAGAGGTTGGCAGCCTCAAGGGATTTTTGGGTCAGGCAGTTTCATTGCTCAGTATGGTATCCATGAACTGCATTCTCCCTATATATATTTCCATGTGTAATAGAACCAGTGCATAGCATCTGTATCTTCCCTCTTTTCTAGATATTATGCCATTGTTTTGATTCCCTCTCTCTGTGAATAAATAATGAAACAACTGCCTTTTCCTATGTATTGTATTTGTCTAGTATCATGCATGTAAGGTTTATTTAATACTTCAGCATTAAACAGCTGTGGATACTTATTATACAGACAAAGAAGTGGTTGCTAATAATATTACAGTGTCAGAAAAATGTTCAGGAGCAGCTTCTATATTCTATAAGGGAATGGGTGCTGGTTTGGGTTCCCAACTGGGCTGCTTCACTTTGAAGCAGTGTTGCAATTTTGTCCTAAAGTCAGACATCCCATTTTGATTGTTTTGTGATAGAGAAGCCTGATTTAAAGAGCTTACAGTTTTTAAATACTGACTATGTTGTTGACTCAAATACAGGGGCTATGGAAATTGTCCTTTATACTCTAAGTGCAGAAAGTAAATCAGATACTGTGCTAGTGTCCCTAATGGTAAGAGTTGCAATACTTTTTTTAAAAAAAAAAAAATGGGGTTTGGATTCAGCACTTACTCCATTGGTGCTTGCAGATTTCTTGGGATCAAGCAACATTTGGCAGGATGAAAAAATATGGTTATAACAGGCACCCAGCTGTGCCCCCCTGGAGTACAAACAATGTGTTTCTTTCACATTTCACCCAACCCGTCCAGCAGAATGGGCCCCACTTTCACTGCACTCGGGTGCCTAGGGGTCTAACTCCAGAACATGTGCTCTATACCATGACAGAATATTTGACTATGATTAGCATGCAACTGTTGTTAGTGTAAAGTTCAGCAGCACTGTCCCTGTATATAAACTTAGAGCAGAATAAACCATATTGTATTTGAATATTTTCTCCTGATTAAAGTAAAGCTCCACTATCCCACAGTATATATTAATACTGCACCTTAATAAGGTATAATGTCATAATATATAAACATCCTTGTGTACTGATCCGATTCACTAATATCTCTGTGTATAACGTCAGTAGTGAACCTTTTGCTCCCTCTATATGATGCCAGCAAATTATAACCATAATGCACCTCCTTCTTCTGTGTATGATATCATCTATGTGTGATGTCAGCATTCTGCCTTCATTTACATTTGTAAATTGTGCCATCCTATTATGACCGAATAGCTTTTTCGTCTGCAGAAGAACTGTCAAGCCACATTTCTGTGTATAACGTCAGTAGTGAACCTTCTGCTCCCTCTTTATGATGTCAGCAAATCTTCTTCCAGTGTATAATAATAATGCACCTCCTTCTCCTGTGTATATCATGTGTGTGATGTCAACATTCTTCCTTCATTTACATTTCTAAATTGTGCCATCCTACTATGGCCGAACAGCTTTTTCACCTGCAGAAGAACTGTCAAGCCACATTTCTGTGTATAACGTCAGTAGTGAACCTTCTGCCCCCTCTTTATGATGTCAGAAAATCCTCTTTCAGTGTATAACCATAATTCACCTCCTTCTTCCGTGTATATCCAAGTGTGATGTCCGCATTTCTCCTTCCTTTACATTTGTAAATTGTCCCACCCTATTATGGCAGTATACATTTTTTGTCTGCAAAAGAACTGTCAAACCACACAACTGGAACGAAATATACTGAAATAATGTTGCTACAAATAAGTGTGTGGAGCCCTAGAGCAGACTGGACAGCATAAAATTAGTGGAAGGGCTTCAAAGGCTTTGCATTGAACTGATATTCTGGGGTATGATGTCTGTACAGGCCCACCTCCTTAATTCCAAAAATTTGCTCTAGAATAACTTATGGTCTTAAGTCATTAAAGAAATATCAGATTCGATAGTGACAACCAACCTGCTCTTTGAAGCTTAATACTTACCCACTCCCTGCATACAATCCCATCACACATACACATATATATAATACACAGAAGCCATGAATATCTTGTAAATTATATTCTTATAAATGGTGAGTAGTGATGTCACGACTCATGCAAAACATGAGGATATTGTATAAGGTCATGAAACTCCTCGGTAACTTATATTATCCTTATAATTTACTTATAATTTATAAAAGGGGGTACTTTATTCACTATATACTGATTAAACACAGCAGCCTGTCTAAATTGATACCAGCAAGTATAGTCTGTGTATAGTGAAGCTTCTTATGTCAGTCATATAACACGATTTATCTTTCTGATCCCATTTATGGAGACAGCGCAGTAACAGTGCTTTTTATTGAATTTGCACAGAGAATGCCTTCCCTGAGTCCTGAGAAGCCTGCACTGTGTGCTGGGTGCGGGGGCAAGATCTCAGACAGATACTACCTCTTGGCTGTGGACAAGCAGTGGCACCTGCGCTGCCTGAAATGCTGCGAATGTAAGCTGGCCCTTGAGTCGGAGCTGACCTGCTTTGCCAAGGATGGCAGTATATACTGCAAGGAGGACTATTACAGGTATACTGTTCAACTCCAATCCTATATCACTCATGGTCTGTGCATTTAACAAATATGTTGCAGGAATGGATTCCTCATTGTCACTTTTCAGCAGCCTATATAAAGGCACACAGACAATAAAATATTTACAGTATGTAGCCAAGAACACATACAGGTCATGGGACCTGTTATCCAGAATTCTCAGGAACTGGGGTTTTCCAGATAATGGATAATTTGGATCTTCGTATCTTAATGGTGGCCATAGATGCACTGATAATACTGTATGAAACAAATTTACGTACAATATTCGTTATGTGTATGGTTGGAAACGAGCAAACAGATCGGTTGGCTTGTTGATGGCGCTGGCTGGAAATTTTATACAGGTAGAATTTTATTATTTCTACCTGTTTATCTGACAATTCAGCTCTTCATTTACTTTACAGCTCTACGAATTATGTTGGCACTATAGAAATACATGTTAATAATAATAAATAATAATAAAACATATGTGTGTTGAAACGAATGCTCTTTCCTGGAAATGTCTATGGCTACCTTAAGTATACTAGAAAATTATGTAAACATTAAATAAACCCAATAAGCTGCTCTTACTTCCAATAGGTATTATTAATATCTTAGTTAGTATGTAGTACAAGGTACTGTTTTATTATTACAGAGAAAATGTAAATCTTTTTTTAAAATTTGGATCATTTGGATAAAATGTAATTTGGAGCTTTGTGGATTACAGATCCCAAACCTGTACAACCTGTGAATATCTAGCAAGGTTTCTTTCTTTGTCGTATCCGTGAAACCCTTTCTATAGCAGCTCATTATTCATTTCTGTACACAGATTTATATGAGTCCAATGAATCCACGTAATAACTTCTTTTCATTATTGTTGCCATATAGTTCTAATATTGTTCCACCTTGACTTCAACCTTATCATTGGTCCATGCTTTCAAACAACCCCTATGATTCTCCCCTCTGCCCACATTTTCCAAATGCTCCTCCTAATGCCCATATAACCTCTGTACAACCCTTGTACTATTACAGGGATCTTAAGTTTATCTCCATATACGTCCATACTCCTATTGTAGCTCTCTTAATAAGCTCTCCTGCTGAGAAAGCTGCCTACCAGAGAGAGTAGATTATTCTGAATACTTGGGAAACTCATGAATGTTGCTGTACAAATTGATGACTCCTGACATAATATTCTAGGTAACATAAATGGGGAGGAGAACATGTTGCAATATGAGTGGGAATAGCTGACATTGTAATTCAAGCAGATGCTTCATCGGGATGCATTTAGTTACACACCCTATTAGATGTTTATGAAGCACTTATTGCCCGTTGTAAACTGAAGTTCTCCTTGTCTCCAGAAGGTTTTCGGTGCAGAGGTGTGCCCGTTGTCATCTTGGCATTTCAGCCTCAGAGATGGTAATGAGAGCAAGGGAGTCCGTCTACCACCTGAGCTGCTTTACCTGCACAACTTGTAACAAGACCTTAAGCACCGGGGATCACTTTGGAATGAAGGAGAACCTTGTCTACTGCCGGATTCACTTTGAGCTTCTTGTCCAGGGGGACTTCCATCAGCAGCTAAATTACTCGGAGCTCTCAGCCAAGGGTGGGGGACTAGCAGCCCTGCCGTATTTCAGCAATGGGACAGGAACAGTGCAGAAGGGGAGGCCAAGAAAGAGAAAGAGTCCGGCTTTGGGGGTGGACATCATCAACTACAGTTCAGGTGAGACAATGTCACTATTTAGATTGCTTTATAAAATCTGTTAT
>CM044437.1:106093968-106114604 GCA_024363595.1 Xenopus borealis
AAAAAACATTGTTTTAAAATAGACAAACAAGGCAAGTACTCACCCAATAACGTGTGAGGAATAGAATGACGTTTTTTTATTCCTCGTTATAAAAACAGTTTTTTTAAATAGACAAACAAAGTAAGCAATCGCGTGAGGAATAGAATTACATGTACATGTGATTCAATTCCTCGCATGTGATTGGATGAGATCTTACTTTGTTTGTCTCTTTAAAAACAATGTTTTTTATAACGGTTAAGGTCTTGATAAAGGTCTTAGATTGAGACCGAAACGTTGGCCTGTTTTTAATTGTTTTGAAAAAAATTTCTAATAAACTTTATGTTCTTTTAAAAAAAGAACTCACGAAAGGCTCCTGGTGTGCACTCAGTATACAAGGAATGATATAAATATATATATACATACAGTATCCATATGTATGGTATCCATTATCAAGAAACCCGTTATGCAGAAAGCTCCAAAGTATGGGAAGGTCATCTCCCATTGACTCCATTAAGATCAATTCAAAATATTTGAAACATACATCATCTTTCCCTTAATCCTACTGAAAGAAAAACAATCCTACTGGATTTAATTAATGTTTTTAGCAGAAGTCTGAAAATCTAAGTTACAGAAAGACCCGTTATCATGGAAAACCCCAAGTTCCAGGTCCCATACCTATATATGTATATATATATATATTATATATATATATATATATATATTCTATATATATATAATTAATGGAGTTCCATGACCTGTATAAAAACACTCGGCCTTAGGCCTTGTATTTTTATATGGTCATGAAACTCCTCGGTAACTTATAATATCCTTATATTTTACAAGAGGGGGTACTTTATTCGCTATATATCTCAACTTGAACCGGATCCATTCCATGTGTGAAAGGAACAGTATGCAGGAAGTGTAAAAATGAGTTAACATATCACAAAATTTAAGTGAATGAAACATAAACAGAGTGAGGGTTTTAGCTTCCAAGTGACCATTGATCTGACAAATGAATGTTGGAGGTTTTCATGCTGAGGAACAATGCCCCCTAATGGCCTCTTGGGAGATACCTAAAGCCTTTTAGGGAAAGCTGTGTATTTGAAAAAGTATATATATCTATATATATAAATCTCACAGTATTTCATCCTCCAACTAGTGCTCATCCCAGATTTGATGTTTTGTGACCCATAGATATTTTCACACGATCTTTCATAAATTATTTTATTAGCATGCATTTATATAGTGCCAATATTTGTTGCAGCGCTGTATATATATATATGAGTGTCTTTAACAAGATATTTCAAGGCATTCAGCTTTAAAGGGGTTGCTCACCTTTGAGTTAACTTTTCGCATGATATAGAGAGTGATATTCTCAGACAATTCGCAATTGGTTTTCGTTTTTTATCTTTTATGTTTTTCGGGTTATTTAGCTTTTTATTCAGCAGCTTTCCAGTTTGCAATTTCAACAATCTGGTTGCTAGGGTCCAGAGAAATCAACCCACAAAGAGAGGCCTGTTTATATAAAGTGACTGATATGTACACTTGTTAGTTTCAATTCACTCCATCGTTAATGTCCCAGAGCTGAGTAGCCCTATACCACAGGTAACATAGCAAGTTAGGTTAAAAGAATACACAAATTCATCAAGGTCAACCTTGAGTCTGTATATAAACTGCCTAACTACTAGTTGATATTTTAAAAAGCAAAGTGTTTTAGTTCTTTCATTGCACTTTTAAGTGTGTGCATACATTTTATATATGTTAGACTTAGAAAAATATGTCAATCTTGACAGCAACCTTGGGGTACAGGTAAGTGGATATTATTTACAAGCAACTGATTAAAGTTATCTCAAAGATTAGCTAGCAACCTATCCATTGCAGCTGGAAATCTGATTTGTCCCAGGAAGGACAATAAGGGTTAGGCCAGACGGGAAGATCCGGGGAGATTTGTCGCCTGGCAACTAATAGCCTCTTCTTTGGGGCGACTAATCTCCCCAAACCGCTTATTCACACACCAAACCGCCTATTCACACGCGATACTGCGTTTTCCGAAGTCACTCAAAGTTGCCTCCTTAGGCAATTACGATTTAGGGAAAGCGCAGGGCCACGTGTGAATAGGCACAGGTGATTATTCATTAAGCAGTTGGAAGGCAGGGGGAAGCGGTTCGGGGAGATTAGTAGCTAGGCGACGAATCTCCCTGAATCTTCCCATCTGGCCTTACCCTAAAGGTAAATGTGGAAGTAACCTTAAGACCACCCCAACAGCTCAATAGTGAAATATTGGTGAAAAGAATATGCATCAGTACTGCAAGCTTATCATTAGTAGTGCTCTGGAGGTGAGGACTACTTTAGGGAATAGCACAGGTTGCAAAGTAACCATATAATCAGATTGCATTTCTGTATGATCATTTTAAGCTCTCAATATCTGTCATAATTGCATGAGAGACAATTGCTTAGAGGAAAATCATCTTGGCAGTGCACCTTGCCTATAATATTTGTGAATCAGATGAGCAGTTTGTACAGTGCGCAAGTACAGTGGTAAACAAAACAACAATAAAACCCAAATATAATAAATATGAAATGACATTGCAATTTCCTGTCCTTCTCTCTCAGGTTGTAATGAAAATGATACAGATTTGGATCGGGACCAGACATACCCTCCTTCTCAAAAATCAAAACGCATGAGAACCTCTTTTAAACATCACCAGCTTCGTACAATGAAGTCGTATTTTGCCATTAATCATAATCCAGATGCAAAAGATCTAAAACAACTGGCCCAGAAAACTGGATTAACAAAGAGAGTTCTGCAGGTGAGAAACTATTACTGTCATATCTTTGCAAGTCCAGTAGTCTTTAATTTTTCGAGATTTATTAAACCCCAATGATGAAAAAAGCCAGAATATAAAAAATCCTCCATCTCAGACCTGTCGAGGTCCTGTATAAGTTAGTGGAAAATGTCCCTATACCAATCGGAAGATACAGTGGTCTGTGCTGTGTTTAGTTCGATAATCCAATGAATTCTGGGTTTTCGGACCAAAACACGAAAAAGTCTAGTGATTCGGGTGAAAAGTCAGATTGTACGATCTATCTATTTATCAAGTTATTTACTGATATGATTTAATCAAGTTGTTTTATTAATAAATAAGGTCTTTTTTTATTGAAACAATTAGATCAATTCATATTTTAGTAGATAACCCCCCTTAATGTCATAGTTGGATAACAGCCTCACAGTATGTCCACAGTAAGTAGCAAGTTCCACTGGGGAATGATAAGTTCAGCAATCCCCACTGAGTACTTTTGTATGACCCCATAGGGACTTTTTTGTTGCATTTATATTACCCAAGAAAGTCTCCAGTCTGGCTATGGTAGTTACTGAATCAATAACCCTAACTCTCTCAGAAGGAAGGTTCTCTCATTTCATTATAATTGTCATCACCAGGGATGTTTTACACTGCACTAGGGATGTTATATAGCTGCCCTATTAGATATACAGTGCTACTCTGCATTATATCCTCATGAACTGGTTTTACCATACAGATGACCATTTCCTTAAGCACAAGGTGACTGCCTTTTGGTAATGTCAATCTTATTAACTAGAAAGCCTTGAAATGTCATTATTTTGTGAGGCAGAGTGAGTCTGTGAAAATAAAACAAATTACAAGAAGATACTGTACAAGCTTGTGCCTGTTTGGGATACATCTTCATGCAGGCTCTTCATTATGGTATGGCTTGATGGAGACCATCAAGCCATACCATAATCAATAGCCTGCCACTAATGGTGCCACTAATGAGTTCTCATTAGACATTTAAATTGATGGTGTTTCCAATGACATTATTTAAGTTCTTTGTTCAGGAGAATTTCAGAAATTGAAAATGCAAAGAAACCTACATCACGAAAACAGATATATATGGTGCTCCTCATGGTTTACATTCAGTTTTCAATGTTTTGGTTTTTAAATGGTTTTCATATTGTCAAGTAAGCAGGTAGGACCAGCAGTCTATCAAAGGAGGTCACTAAAACTTTCACTTATCCAATGGTCTATAAATGCAAACTAGGGATGCACTATTTTGTATTTGGCTGAACCCCCGAGTCCTTAGTGAAAGATCTGGCCAAATACTAAACAGAATCGAACCTTAGTTTGCATATTCAAATCAGGGAAGGAAAAAGAGCCACACAAACATTATTCAGAATCCTGGCCAAATACTGAACTGAATCTTGGATTCGGTGCATCCCTAATGCAAACACGTAAAATAATGGTGTTGTGTATGTTAGGTGAAAGAATGGAGGCTGATAAAAAGGAAAGCCACCTCAATCTCAGATATAATCCTGCATCATGCAAAACAAGAGGTTTCTGGCTAATATATTTGCAAAATAAAAGGAGTGCAAACATGGTATAATAAACATGGTATAATATTTTTTTAAAAGCCTCTATAATGAGATCTACTTCCAAAGTTGTAAAGATTTTCACATGCTATTTCTTTGCCATGTTATGGATACAAACCACTCTGATCCTTGTCCAAGTTAACTCATTATAGAATCCTGGAGAGGTCACAAGATCAAACAGCAGCTTTCCCTCAGGCTAAGAGAGGTGCAAACAAAAAGATCTGAACTTGAATTATAAGTGTTTAATGAACATATAATTTAAAGCTCCAATGATTTGTGTTTTTTACACTTTGGGACTAATCTACAAACATAGGTGGTGCAGATATGGAGTCCAGAGATGTGGCAATTCTACAACAGGGAAAGGCAGTGCGCAACGTGCATTTTGCACCTTTCCTGGGAGATCATAACTGACACTGTATTTGTACTACCTTATTTACTGGATGATTTGGGATATCTGTGAAACTGAAAAATGTTAAATGAATGTAGACCATCACTGGAGAAGCATCAATTGTATCTGTTTTATGTATGATATATAAATAAGAGCACTTAGCATAGTTCTAATTAGACAATCTCCACCATTCACTGTCTTATTGTTCACTGCTGTTACAACACAACATATAAGGTTCCAAGTATCCTGAAACATGTCATGACAACTTTATATATATATTCCTAGGATTTCAGACTTTCTGGAGAGGAACACCTTGCACTTTAGAAACACTTTTGGTTTGGCAGTAATGTCTCACTAATACCAGGCTTTTTTACAAAGTTAAAGGTTTATTTATTCCATGAGGTGTTTTTTCAACAATAAATGGTTCTCTTGCACCAAGAGTTTAACATTTTTCCCATCTTTCCCTGTTGTATGTATGCTTTCTTATTGATGTGGAGGCTAAGCTAATGATGTCAAACTAACAACTCTAGAGTCAAGGTCTTCATACCTATCTCATACTGTCATTGTGCACATTATCTTTGCGCATATTTCTCAAAAGCTGTGAGTAACTTGTGTGCAGAGGGGCAGGTCAGAGCAAGTAATAAATCATTTGTGTTTCTTCAAAATTTCCTGTGCAATATGCATAATTTATTTGAGCTAATTTTACCAAGTTATAGTAAATGACATATCTAATTTAAAGGGCTGCAGGGAAATATATTTCACAACAGCTAATGAGCAGTGATTGTAAGTTTGACATTCTCATGCTTAACATTCGCATTACTATTCATTTTTGTATATACTACTGATTTAGCATTGTTCTGATTGTGAGTAAAATGCTTTAAGATTGAGCAAATCTGACTTTGTGGTTCATTATGCTTTTATTTTATGTATACCCCACTGAAAAGCAACATTGCCTTTTTGTTTTGCTTAATTGCATTATTTCATGCTACTACATCTAAATATGATTGTGTTTTTTTATAAAGACCAGATATTAGGGATCCTCAAGTAAACAACATATTCTTTGAGAGCAAAGTCAATTTAAAGGTGACATATAGTGTATTTTGTATTGCATTATGCGCCTCTAAAATAAAAGGAAATTGCCAGTCATTCGCTATTTTCCAGGGAACTGGTGTCTCTCACCAATTTGCATTATATAATGCCGGCCAACTGACAAATTTTGGGCAGACAGCAATTGGCACTGACAGGGGAACGAAGAACCATGGTTGGCTACCCACATTGTATAGTCTTAAAAGAGAAGTCAACCCTGAAAAAAAAACCCATACCCTCAGCCTAACTGCCCCCCCCCCCGAGAAAATGCCCCATCCTTTATATGTACCCCTTGGAGCAGATTAAGCCAGCGGAGCTCCACGCAGCTCTTTTTAACCGCTTTGGTAAGCTGACTGGGAGATCTGCAATTTCTATCCAATTTGGCGCATGCACAGTTGTCACAAACCAGCAAAATGCTCCATTTGCCCATGTGCCAATAAGCTGGTCTCCCAGTCAGCTTACTGAAGCGGTTGAAGATGGCTGCATGGAGCTCTGCTGGGTGAATCTGTGCCGAGGGGTAAGTATAAAGTATGGAAGGAGGGAGGGGGGGGTCTATGTGGGGTATGTTTTTTTTTTTACAGGGTTGAATTCTCCTTTAAGACACATTTAGCCAAACAAATTTAGCCAAACCTTAAATTGGCTGCCATATATGATTAATTTATTATGGGCTATGTGGTTTTGAAAGATATATATGTCTCCTTTAAAGATATAAGGCAATAATGTTTTTGTATTTAGCCTCCATTTAAGAAAAAGGTAGGGACAAATAAGCTAGGAAGCCAGCACAATAAAGCAAACAAATAAATAAAATAATTGGTAAAGGAATGCCCTGGGATTGGTTTGCAGGTTTGGTTTCAAAACGCACGAGCGAAATTCAGAAGGAATCTTTTGCGCCAGGAGAATGGGGGAGGCGATAAAGTTGAAGGTCCCTCTCTCAGCGCTCCAGCATCTGCAGAGAGTGCTGCACTAACGCCAACCGGTGCCACGTCCACATTATCAGACCTCACCAGCCCCTCCCTCAATGTCGGGGCATCTGTAACCCCAAATATGGACACCTGTGAGTCCGGGAGCCCTTCTCAAACAACACTAACCAACCTTTTTTAACATCTGCTGCGGCTCTACACTTGCTGTCCCTTATGAATATTTCCACAAGACTGCATTATTTTTCTTATTTTTTTTTTCTACCATCCATTGAAGTACACTTCAAGATATTTTGGACGAAAGAAGAAATTTAATGTAGACATGGTCAGTGAAGCAAATGCAGAAGATAGGCTTCTGTTGTGTTGCTGTTCACAGAAAATTTGAAAGTCTGCATGGTGAAGGTGGTAACATGAACTCTCTGATTGGGAAGGTATATATCTAGAAGGGCAGAACATGGAAAGATGCAAGATACTGACAATCCCTCAAAAACATTTGTGTGAAATCTTGCATATAACCTATTACTGAAAAATATTATCCTTATTTCAATGTCAGTGCAGGGGATATTCACTTACATTACACTCTTTTCTCAGTCTCTCTCACTGTGAACTTATATATGCCCATTAACTCGTATCTCTGGGACTGCAGCCCGACTGCTGTCACAGACCTGCCACAACATCCATTGATTTTCTTTTTGTGTGTCCATCTAGCTAGCTCCAAGTTCATCTCACTATACTTTTCAGGAAGAAAAATAATCATTGTAGTAAATTGCCCTTTTTATAAGAATTTGTCCAAAGCTGACTTCCTACTTCCTATTTTACTTTTATGTTGAAAACAATCAAATGAGGTAAGGGTTACATTCAAATTCACACATCCTTAAAAGTGCCTCTAAACAATTGTATTTTACTTATTTCCATAATCTAGAAAAATAGATGAGCAAAAATACAATGTCTTGTTAGTAAAATATTATTTCAGTCTGAAACAATAATATACTGTGTGTATATGAACTATCTGCCCATTTTAAAATAATTTACATTCTGGAAAAAAAAACAGTATATCAAGAATTTACCAAGAAATATCTACTTTTTCAGATTAACATGAAATAAAATCAGTTAATTCACATAATATTTTTTTTCTAATGGGATAAAATATATAGACAATGTTTTATACAGTTTCAGGAAAATCAATTACTTTCTCATTTCATTTTTTTGACAATTGTTATCTTCCATAATATTTAGGAGGCAGACAGACTTAATATTTTTAAATAAAAAATTGGATGTATGTTTATGGCATTTTAATTTTAAGCAATTGTAACTGTTTTTCGTGTGAAATGGAAATAAGCAAAATACGATTTTGTAAAAACGTTTTGTGAACAGTGATTTTTTTTTCCATTGATTTTTTTTTTTTGGTATTGGATAGATTGTACCAGACAAACATTAAATATTTCTAATATATAATATTTTTGTTACTTTTGTATAAAAAATCAATATCTTATGTGCAAATGAGCATTGTTTACTTTTTCAGATTGGGTGCTTGCTTAAAACAGACCCAGAAAAAGCAGAATGTTAATTTTTTTTTGTTGTATCTTGTGAAATATGTACAGTTTTACGGAACAAAGTGCACACATATTTAAAATAAATGCAGCAAAAGGTTTTTTTTGCTGTGGTTACTATACTATCTACTTTTTTCAATAAAGAGGCTAGCAGTTTTGTACTGTAGCTGTGTAATAATAAGGCTTATGTATTTGTTCTCAGAACATCAGAAAAACAGTAAAGCATTTCCCAAATATGCTTTATTCAAAATGCTCCCAATGAACATAATTTTTTAACTTATAGTCTCATTTCTGCCTGATATTGATGTGTTTTATTTTAACGTGGTATTTCTTTTTAATTAGAGAGCTGGTGCATTATAAACGATATTTCATTATGGATACAACAAAATATTATAATGGATTGGGTATTTTTATAACTATGAAAAGCAAGCTGTAAAAACAATGAGATGATTGATCACAGGCCAGTTGACTGGGATATATTTCATTGCCTTATACAGCATACTTTATCTGAATATAAGGCAAATGGTTTTGACATTGGTGAATGTTCATTTATTTATATATGAAACAACTGTGTTCCATTGCTTTCAATCCGCATCCTGTTTGACTGAATAATGGTTTTACGCATTGATGTAGTGGTTTGTGTTGAGGGATTTATATACAGATTGCTAAACGTTTTCCTTCATGCAATTATACAAACGCAATTAAGCATACGACTAACTGTTAGAGAGACTGGACATGTGCTAGACAAAAGGTTGAGTTTTTAAAGGCACATATTATAAAGTCAAATATCCCATGCATCTGCAGTTATGAATCATGAGTCATGGTAGTTTAGGGCTATTTTTTTTAAACCAGGCCTTAATATACAACATAATATTGAATAAGTAATCTGCCTGTTATATCTATGCTAAATCCCAACATACTATTACTATTTAATACATGCCACTTTGTGTTTATGCACCTGTTCCCAGAAATGTATAATGTAAAAATATTATATATATGTTTTAACTTTTGCTAACCCCCTTGGAGGTACTACAAGCATTTTGGTGGTTTGACAATAGACAAGGAATAACACACACAAACAAACAGCCATAAAAAAACACCACACAGTATTTATAGTAAATTGATTCCACAAGAAAAAAGGAAACAAATCGCCTACAAATGTCTCCAAATATAGAACTTTCTTAATAATGGACATTGTCCTCTCATTTGTTTTATCTCTCTTTCAATACAAACTACTATTTTCAATAAAAAAATAAAAAGTGGGATTCTACACCAGTAGATGTAATCTAACATGATTTCATGAAACTCCTTTGGCAAGTAAAAATATTAAACTGAATACAGCATTTTCATTTCTGAGTATGAGCAATATGCACGTTAATTAGATATATGTCCCATAATTTACCAGTTGCAGTAATCACCAATCAGTTGTTCTGATTTGTACATCAACTGATTAAAAACACTATTCCTTAGACATAAACATAACTTTATAGATTAAATGACATTTTTCAGACATTCTTTTCTCAGGGTTTTTAGAAAATAACAGGTTTGTGAAGATATAGTTTATATTAATCAAAAATGGCAGTGGTAAGTAATTGTAAGTTTGCAGGTTGAATGATTGAAATTATATGACATTTTCTAAGGAAGAAGGCAAAATCTTTTAAAACAGCAAACATTTACCCTTTCATATCAGAACACTGAAAGGAAGAAGTATGATTTTAACAGAATTTGGCTTGGTTTGTTCTGAAACTACTATTTTAAGTTACATTTCACTATGTAAACCTTTAGTTTCACTAAACACTGTTCAAATTAAATATGTTTAAGCTGCAGAGTATAAGTGTGAGATTTCCCTCTCATAAAAATTAAGATCTTGTAAGGTGTTCTTTGTACACCTCGATATCCATGTTTGTTTCTGTGGTTAAATGAACATTAAAACTCCAAGATGGGTACTTTCTGTTGACATATGAATTCATTGGTAGACCATAATATATTTACGTATTTTTTTAACCTACACTTTGCTTCACATACTGTAAATTCTGCCTTTATAAAGTTGAATAAGACTCCTCTGGGGTTACAGCTCAGTTTTACAAGTGCCTTACTGTACTTCCTAGTACTTCTGTGAAAATCAGGATTAACGTGCGTCATTCACTGTTTGTATCCCCTTTAACAATTCAATAGTTTTGTACTGTTTATTTCTTTATTTCTGGATTCAAATAATAAAACCATGCTTTTCAAGGATGCATCCTGTTAGATAATACAGGTATGGCATTTCATGCAGCCGGACAGTCTGGTTAAAAAAAAAATCTATTATACTTATAAGTGTTTAAGTACAGTTTGTGGTAGAGCAAAATTGTCCATGTTTATTTTTTGTTTACTGAGAAATGCATTGTATAGAGCAATTTCCTTTGAATATTTATGGACCAAACCTTTGTGAATTATTCTGATTAAATTTGTGTGAATAAACATTTTGTAGTCAGTGGAGTTTTATTTTAGCTAATGTTGCACATTGCCTTTTTTAATACTTAATTTTATAACAGCAAAACATAAATCAGTTTTAACAGTTTTAAATCTGGTTAAATTATTGCAGTGATTGTTTGAAATATATGGAGAGATGTATCAAGTAATGCAGGTAGAAGAGAAGCACATTTATTGGATGAGCTGTGAGAAGCTAAAGAGAAGGAACGATTCTTTATGTTTATACATGCAACATAGCATAAAGAAGTTTTTTTTTATCATAGTGTTGGCTTAATCTTCTTTTGTATTGCTGATAGGAAATGGTATTTTATTATACCCACATGTCTGAGAGATTTATATGGGGGGGGGGGACTCCATAACTTCTTGAAATAGATAGAATGAAATTAAGAATTGAATACTTACAGTGCATCTTAGTTCAAATATGGCATCAGCTTGATAGATGTTGGTCCATGTTCATAAATAACCACTTTTTAGCATTAGAATGGTGGTAACCTAATTATTAAGACAAATGAGAATTAAATTTAAATGCTTAGCCCATTAGTGCCAGGTTGCTCTGTAGTTTAATACATTTTTTTGCTATGATTTTTTTCAGGGAGAACAATGTTCGGGGTTTAACAGCCATACAACCCGGCGTTTGAAAATTCCCTAAAGTATTTAAAGAAGGGGAAAAGTTTGATCGGGAAGTCTACTGCAGTGAAGACAAAGACAAAAATTAGCCAAAAATTTAAAAAAATTAAATCTATATATTAAAAAGAACTTATGTCATTTTTTTTGGAATGTTCAAGCACATGCTTTTTTTGTATGTATGATAGGAGTTCTAACATTGTACCCTGATAAAATGAGGGAAAGGATATTAAGCTATTACAGTTTTAACTCCACTTTCATATGAATACTTCTGAACTTGTTGATAAAATTATACAAAACTGTGTGATTTTTTTTGCCCACAAAAATGTATATATATCATGGAGCAACCTGGCATTAATTAACCTTATACAGTTTTGATGCAGAATTTATGAAGTTGATCAAAACTTTGTATGGACTAAAGCACAACTGAAGATTAATTTAATTGTAAAAATAGCACTCTGCAACTATGCTTGCAAAAAATGTATTCCTCACAAATGTGAACGCTCACAATATATGTGCCTGTTTATTTCTAGTTATCTTTTCACTTATAGGTTCTGTTCCATGTAGCAGAAATAGAATGAATTATAACACAATAACAAAATGACTGTAGTCCTGCAGACCTAATTATTGTGTGTAGCAAAATAGCTTGACCTTTTGTAAATTATATAAAAAAATATGTAAATGCTTACACAAGGAAGAAACCTATACTTGGTTGCTATTAATTATTATATTATTTATAGTGATGGGCGAATAAATTCGGCAGGCATGGATTTGCAAAAATTCGCCGGTGAAAAATCCGCTGCAACAAAAAAAAAATTTGTGCATGTCAAAATTGAGGCGTCAAAATGATTTGGACACCCATTGACTTTAATGCAGTTGTACAAAATAGTGACGCATATAAAAAATGTTGCACATGACTCATTGATGCATTTCATGAATTTTTCAGCGAAGCGAAATGCCAAAGATTCGCCCATCACTAATTATTTAACATGATATGAATTGCCCATAGAATGGGTGATGGAAATACAAACCTAGTCATTGTTTAAGCCTTTACATAACTGGAGTGTAGAATGCAAATACTCTGTATTTCTTTTATGGTCTTCATGTGGAGCTTAAAAGTGGCAGAGTCTTTTGCAATTACTCGAGCTGCAGCAGTGGGGATCCTGCCCATAGGAAAAAAATGTCATTAGGTCAATATGAGTAGGAATATTATTATACCAAAGCATAAATGCAGTATATGATAAAAGCAAACAGACTGCATGGGACAAATCTATAAAAAAAGAATTTAAATCTGCATGACATCTTACACTCTCCTTTTCTCTGTATGTGTGAATCCCTGACTACAATGATGTTTTCTGTAAAATACTTTTTTCATGAATAAATACATCATTTGTTACAGACATAATACATGATTCCAAAGCTCGAGCTAAAAGAAGGATTATGAATGAAAAAAAAGGGACATGGTCATTGAATTATATAATGCTAATGTCAAATTCACAAATGTATCTGAAGGGGGGTTTCCTTTATGTGAATGATCAAAATACATGTAATTTCTTTCTGAATTTCATTTAAAACTGTTCTAACATTTGTTGTGGTAATTGTCTTTATTATTTATGCCAGCAGTATTTAATCCAATCTAAAGTGTACCAGCTACTGCTGAATTTCAACTCCCAGGATCTTTGATTACTAGAGATTGTAGGGAGTTGAGGAGTAAAAAGAACAAATTAATTCAGTAAGCTAGCGAATATAGTGTATGCATATAAAAACAAAGTAAGTAAGACATTTGCACCACCAAAAAGAAATGAGTGGAGTAACTGCATTAGTATAAAAAGGATTTATAAACTTAAAATATACATTGTCTAAGAAGATCTGAGTACAAATGAATACAGCATCCCAATATAAAAGCAAAAAAGAATAACACTCCTTAAAGGTGTTGATAATTAAAGGTGTTAGTTACCAAACGTATCAGTCAAACATAGAAGGGATAAAAAACACACACACACACACACATATATATATATATATGCACATACTTTTACAGACCTAAGTATCTATACATTCACATATATAAATTATATATACCAATACTTATACTAATTGTAGATCTTAAGATCACAATAGCCTTGGATATAACGCTTGTGAAAGAAATCATCCAAGCCAATCTTAAATGCATTAGTAGTACTTGCCATCACTGCATGGCATTCCACAACCTCACTGCCCTAACATTGAAGAATCACCTATGCTACTTCAGTTCCTAAAATCTAAAAGAGTGGCTTCTGAAGCATTCATCTTGTATATACATCTATAATGCCCCCTAATGTATTTGTAAAGAATAATCATGTCTCCTCATAAGCACCTTTTCTTCAAGAAAATAACCCCAACCTTGACAGTCTTTCCTCAGCTTAAATCTTCCATCCCCTTTACCAGTCTAGTTGCATATATCTACCTTAGTAATATGCTTCTGGACTGTAGCCCGAAACTTCACTGCATACTCCGGGTGAGTTACATAGTTTCTTATTTACAAAAATCCTCAGATTATTCTCAATTAATGAAACCCCCAACACACTACCATTTAGTCTATGCCACACATTTATGTTATTTCTACCAAAGTGAATAACCTTGCATTTATCAACACTGATCATCATTTGCCAGTTTACAGCCCAGGTTTCTAGTTTAGTCTAATTTCCACTGCAAAGTAGCAACATCCTGCACAGAAGTTATAGTTTTGCACAATTAAGTATCATCAACAAAAATAGAGAGAGTACTTTCAATGCTCACCTCCAAGTCATAAATAAACAAGTTAAAAAGCAAAGGGCCAAGGATCGACAACTGCATTACTCCATAACAACACTGGTCAAATTAGAAAATATTTCATTTGCCTTCAGTCCTTGTAATCTATTCTTCAGTCAGTTTTCTGTCCAAGTACAAATGTTATTTTCCAGGCCATTTTTTAATTTAATCAGTAGCCTAATGTGGTAGTGAAGTATATCACATCCACTACCATCCCAGAGTCTAAAGGTGGCCATGCACTGGCCGATAAAAGCTGCCGACAGACCAAAATTCTATTCGACTGCCTAGTTCGCCAGTTTCAACCTACCGAATTTAAAAAATTCGATCGAATGGTTAGAATCGTTCGAATCGAACAATGTTATTGTTCGTTCGAATATTTCCTATTCGATCGTTTGACCAATGGAATTGCGGTAAAATCCTTCTAATTTGATATTCGAAGGATTTTTATTCCCATAAAATTCGATGGTCAAATTCAAGGGTTTTTTAACCCTCGAATTCGTCCCTTAGTAAATCTGCCCCTAAATATTAACGTATTTTAATTGATAGAGAACAGTACTGAAGAAATTATTAAACTCAATCCTAAGTAGATATTTCCTTGTATTTGCCACCAGGTTGGCCTAGCTAGCCCAAAGAAAAATAAATCAAGGTAAGTTCAAGCCCTTACATCAGCAAACTTTGGCTAAGCGGGTGCCTGGATGGGAGGTCCAATATCAAAACAATGTACAGTATACACCTGTCCAAATATGTGAGTTTAATGAATCATAAACTCTTCCAGGTGACATAATCCTAATCTAATTGCTTAATTTTTACAGAAAATCTATTGATACCAACAAAGGGTATAACAAGCACTTATAACATCAGTTGTTATCCAACAGGAAAGAGGGCTAGCTACAATATGATAGACCTCAACAAATTAGTGCAGAGCATGCTGAGCAAAAGATCTGTAATTAGATGCGTCATATGTTAACAGGCAAGAATCTCCGGTAAAATACAGTGTTTTAATATAGTTCCTATCCTGGTTTCCCCTTGGCCAATTTGTGCTTATGTATGTCCTCACATTTATTTCTCTAGCTATGCTATGTTAACATGGTGGGAACTCCATGGAAAGATTTATAAAGAATTGAGTTTACTACATATTTCAGTACTTTTGTATTCTCGGTTAATTGAAAGCAATAGTCATGTTTAGACTGTATAATCACAGTTGTTTTCTATCATTTTAGTAGCCCTTAGCAAATGTTTTTTTTCCTTCTCTTTTCACCTTTTTATATTTTATGACTGCTCCGTTTGGTAATTAATACCTTTAAGGATGTGCTCCTATTGGTATTGGTATGACACTGGCTTACAAAATTATTTGTACTTTAGTTTTTACAGTTCTCCAAGAACATATTTTATGCTTTTATAAAAAATGCATAAAAAAACCTTCATTATGCCATTACTTACTATGATGCTTTGGTGGTGGTGAAAAAAGGTTGTCTTTCTCTTTTTCCCTAACATTGTTTTCTGGTTCAGACTGAAAAACATCTACAAAGGCATACATTAGCATTCCTGATACTCTTTTTTTCTGAAATTGGGGTTCCCAGCCACTGTGCATCCTAGTTTGTCCTAGTATGTCTGAATATTGGTGCATGCACAGTACAGTAAAATAGATTAGTTTTACTCTGCATGCATGGATTGGCAAGAGATCCAAGGTACAGTAGCTTAATGAAGATGGTGATACGACATTCACTGAAGCACAGCCCTGGCTAATTCTAAGGAACTTTTCAATTGGTCAATAGTTATTTGCCTTTTTCTTTTCACTCTTTGTAGCTTTTAAATGGGTGCCGCTGACAATGCATGGTTGCTAGGGTAATTTGGACCCCAGTTACCAGATTGCTTAAAGGAGTACAGTGTAAAAATAAAAACTGGATAAATAGATAGGCTGTGCAAGAAATTTTTTTTCCCAATATAGTTAGTCAGGGAAAAATGCAAACTATATAAGCTGGAGTGACTGGATGTCTCATATAATAGCCAGAATCCAACTTCCTGCTTTTCAGTTCTTTAACTTTGAGTTAGTCAGCGACTTGAAGGGAGGCCACATGGGACATAACTGTTCAGTGAGTTTGCAATTGATCCTCAGCAGTCAGCTCAGATTCAAAAGCAAGTTATGACCCGTGTGGCCGTCCCTCAAGTCACTGATTGGTTACTGCCTGGTCACCAGGGTAACCAGCTCAGTGGAAAACAAGAGAGCTGAAAAGGAGGAAGTTCGATTCTGGCTTTTATAACAGACATCCAGTCACTCCAGCCTTTATACATTAAATTTTTGGCTAACTAACTATATTAAAAATATTTTTTATATTTTGCACTGCCCATCTATTTACCAAGTTTTTATTTTTATACTGAACAATTCCTTTAAAATGCAAATTGAAGAGCTGCTGAATAAAAAGCAATTTGTATCTAAATCTCTCTCCACTCCTGGTCAAGTGGTGTATTAAATACTTTACAAAGAGCCCTGCATTCTTATACTTCGCTCTATGGGGTATATTTATCAAAGAGTGAAGTTCCGCCACTAGAGTAAAATTCTGCCGTTCTCCATTCATTGCTATTGGATTAAACCATTGATAAATAGGCCTTTCAAAATCCCATAGAAATGAATGGAGAGTGGCGGAGTTTCACTCTAGTGGCGGAACTTCTCACTTTGATAAATTTACCCCCATATATCTGCTCTTGTCTCCTCATACACTGCCTCCCCATACATAAGTTCGGGACAATCTAATGATCATCCAGTTCAAAGCACATAAAAACCTTTCAGAAAGAATACTGCAAAAATATGGAATGCTCTACCACCTTGCATCAGGAAAGCTCCCACACTAACTTTTAAAAAATACTTTCAAGAGGAAGCACTTTGCTAGTTTAATTCTGCAGCAACACAACTTTGACCTATGTACTTGTTCCACACCCCTTTTTGTTTCTAATAGATCGTAAGCCCTTCAGGACAGGTACATCATCCCAACTGTGTCTTGAAACTCCTAGCACAAAAGTATTATCAGTCTAATTTATAAGAGACCTGGAACTTGTTAAGGATACCTATAAACACAAGGATCAGCATGTAATATTATACACAATATGTTATTAGCCGCCCATATACAAAATACACGCAGCTAACTAATATTTACGGTAAAGTGTTTTCCTATAGAAACCCGACTTTCTTCCTGGAATGCTTAAATGTGTAATACCATATCTTGTGTTCTGGCCACTGGGTTTTATTATTTTCACTCAGACTGTTAGTAGTGGTGCAAAAAAGTTATATTTATTTTAAAAGAGAACATATGGTGTGCCTAGAGGCAAAAACCCTTTAAACTGATGCAAAGGTGTAAATGTATATTAAAGTCTCTACACTGTTCAATGCTGCTGATGAAAGCAAATAGCATATCCTGTAATAAAACTATGGGTATAATTTATATTATCTATTTATGATATAGGATTCCGGAACATTTATTTACAATGAATATATAATAAAATAATCTTCTGCAAAAGAACTTTGCACCTTGTCTACATTTAGATGACAACTCCTATAGTGTTTTATAACAAGCAGCTGTGTAGCTCCAAGATAAAGCTGCAGAACAGATTCGTTTTTCTTTGTGGGAATAGATTGAATTTCATAAAGAATATTTCTAAAAAATCATCAGAATGAAAGTGAAAAAAACCTATGAACAAATAAACCTCCATGCACAATTTTGGTCTCAGACAAGACTCGAGTGAAGTTAACAGGGGGGCCTTATTTAACAAAGTCTGAATTTTTCTGAGTATTTTAATCAAAAAAGTCAGACCAAACTAGAATTCATGATTGGACCTTATTTAGTATTAAAAAAAAAATCACAATTTTTTATAGAATCAGGGACAAACACGAAAAAATAGAGCAAAATCCGAATTGCTTGATTTTTCCCCCAAATTGCTTGATTTTTTTGTGCTTTTTCCCAAGAATTTTTTGGATTTTTGCCTGAAAAGTACAAAATAGTTGGATTTGGCCGAATACCGAACCGAACCCTAATTTGCATATGCAAATTAGCAAGATGGAGGAAAAAAGCGTGCCAGGAAGTGCACGGCCAAAAAATTTTTCACTTCCTTGTTTTGTGACGAAAAGTCACATGATTTTTTGGATTCGGTTCGGCCAGGCAAAAGGATTCGGCCGAATCTGAATCCTGCTGAAAATGGCCGAATACCAAACCGAATCCTGGATTCGGTGCATCCCTAATAAATAACCCCCTTCATGTTCACCAAGAAGACAGATTATTAACTTTAGACCTTTTTTTACAATTAGGGACTGATTTATCAAGGGTCGAATTTCAAAGTGGAAAATACTTCGAAATTTTACCATCAAATTGAAATACTTCGACTATCGAAGTTGAAGTTTTTTCAGCGAATTTGGCTATCCTGCAGTCGAAGTAAAATCATTTGATTCGAAGGATTTTAGCATACGATCGAGCAATTTTTCTTCGAAAAATTAAAAAACCCTTGAATTCGACCATGTGAATAGCTGGGAATTGTTGGGGAATAAAAATCCTTCGAATATTGAAGGATTTTACCGCATTTTGATTGGTCGAACGATCAAATAGCAAATATTCCATCAATTGATAAAATTGTTCGAATCGATTGAATCAAAAATAATGAAATCCAATTTGGCAGCTTTGATCTGGCGAACTAGGCAGTCAAATAAAAATTTAAAGGGCAAGTTATTCAACTGTCGAATAGATTTTTATTCGAATCATTTGATTCGATCGAATTTTTAAAATTCACTGGTCAGAGTGGTCTTCAAAAACATTCGAAAATTAGAATCTTTTTGAAAATTCGATCGAACTTCGAATCCTTCATGTGAATTTAGTAAATCTTCCCCTTAGTGTTTTTTACATGAGGAATGTATCTTACACCCAAGAGGCAGCTCACTGATCATCTTAACACTGGCAACTAGTTTAAATGTACCAGCCTCCTTTTTTACATACGATTAGTGCATTTTATGATGTTAATTCCCAGTCCTCAATGGTGCAAATAAATATAAATTTTCCCTTTAGAATGCTTATTAGAAATCATGCATCTTTAAAAAAAATATTTAGCTTTAAATTATTGCTCAAAGGCAATGTAATATTATTTTGGGAATATGCATAGATATAAGTCCTGTTAATGACGAATCACCACTGCTTCTCTCCTCTAGAAACTGATGTAATAATGTATCAACACAGTTTATTATCCCCAATGTACCTTTAATAATCAATAAGAGCAAACACTTTATTCTAGCACTCTTTAATTATTAATTAAAATAGCATTTCCTGTAAAATAGCAGATAATCATCATGCTGCATCCATTTAATACAATAAAAATACATCAACATAGCTTCTCTAGAATGCCCTTTTTTAATGGATCACTGGATATAGTTTTCTCCATTGCCTTTGTAATGATCACCTTTGTTTAGTGCCCATTGTAATAATGGATCAGAACCATTCATCTCCCCCCAGCATCTCTCTAACAATTTACAATTAGAATAATAACAATAATCAATATCTGAAAAAACTTCAGGGACATCCAGTACGCTATTGACTTTTACGTGACCTCGATAGGTTTGACATGGTGTATTTTTGGATTCAGATTTTTAGCTGCTTTGGTGTATAGTAAGGGGGTTATTTATCAGAGGTCGAATCTTAGAGTTTTTTATACGTCAAATGAACTCGAATGATTTCTAATTTAAGAAAAAAATGGTTCAAGGGAACTCTGCCTTTTGGATTAGAGCTATTTCCAGGTTCAGGGTGTAATAAATTTTAAAAATTCACGTTTTTTTTAAACCCGAAAAATTTGTTTTATATATAAAACAAACAAACAAACTTATATTCGTGAAAAACACAACCCGAACCTTAATAAATTATCCCCTGAATATTTAAGCTGGAAAAAACATAACATCAGAGGCATGTAAAAATACATCTATTTCCTAGCCATTTTATGGTTGGTAAATAATTAAAAAAAACAGTAAAACATTGTGCACTGTTGTTTGATGGCTTCGGCTGCATTTCTGAGAAACTGCCTCAAAAAATATAGATTGCACCATTTTTGTCTCTGTATTAGTGAGGAGCAAATAATTTTGCCAGGTATGATTTTGAAGCAAATTTTAACTTTTCGCCATTGGAAAAAAAGGTTTGTGAAAACATGGAAAAAATTTACCACGTGGTCAGTTTGGCAGAAAAAAAAATACAGGGCATGTGAAAAACGTGTATCATGCATGCATCATATTATCCTCCCCTCTCTTTCCACATCATCCAATGGGATTTGAGGCCTCCCACTGTCTATGTAGGTGGTTGTTAGTTGTGTTTCTGTGATTTACTGTAGCTAGATCAGGTTTTATGGATCTGTTTTATTCAGAATTATTAAGCCGCAACACTATTTTACAGGTAAAAGATGGGTTGGGGTTGTGGCCTCGTTGCTTG
>CM044437.1:106117388-106130446 GCA_024363595.1 Xenopus borealis
CTCATAATATGGAACGGGCATGTAACCTCCATGATGTGATCAGCAGTGCGAGAAGAGCCGTGCAGGAAAGACACTGAAACACTGTCACAGTCTGAATCAAATCTTTGAATATTCCCTCTCACGCACAGGTTTTTATATCCTACATCTGCCTGCTTTTTTTCTCATAATATTTTTGTCAGTATGTTTTTCAACAGGCTAAAACGAAGGAAAATGGAAAGCAAATTATTTTGATCAGATCAAGATTTTCAAATTCATCTACATGTACATTTTTGTTAGTGATAAGTGAATAGAGGAATCTGTAGTCTTAATTTTTTGGAACACATTAGAAATGCACTGAATTCCAGATTCAATTGGGAATTCAGCCAATCCATTCAGCAGGGAATTCAGCCGCATCCAAGTGCCTGGCCAAACCGAATCTAAACCCTTTAAATCACGTCACTTTCAGTCACACAAAAATCAAGAAAATTTTCACGATCCCCCTCATTACACTATTTTGCATATGCAAACCATAATTTAGATTCAGTGCAGTATTCCACTGAATCCTTTGTGATACATTTGGGATTAAGTTGATTCCCAAAAAGTGGATTTGGTGCATCCTTAGAATGTATAAAAATAGCGGTGGACAAGCGAGGAGAAATCGAGCTCTGCACGACAGATCGCCTTTTCTGAAGAGAAGCAGAATTTCAGTAAGTTATTTCTTAATAAAGGCTTTGTGATTTAAAAGTTTTATTTGTCTTGGTGTTTATTTTTCTATGTATACAAACAAATTTATAGAAAAAAAATGTTTTAATGTTACTGGTCCTTTAACCCAAGACAGACCGAAAGCTAGTGCTTTACGAATTACGAAATCAGAAATGTTACTTACTTGTACTGATACAACTTGCAACTGGTGCCTAGAGAAAATATGTTCTGTCACCTTACTGTTATGAATGAAGCACAAGATGCAAAACAGAAGTAATACAGATGAAAAGGAGCTCTGGAATTGAGTAGGTGTTTCTTCCCACCTTTACATCTCCTGCATACATTTGCAACCCTCATATGCATATATACATATATAGACATACATAGGGTTGCCACCTTTTGCCGTGGCTAAACCCTGACATTGGGACGGGCCCGTGACGTCAGTGGGCGGGCCTGTGATATCAGTAGGCAGAGCTATGACGCAGCGATCGCCGGTTGGCCGATCGCTGCGTCAATCAAGCTAATCCCGCCCGGTTTTCCTTATTTGGAAAACCGGGCAGGAAGTATTGACCCGGGCAGCTCTTCAAAATAACGGGCTGTCCGGGTCAAAACCGGACAGGTGGCAACCCTAGACATACATCATTACATGCATGCCTACATAATTGAGCACACACAGACTAACAATGGCATAAATTGCATACTCACTACACAGCTGCATGAGGAGATTTTCTTGGTGCATAAAATGATATTCTTGGTATAAATAAGCAAGAGCTCCTGAGTTACGGTAAGTGCAACATGTTCGTACTACACAGCAAGACTGTTTGCTGGAGGACAAATTACTTGTGGAGGCCTATTTATCAAAGGTCGGATTTTAGAGGCTTTTGAAACCACTGCTAAACTCACCCTCTCGAAAAACTGCGAATGTCATGACATTTTTTAAAAGATCCCAATAAAAAAAGTACAAATGGCCAATAACGTTAAACGATGTGTTAAAAAAACAAATACCTTGAAAAATTCGAGTTTTTTGGACAATTCCTATGGAATAAAAAAATCAGTAAACCTAAAAGTCCAAATTGATGTAAAATGCCAAATAGGATCAGCGCAGCTCCCGCTGACTTCTATAGGACCTCAACAGCTTTTACTTGGCAACCATTAGTGGTTTCTGTGGTTTTTACACTTAATAAAACTAAAATTTTTAAGGCTTTTAAAAAGGAAAACCATGCATTTTTAGAGATTTGTGGAAAAAAACTAAATTTAGTAAATAGGCCCCTTAATGCAATACAGATGTAGTATGCATATAGGCACTGCAGGGCTATTACAATGAGAGGCATATTCACTTGCATATTTTATCCATAGTATGGTAGAAGCATTTTTGTATCAATTACAGGTATGGTACCTGTTATCCAGAATGTTCAGGGCCTGGGGTTTTCTGGATAACATCTTTCTGTAATTTGGCTCTTCAAACCTTAAGTCTACTAGAAAATCATGTAAACATTAAATAAACCCAATAGGCTGGTTTTGCTTCCAATAAGTATTAATTACACCTTAGTTTGGATCAAGTACAAGGTACTGTTTTATTGTTACAGAGAAAAGGGAATAATTTTTAACAATTTGGATTATTTGTATAAAATGGAGTCTATGGGAGATGGCCATTCCGTAGTTCGGAGCATTCCGGATAACGGGTTTCCGGATAACGGATTTCATACATATGTGCCGGCAATCATTCTCCTTCTCTTTGTATGCAAATAATGGCTTTTTGTTATTTATAGTAGTTAGTCAACTCCAGAACGTAGAGTTCTGCAATTTGGCAGTGTCTGCAGCTGGCAAAATCAAACAATGTTTTGTTTCATGAACAAAATTGTACACTAGTATTGCTTCTAGCTGCCATTCAGCCCGAAGAACTGCTTACAGCCATATCTTAATTAGCTGGGGTTTAAAAGTAGGGATGCACCGAATACACTATTTTGGATTTGGCCGAACCCCCGAATCCTTTGCAAAAGATTTGGCCGAATACCGAACCAAATCCTAATTTGCATATGCAAATTAGGCGTGGGAAGGGGAAAACTTTTTTTTACTTCCACAAAAAGTTATGTGCTTTCCCTGTGAAGGATTAGGCCGAATCCTGCTGAAAACGTCTGAATTCCGAACCGAACCCTGGATTCGGTGCATCCCTTTTTCAAAAGCTCCCTGCTCTTCTTACTAGAGTTAGGGCCCTTACACGTGGGCGTTCGTACCTGCGCTCCGTTCTGCTGCGTTCAGCCACAGGGGAGCGCAGGCCCAGACGCACACAATTCTTTTGAATGAGGTTGTACACACCAGACGCGTGTAAGCAACAAATGTTTTCTGCGTTCGGCGCTTACACGTGTCTGGTGGGTACAACCTCATTCAAAAGAATTGCATGCGTTGAGCTGAACGCAGCAAAACAGAACACAGGGGAGCGCAGGTAGGAACACCCATGTGTAAGGACCATTAAGGGTTAGCGCAACATTGTCTTACTAAGGACAAACCAATCAAGTAGGTGAGACTGCACCTGTGAATAGTATATAATTCTTGATGAATATAATTAAGTCCTTCTGGGAATAGTTTATGGTTATTAATTGTGTATAAGAAAACTGCACACCTGAACAATTTAGGTCTCTATAAAAATATATGGTATAAAACAGCTCATATGTAAAATCATGATTCATGTAAACAAACCATTTTTTATGAATATACTTTTTTACTAGTATGTGCCACTGGGTAATCCTAAATAGAAAACTGTCATTTTAAGTAATAAGGGCCACACCCTGGGATCCCAGGATTCACGGTACACACAAAACATACGTTAGGTCACATGAAACAATTAACAGATACAATTAGCGCTGCAGTATTTGTGGTCAGGTGATCTCTGAGGCAGCACACAGACCATCACAAAATAGTGGTTCAAGGCAAGAGATGTAAAAGGGCAATATTTATTTTACTTACTGTTTTGCTGGTGTAGGCAAATCTCTCCCTTGATTGTTGAAGGTTATGTATATTTTTTTTTACTTTTGCACTGCACACTTTATTAAAGGGGAACTAAAGTTGAAAACAGAATAATGCTAAAAATGCTGTATTTTGTATACTAAATATAAACATAAACTAAATGCACCAGAAGCCTAATAAAACAAATGATTTCAGCTTTCAAAGTTGCCCGCAGGGGGGCTGTCATCTTGTAACTATGATAAACATCTTTGCAAGCCAAAATTGAATAAAATATTTGCCGGTTTTGATCGTTTTTCGAATATTCACCAAAATCGTATGATTGAACGATTTTACGGAAAAAAAAAAACTTAAAAAAACCGTTTGATTGTTCGAAAAAATCGTATAAATCAAACGAATCGAAGCGTTCCATCGTACGACTGCTATTCGGGAAAAGACTTAGAAAAAAAGCCTATGGGTGATTCCCATAGGCTTCTATTGCAATTTGTTAGGTTCAATCTGGCGAAGTAGGCAGTCGAATAGAAATTTAAAGGGCAAGTTCTTCGACTGGCGAATAGTCGATCACTCAAATATATATTTATTCGATCTATTCGATGCGACCGAATATTCCATATTAGATAATACTTAATTTGCATATTTGAATATTCTCATATTCGAAAATAGACTATTCACGCGAATTTTCGAATCCTTCACACAAATTTGATAAATCTGCCCCTATGTCTACTCCAAACTGAAAAGCTTTGCTAAAGTTAGGGCGTTTGATGAAAGTTCTAAAAATCAATTTTCAGCATCTTAGCTTTCACAAATCCATATGTACCAAGATCATATAACCTAAATATGAATACCAGGGGTCTACTAAGCAGTTTGATGGCCACTGTACATAGGCGTACCTAAGTATATGGCAAGAAGAAGAACAAAATTAAAATAATATATACTAATTCTCATGGTTAGCACCTCACATGCTTCAAAATAAACAACACCCTGAAGATTTGTTGTACCATACAAGCCCTCAAAAGTATGCAGATCCCCAAAAACCATATATATTTTTTTAAAGTACACATTTTGTTAAACCTAAAATGACGCTTCTTTCCCATTCAAGTCTAAGGGGCAGATTTATCAAAGTGTGAGATTAGAACTGTCCACAATAAAACTCACTTTCTATTCATTTCTACGGGATTTCTAAAACCATATTTATCAAATGGTGAACTCCATTGAGAAAGTGAGTTTTTCTGTGGTGAATTCTAATATCAAACTTTGATAAATCTGCCCCTAATGATTTCAATTCAGTTTTATTAATAGTCAAGTTCTCTGTACTATTTCTTTGTAGGGATGCACCAAATCCACTATTTTGGATTCGGCCAAACCCCTGAATCTATTGTGAAAGATTCTGCCGAATACCAAACTGAACCCTAATTTGCAAATTAGTGAGAGGAAAGGTAAAAGGCAGCCTTCGCACCTGCGCTGCAAAATTTTTTTTTACTTCCTTGTTTTGTGACGAAAAGTCATATGATTTTAAGGATTCGGTTCGGCCAGGCAAATGGATTCACCCGAATCCGAATCCTGCTGAAAATGGCAGAATCCTTGCCAAATACTTAAAGGACAAGGAAAGTGTAAGATAGAATAAAGCTAGAAATGCTGTATTTTGTATACTTAACATAAACATGAACTTATTGCACCACAAGCCTAATCAAACAAATGATTTATGCTTTCAAAGTTGGCCACATGGGGCTGTCATCTTGTAACTTTGTTATACATCTTTGCAAGACCAAGAATGTAGCTCAGTGTGATCTGGGCTACTTAGGGATTGTCATAAATGATCAAAACAGCACAAGTGAAATAATATCTGCCAGAAGCCGATACAACAAGACTGATTAATAATCAGAATATACAGACTGCACTGGGTCCTGTGTTGTCATGTAATCTAATGTGGATTTTATAGGTTTTGTATTGTTTAATACAAACTTTCTCCAACTCTGCAGAACCAGTGGCTGTAGCAAAATAATCCTCCAAATAGAATCCCAGTTTATCTGTTTAAATCTGGCTCCATGATCTTTGTCCCTGCAGCTGGAGTTGGAAACAGTAAAGGGGATGTAAAAGCAAAAATAAAATCCGATACAAAGTCACTGACTGCTCTACAGGGAAACAAACAAAGCTGCTTGAGTTCTGCATGGCTGGGAAGAAAGGTGGGAGCTCACCCTGCTGTTCATAAATATGATTGTTTCAGTGCAGAGCAGTTAGGGACCGTCTGAAAATTCCTATCCACAGCAGTAAATGAAGGGAGAATTTCACTGCATACAGTCAGGTTTCTTATAAAAACGGTACACATTTTTTAATTAAAGTATATTGGAGATAGATTTCTTTTTCATTAAAGAAAGTGAAAATGAGATTTTATTTCTTTGCCTTTCCTTGCCCTTTAATCCTGGATTCGGTGCATCCCTATTTCTTTGGAACTATTTTTTGTACAAAATGGTTTACATCAATGATGGTCTCAAAACTATTAAAATTAAAGATATTAGTCCTTAGTTGGTGAGAACGTTTTACTCAGTAATTGTAGTTATTCCTTGGAAAGTTCTTTTTATGAAAGAGTCAATATTTTTGTGGATGAATCTTTTGTAGGGTAGGGTATATCATTCCTTCTCTGTCACTTTTTCCCTGATTAATCCTCTGTTTGTTTTCTTTCAAGAAACTCTAAATGACTTGCTTTTGCATAAACTATTGTACTGTTGGTATGTTTATTATTTAATGTACATTTTCTTACACAAGAGCCATAAATATCCTGTAAAATATATCCTTAAAATGATGATGGGGAGCTACTGGGGCATCTTTGGAGACACATATCTTTACTGCTAAAGGGCTGTGGTTGCCTTGGGCTGGTACAGAAGCACAACACATATTGTACAACATTTCTACCTACTTCTTTATTTAGGGTTTAGTTCTCATTTAAGACATGAGAAAATGCAGAGTCGACAGACAACGATATCTCTACGCGCATTGCTGATCTGACGATCTTCAGTGGGAAACTGTCACCAGCTTTTGTCGGACATAAACTTCTGTACGATTGCTGTAGGGACAGAACTTCGGCTGATCTGTTCTCTTACTACTTTATTTAATCTGAAGGTTAGTGGCAGGTCGGGAGATGGGGATGTCCAATCGTACGAAGATTCGTACAATGGGAGCTTAAGTCAGCCCTTATTCTGTCCCTGAAATATGAAAAATCTATACCAGCAGCAATGTAAAAAAAAAGCCTAAAAGTACAAGATTCATTGTAATGCATACCTCCCAACATTTTGGAAGTAAAAAGAGGGACAAAATTTATAATAGACTTAATAAATTTAAAATAGCGCGGCAACATTTGTGACCACACCCAGTAATTACCATGTTCATTTTACAAAATTTGGCAGTTTGAAATTATTTCTCCTGTTACAATTACTTATTTTCTTATCTCAAAAGTGTTACATTTCTCCTGTTACAATTACTTATTTTCTTATCTCAAAAGTGTTACAAAGTATCTTATACGCAGCTGTTATCTGTTCTGGGCTCTCTGCCAAAAGTTAGACTTTGTTTCTTTTTCTTGCTTTCTTGCTTTCTCAGTGCAGAGAAAAGAGGGACTAGATATATATATATATATATATAGATATAGATATAGATATATATATAGATATATATATAGATATAGATGATGTAGATATAGATATATAGATATATATAGTGTTCCAGTTCGCACAAACGTGAAAACATTTTTTTTTATCTTTTTTGTTCCTTCGCACAAGTCAAAGCTCTGAGTAGAAAATAACCTATTACGAGCTGAGTTACCACAACTTACAAGCAGCTTATTTTTGCGCAACGCTGAGGTACGTCGACCCTTCTTGTCGCTGCCCCAAGGCGGCTGCGTGACGCGTCTCCGCGCTAGGTGTAGTAGTGATGCCATATTCTCGCGTGATGACACTTGTGGCGTCGGGATTTCCTGTAAGACAGGAGCCGAGGAGCTTTCTAGTGACAGCGCTGCGGGACGTGTAAGTAGCGATAAGAGACTGCGGCTTCGTTACGAACGTCAAGACTGTGGGTAGCGTGAATGGTGACCTATGTAGGAGTACTGCTTTTACAGTATCTGCATAGTTATCAGCGCTAACAAGGAATGGCAGCGATATTCGTATCCATGGCAACAGACAGTGACAGGCGGCGACATGCTCAAGCTGTCAGGGAAGAGAGAATCTTCTATCTGCTGCTTTTATGCTGATTCTTGTTGATATCATCATTGCGTCTAAACGAGGGCTATTGAAAGGGCAGATGTACGTCCAGGCAAGGCAGGGCGGTTTCTATTTGGTTTAGCCAGGCTGCAGAATTCACAGTGCCTTGAAATGGTTCGGGGGCGCCGTCCTGAAACCAAGGAACACCGTCTGTATCCCTGCTGACAGGCAGTACCATAGGTATACGGCGTCTATTGCTTTAAATTATAATCAGCACTTTGTTACATCAAAAAATAATGTCTTTAAATATAGTACATGGAACTGAGAGGTAACCTCTAATAGCTTCATATTTTGCAACATGGGGTACTTTATTATAATACAGAGGTTTTAGTGAGTCGTGACAGAAATGACATCACTACTCACCCTGTGGCCTTGTGCTTTTATACAGGTCACATAACTCTGAGGTGACTTCTGATATCTTTATAAGTTTCAGTAGGGGGTGCATTATAATCTACAGTGAAATGTCAGGAGGTGGAGTCAGAGGGGTCAGCATCCATTATGGTTGCCGGCGCACTGGTGTCAAAATCGGACACGCAGCGTGAGATTTGGTCATGCGGCGTCAAATTCGCCGGAGGGGTACCCCTGTTATAAACAGACGTCAGGACGCTCCATTTAAAAGGATATAATTTACAATCTTGTCCCAAATTATGTATATAATTTACAATATGGTGTACTGGGATAATATTTCTTTGTAATTAAGTATATAATATAAGTATATTTATTTGTAATTAAGTATTTTAAGTCATACATAGGATCATTTCAGCCACTGGGTTACAAATTAAAGAGACCTCTGTCACCTCTTAATTTAGGATACAATCAGAACATCCTGTCGTTTCAGAATGTGTTGGGCTCCTTTTGCTTACCGCAAGGTTTTATTTTGATCACATGAACTGTGACACAGATGCATTTGCAGTCTAATTCTAATCTGTATGAGGGTGTGTTAAGTTGCTAGGTGTTTTATGTACACAGAAGGGCATTTGTATTTGACAAAAATATACCAAAGACAATACAAGTCTTATGTTTCACATATTTATTTTTAATGCCAACATAGTATCTGTTATCTTGAGTGCTTTGGACCTGGGGTTTTCAGGATAATGGATGTTTTTGTAATTTGAATCTTCATAACTTAAGTCTGTAAAAAAAAAAAAAAAAATAAACCCAATAGAACTGTTATGTCTTTGTGTGGATCTGTACTAGCTTAGGTAGGATCAAGTGTCTTATTATTACAAAGAAAAAGGAAATTATTTTTAAAAACTTGGATTACTTTAAATGGTCGCTATTTGAGATGGTCATCATATAATTCAGACAGTGGCGTAACTACTTCTTGGTGGGCCCCGGTACATGATAGGCACCTGGGCCCCCTTGCCGGGCCCTTACCTCTATAAATCCCATGCTGGAGTGTTGATAGCAAGTGTGCTGTAAAATTTCCCCCTAGATAACAACCTTCCAAAACCATTATTGTGGCTCCGATGGGCCCCAAAGGGGAGGGGGCCCTGGTGCAACCACTGAATTCAGAGGTTCTGGATAAAGGGTTTCTGGATAAGAGATCCCAATACCTGTATGCTCTGAGGAAACAGTTAGAGTTACAGTTTTATTTGTTGGCCAGATATAAATGAAACTAGCTGTTTTTTGAATGGAATATTCTTTTAAACATAATACAATGCATTCACTTACTTAAAAGCAAAGTGCAATGTAGATTGCAATATCCATGGCTTTTTCCCCACAATGCACTGTTTATTCTCAGAATTCTGTCTTCATTTGTGGATGCAAATGGATGATTCTCTGAACACAGCTTATGCTGCTCCTACTACATTTGCATCCAAAAATATATTGTTCGGTTATTACTTTGGTTGTTACTTTGTAATACTCTTTTTCTATTCTTGCCCTCTTCATCTTCTCATTCAAACAATTGCCTGGTTTCTATGACAAACTGGACCCTGACATGTTGACATTCTAGACCCTGACATGTTGACATTCTAGACCCTGACATGTTGACATTCTAGACCCTGACATGCTGATATTTTAGACAGTCGAGCTGCTGAACATGGCTAAATAATTCAAAAAGAAAATTAAAACCTTTTGCAAATAGTCCTAGAATGTGAATGTGTATATTGTACTAAAAATTATGAACCACTCTTTTAATTGATTTGTTTAGTTCCTCTATAGATTCATTTTCAAATATCATATCTTGTTAGTATTAATATATAAAGGCTTCACAATATGGACATTTTTATTGGATCATAAAAAGTGAAACAGGGCTAGCTGGTTTACCTGTCACTTGAGGCAAAACTTTTAAGATACCTAAAAGTGGATACGCTGTCTATGTGCCACTTTATACATTGGTACTTTAAATCACCACTTTTAAACCGTTTTAGCGAACAGGCTTGTTTAACACATATTCCTATTCTTTTTACACATCTTAACATTAAAGCTATGGTATACAGAAACTCGAAATCAAAATGCTTCACAGTATATAGCTTAAATTCACAACTTCATTTTTAGTAAACCCTGTATGATGTAAGTGTTTAAACAGCACACACTAAATAAAGCTTCTGTATACAGTATTTATACTATTTGATCAGGTGTTTAATAATATTTTGAGAGAAGACACAGTTAAAGGCAAACTAAAGGGGGTGTCTATAAAAAGATATTGCATAAAACAGCGCCTGTGTAAAACCCTGCTTCATGTAAATAAACCATTTTTTTAGTAGTATGTGCCATTGGGTTATCCTAAATAGAAAATTGCCATTTTAAAAAAATAAGGACCACTCCCTGGTTTCATAGGCCACTATGATGTAAACTATCTGTTGCTTAAATATTAATTTTACATTTGCAAAACATGTGTAAGACTAAAATAATAGCTAATAGATTATGGATGAGTCTTGGTTGTGAAAAAAAGGCCAAGCTGATGCATATTTGCTTCTCTGAAAATTTTTTTTGTGCTCCCACCTAATCATAATTTATTTATATAGTGCCAAGTAACGCAGTGCTTTACATAAGTTTATAACAAACATGGAACAAACAAGGGTTTACATAGTACAATAGGATTAGGGGACCCTACTTTTGAGAATTTACAAACTAAAAGTTAGGGTACAATTGAGACATTGGTTATTGAGACATTTGTAATTCATGCTACAGAAACGACTGCTTAAGAAAGCTTCCCTATACACATGGGTCTTAAAGGAACGTTTGCAAAGAAGGAGAAAGCCTGACAGCTCGAGGCAGAGAGTTCCAGAGAAGAAGAGTCTCGTAGACGAGAATGGGCTGAAGTGATGAGAGGAGAAGCGAGGCGGAAGTCAGAAGCAGAGCTAAGGTTGCATGAAGGAGTTTATTCCATGATAAAATATAGAGAGGGACCTCACTATTAAGGGCCTTAAATGTAAGTGTGAGTGGTTTGAATTTGATTCTAGAGGAGATTGGGAGTCTGTAAAGGGTTATGCATATGGGAGCAGCTGATGTTCTGGCGGCAGCATTTTGAACAGATTGGAGTTGTGAAAGGTGACTTGTTTGAATACCCGCAAGGAGTATGTTTCCGTTATCTAGACGGGAGATAAGAGACTGGATAAGTGTTTTTTTTAACTGAGATACTGTCATATTCTCACAATGTTGCATAGCTGAACATGACAAAATTTTGCAAGTGTTTGGATGTGCGGTGAAAAAGACAGATGCGAGTAAGATAACTCATAGGCATGGTGCCTTTGTGGCCCAATGACTAAGGTGGACCAACTGTGTATGATATCTGAGGGACAGGGGAAGATATTGGAGGAAATAGAATGAGTTCTCTTTTATAAAGATTCAATTTCAGGTGGTGCTGAGACATCTAGGAGGAGACAGCAGAGAGGCACTCTGTAACTTGGGAAAGGATAGACTGAGAAAGGTCAGGAGTAGACAAGTAGAGTTGGGTGTCATAAGTATTCTTAGCGAAGTAGTATAGAGCAGCAGCGGGCATAGAACAGAGCCTTGAGGAACTCCAACAGAATGAGGGAACATAATATAAAGTAGAGAGTTTGAGAAAGGTTGCCGAGAGATCTAGAATGATTAGTTTGTAAATTGTCTTTACCCACTATAAACCATCATAAATAATCATACATCGTCATCCTTTTGGGCATAATTATAATTTGAAGCCATTGTACTTCTTTTCATCCCTCATTCAATAAAGGTATACTTTTGGGTATAATTATAATTTAGAGTAATTATGCTTATTTTTATAATTCCTATGTATGCATTTGCAGAGAAGTGGTAAATGGCACATGCTGATATATACATGATGCAAAATTAATTGCTAAATGTTTTTCTCATTAGCAACGGAATGATCTTTGTGGGGATCGAGACTGATGCTAAATGAAACCGAAAACAGTCTGCATAATATTTGACCATTGCTAATAACAAAGTAGTCTACAACTGAAGAGCAGTCTTGTAAGTATACTTTTGGAATTTGATCCTAAATCTATTGACTCTGTCATCTATAGACAAAATCAAATTATATAACCGACATATAATGAACATGTATGTCTACAGGTAAATAAATGTCTGAATCTGTTCCGCCTGCATGTGGATTGCATCTGACACATACTAAGCAGAGCTACTTTTCCATTCCACTTCCTGTAAAAGCGGGTACCCTGTGGGTCGCCGAAAGGATTTTTACATCTGGCTCAGTTTGTAGGTGTTATCTATATTTTACTCCTTTAAACATTTTTTAAAGATTTTTGTTGTGCCCTGCCCCGTTTTGATGATGCCACTTCCAGTTTGCAGCAACAGCATTTTCTGTTTAATGGTTGTCAGCAGGTTACAGATCAGGTTGTGGGTCCAAGCAGGCAAAATGTGGGTTGTGGATAGCGTGTCTGGGTTTCATTAGGGCATTTGAAAGCTCAAAACAGGTGAATACTGTGTGATGAAATTACACAATAATTACTTTCAACACTCTGGAAGCTTTAAGAACATTTTAAAATAAATCAAACCACTGGGAATCCTTTTGTATAAGTGATGCGTGTGGTTGACTGATACCTGTGGGACCTGCGGGTTTCTCAACCCACACATCACTATTAACTATTCTGGATGTACCAATTTAATCAACACAAAGGACGTTCTTAATCAAAGGTCGAATGTTAAGACTTATTTATACCTCGAATGAACTCACAGTTTGAGTGGTTTCTTCATTAAAGTGGTTGT
>CM044437.1:106207023-106217378 GCA_024363595.1 Xenopus borealis
GTTCTCTAGGTGCTAGCTGCCGTTATAGTTCTAGGATAATATATTTGAAGAGGCAATTATTGTCATTGTTATATAAGTGATAGAGCTGAAAAGCAGCAGGAGACACTTTTTGATTACATGGTCACCTAAGCAATTTTACATTCATTTGTTTTGTTTAGGTGTGGGTGTTTTAGTTCCCACCCACATTTAAAAGGGACCTTCATCCAGACACCAGAAAGGCATCCAACAAACCTGAATAGTGCTTAAAGAAGATGTTAGTGGACAAAGGGAATCTATAATAAATGCTGGAGAGAAAGGAAATGGCTTGTTAGAGAGAATACAGAATACTTGTCACAGAGCAGAGACCTTGCAGTAAGGCTCATACATTATGTTGGTGCTCCAGAGGGCACTTTAATGCATTGCAGATCAGTAATGAAAAATTGCATTTGTGCTACAGAATAGTAATATGCCTCTCCTTAGAACACCGCACTGAAACCTGTATTTATATATTAGATATTTTATTCTCGGCTTATGGATCTGTGTAAACTTCAACAATATTTTATGTTGAAAACCCTGCAAAGTCAGGTATAAAGAGAGCTACAAACCAATATGTTTAAAGGACTGTCAAGGTATTTGAAGAACTTGTTCCACTAGTTTCCCAGAGGACAGAATCATTTTTTTTTCTTAAAGGGGACTCTCTGTTCTATATTGTTATTATGCATTTCAAGCCCCCAAGAATCAGGCCTTGCCACAAATCCAGGACTGCGCACACGGGCAGAGCTGCCGATATCGGTTGTTTAGACAAATTTGACAGCATCTGCCCATGTATGGGGGCTTTCGACGGACCTTCCCGATCAATAACTGGACACAACATTCGATCGGGAAGGTTTGATTTCTGTTCATGGACTGTTATTTTTATCTCTCTCTCTCTCTCTCTCTCTCTCTCTCTCTATATATATGTATACTGTATATATATATATATATATATATATATATATATATATATATATATATATATCGTTCTGGTGCATTTTTATGATTCTGTAACTAGAAATAGAGACATGTTTATGTACTTAGAAAAACTCTGGTCTTAAAATCCTTTTTTGTGAACCCTCTACTACTTATTAACGTTTACAGTTCACCTTACACCTATTAACAGAGACATTTATGTGGTTTAATGTTGTAGGATTTTAGAAGCAGGAGAGTTTCACTAGCAGCGGAACCAGCGTATATTCTATAAACAAAGAATCAATATCCAGCGGCCTGCACTGTGCTCCACTGGGGCAGCTTTAATGAGATGACTGGACTTCGCACTGTGGTTTATTCATGCTGTAAAGTTATTCATTTCACGAAAGCCAGAGAAGCACCATGTCAGCATAATCCATTCACGCAATGCATATTTACCAAGATTTGAGTCTTTATTGTTCCACTAGGCTAATAAAAATACACGGTAACTGGTGATATTGCTTTCAGAGGTCCCTGCAGAGTACAGAGAAAGCAAGGAGATGATTTTTGGAGAGAAATAAGGAATGTTTGAGTGGGAGAGATTTAGTGGGATTTCTGTGCCTGGAACTGCGGAATGTTAATTAAAGGGGAACTGTTAGTATTATAAAACATCCGCCAAATGATAGGGGATGTCTCATAAATCTGTTATACAAATTGTCTTTAGAAAAAAAATGTTTGCAGTTGTTTCTATTTTTTATATTTTATATGCAAGTTCCTCAACCTAACTTTTTTTTTTCCAGCCGCAACTAATAATCTAAGTCACGGACCATAATCCTGGGTCAGCAATTTTCAATACACTCTTGACAAACTGGATGGATGCGTCGTTTGCTGTTGGCATTAAAAGTTGAGCAACGGAATCTCAAAAACAGTTGCACTTATCTTTGTAAACCAGCCCCTATATCTTGAAAGCAATAATAAAAAATAAAGATACAAATAAACATAAAAGTGAACAAATAAGCAGAAACAATCAGGCAAACTGTGGATGCAGGGTAACTAGTAGGACACATTCAAAAATATTGTACAGAATCAGACTTATAGAGAGTAGAGATCATTATTTGTGCTAACCTAATAGTGTTTTTTAGTCTCTGCCCAAATCAGTGCAATTTGAGGTTGATATATTTTATTATGCATGGTAGCATCTATGTTGGAATGTAAACATCGCCATCAGAAACCCACTTTTTCCTCTGTAACCCTGCGCAAGGTTAATGTCTTAGACCACTTTTGCCATACTAAATAGGGATGGGCGGATAAATTCGCCAGGTGCGTATTTGCTGTGAATTTCCAAGTTTCCTTGCCAGCATCTAAATTAGAGAAACAATGGCAAAAATTTGCAGACGAAAAATCCGCTGTGTGTCAGAATTTTTGCTCGTGTCAAAATTGCTGTGTGTCAAAGCTATTTGGATGCCCATCGACTTTAATCCATTTGGACCAAATAGCCACGCGTATAAAACTTGTCGCTCAAGTCAAAATTAACTTGCATCAAAATTATTTTGACACCCATTCACTTGAATGTTTTTCACAAATTTTTAGCTGTTTTGCGAACGGCCCAGATCCGCCCGTCAGTAATATCGAATACTACTAAATAGTGTTTTTCAGATCCCTGCCAATGACAAGGTTCCCTGTATAACTAACCCCATCTGTAGCTGCCCTGGGTCCCTCTGTGTATAGTTTTATTTATTTTTACCTAAATTTAGTTCTTTCTCTGTCAACACAATTTGATATTTGTGTCTACTGCCAGCAATGGGGAAAAAATAAATGTAACAATATGTTTGCCCCAAAAAACATATATTTATGGAAAGTAAACATTTTAACAATGTCAAAATAGATATATTTTTACCCCAAAATACCTAACTGCAAGGCTTTTACTTGTTAGGAATTTTATGGAAATCACTTTAATCCACTTTATAACCTCTCCCACGTGTCATTAAGTTATACAGTAAAACATTGTGAATGTCAATGCCAGGAGTCTTCTGAACAGTTTGATATGCACAGGATTACCAAAGTGTGTCTCCTGTAGAGGTCCCAAAATAAAAGAAGTACATACACATTCATACATTTATTGTTAAGTGTGATGTGTGGTAAAAGCCACAAAAAGTAAGTTGATCCCAGGAAGCTATATATTTTTTGCCAAATCCAAAATGGCTACTTCGCCTTTCTACTCCAAACTACAAAGCTTTGCAAAAGGTTTTCACCTAAAAACTTGCATTTTAATGTATCTTATCTCCCACAGGTATGATGTAAAACATCCTAAATATTGGAACAGTTTGATGCTCCATATGCAAAGGGTTACCTGTTTAAATATTTTTTTAGCAGACTTCGGGGCAGATTAATCAAGGGTCAAAGTGAAAATTTGAATTTCGAATTCGAAGTTTTGTTTGGTCAAAACTGTCAAATGTTAAAGAATTCTGCCCATAAAAGCTCTGTTACAAAGCAAGACTTCAGTTGTCTACTACTAAGACTACTACTTACAGTATTTCTGCAATTTTGGATCTACATGGGGTGGCAGATTTATCAATCTTCAAAACTCCCATAAACTCTCATGAACTCGAAATTCGACCAAAATTAATTTTAAAAAATCGAATTTTTCAAAGTCAGGTGAATACTATGGACCAAAAAGCTTGAATCAAATTCAAAATCGAATCAAATGGAGCTTTTCAAACTCGATTTGCGTTTATTCTGCACACAAAAACTCAAATGTCAGGAAGGCGACAACTCCAAATTGATCCCAGGACATCTTCCATAGGCTAAAACAGCAATTTGGCAAGTTTTAGATGACGAATAGTTGAATATAAGTTCTTAAAGGGATACCGTCACGAGAAAACATGTTTTTTTCAAAACACATCAGTTAATAGTGCTGCTCCAGTAGACTCCTGCACTGAAATGCATTTCTCAAAAGATGAACTAACTGATTTTTTTATATTCAGTTTTGAAATTTGACATGGCGCTAGACATTTTGTCAATTTCCCAGCTGCCCCTGGTCATGTTACTTGTGTCAGCACTTTAGGAGGGAACCGCTTTTTGGCAGGCTGTTGTTTTTACTTCTCAGTGTAACTGAATGGAACGCAGAGGGACATGGGTTTTTACTATTGAGTGAACCTAAAACTTGCCAAACCTAACCTAAAACTTGCCAAATTGCTGTTTTAGCCTATGGAAGATGTCCTGGGATAAATTTGTCGACCTTCTTGACATTCAAGTTTTTCTGTGCAGAAAAAAGTCAAATCAAGTTTGAAAAACTCTATTTGATTCGAATTTGAATTTGATTCAAGCATTTTGGTCCATATTATTCACCTGACTTTGAAAAATTCGATTTTTTTAAATAAATTTTGATTCGTCGAATTTCGACTTTGGGAGTTTATGGGAGTTTTGAAGATTGATAAATCTGCCACCCCATGTAGATCCAAAATCTACAAAACAGCTGTTATCTTGTGTTAGGGAGCTGTTCTCTGGTTACCATCCCATTGTTCTGTTGTTAGGCTGCTGGGCTGCTGGGGGGGGGTGATTTCACTCCAACTTGCAGTACAGCAGTAAAGAATGATTGAAGTTTATCAGAGCACAAGTCACATGACTTGGGGCAGCTACATGACCTCAACAGGTTTTAGCTGGTATTTTTTCCTATTCAAGCTATTTAAATTTTTTGGGCATAATACATCTTGAACAATGTGAGTTTTTTTACCTGAAAAATTCAAGTTTTAACTAAAACTACCCTTGAAAGCTTGAGTTTTCTGTCTACTCTAGAATGAAGTAGAAAAAACATTAATAGATGCTGTTACATTGCATTACACCCAGTGGCTGTTTTATTATGGGAGCTTCCTTCAACTTTTTTAGCTTAAGGTATGCTGTGTAGAATTAAAGTAGAATTAAATTATTTTCCTTGCAAAGACTTAATTTGCATTTTGTGCAGAATTGTGAGTAGTGCGCTGGTGTTGCCGGAAGCAGACCTGTTGCTTCTACCTGATTAGTGAGTCTGATTAGATTAGCGCAAAGCCTTGCAGAAAAGACCTATTGGTTCTCTAAATTTTTAACGTTCTCCACAAACGCTGTAAGATTTTATTGATGCAAAGTACTAAATACAGCCATAGAGACAACCTTATTGAGCATTTCTGAGAGAGTAGAGCGTGTTCTGAGTTGTAAATACTTCTGCAAACATGGAATAATATGATTGGATTTTGGGGCAAGACATTCAAGTTAACTTGTGTTTCCTTGACTTTGCCTAAACCATTTTCTTCTACTGCACCCTTAGAAAACTCAACTTTAGCTTATCAGCTCTATATCATTTTACTATTTCTATGTTAGAAGTTTAAATCTAATTTTGAGCATTCCAACCCCCTCCTCTGCTGCCATCCGACACACCAGGAGCTGTCCCTTTTTTCTGATCCATTTCAGAGAACTGGATGTTCAGCAGAGGCCTCTTCATGTCACAGAATGAGCCGTTGCACGTATATCACACTGGTCATTAGTGAGCATCCTTCTCTTCCAGGTTGGCCCACAGCACAATGAAGAGACAGGACACAAGCCATAAAACTGAAGCCTTTGTCACCTCCTGTCACCTATGTAAGGATTTATCCAGTCTTGCACTGTCCTTTTCCTCGATGGATATGAATAATGAATGGATATTTCTTTTCCCCCAGCAATAATAAGTCCATGGCAATCTCAAAGCAAACTTTGTCTCAAAAGATGTCCACCTTGTGCTTAAATGACAAGATCATTCTGTATCTGCGAGGTCAGAAGGGAGAGCGAAATCACACTTATAATTAGATTGTAAGTTTCTTGGCATAGTCACATCTTTGAGTTGTTTGCATAATGATTGTATTACACTTATAAAAACTGTCACAAATAGAAAGTAGAAAGCAATTGGAAAAAGTCATTATTGCTGGTGATCTATCTGAAACCAACATGTTGTTTGAAGGCGAACAACCCCTTTAAGAGACGATGAATGCTGCTGCACTCTACATATCCCTGAACTTGTCATTGTATAATGCTTGAACCAGATATTCCACAGGAAAATATGCCCTATACTAGAAACAGCTGATGAAGTTTACATCCAATTTAGTTTATTGTGGAAGCAATGTTGTGGCACCACTGTGTTTGTGGTTGTAACACATATTCCGAACTGCTACTATTAATAAGCCTGCTGGGATATTATCACTGAGGATTAGCAGGATGATCTACACAGGATCGCCACCTGCTTATCCCCAACAACTCCCTGGGGCCAATGTTAAAACAGTAGTCAAGCTTCCACAAAAGTTGGCATAAAGCATCAACTCCTAATGTGTTCTCATAAACCAGCCTAATGTTCACAAAACCTTAGCTAACAACACACACAGGGCAAATCCATCATCAGGCACCAACAAAAAGTCAGTGGATCTTCTGGATTCTAATCATGACCCAACAAAGCTTTCTCAATTGCACATGCTCATACCTACCCAGTAGTGAGCAGTTGCCATGTTTTGCTATGAAAAAATTGCCCAATAATGTACTGGCAAAAAGTTGGAAAAAAACATCCAGTGATTACAAAAATAGGACAGATTCACCAATCACTACTTATCCAGTTCATAGCAAATCCCCAAAGTAGTGACATTCCTCAGCAACATGTATTTTGCATGATACTTTGTAATAGCACATCTAACCTAGCAGCTGTACCATAACAATGCAAATCCTATAAGGTATAAAATGAAGCATTTTAGGACAATTCCTGGTGTTTTACTGATATCCTTTAGGAAAGATGTGGTTACAAAGCACCTTGCAGACCATTGCCCTTATAATTCCTGACATGTAACAGGCTCTTATACTCAAACTCACCTTCTAAAGCAGCTCTGAGAGGAGAGTCTCCTATGCCCAAAACTGATCTAAAATGATACATTTAATTAATACATTTCTTATCTTTGTCCCTGCTGAGCAGAATCTCTGGTTTTCATTACAGGCAGCTGTTGCAACTACTACAATAGTTGCTAATACTCCAGAGATGCTGCTAAGAATGTATGAACTAAATGTTGCAAAATTGTAACAGTTCACAATCTGCACCTGAATTACTGAGCTGCCAGACTCAAACACCAGAGACAGGGACGTTCAATTTCAAAATTGGTTTTTGGAAAAACAGTTAAATTAAATAATGGAAAGTAACTGAAAAATAGTCTTTATCTCTGGAAAACAATCTGAACTGAATAAATAGTTTGTAAGGTGAACAACCCTTCTACAGCTGACAACACTTTCAGTCCAACAAGGATCTTAGCGCTTCAGTGGACCATTATCAACTAAAATGAATTACAGGTATAGGATCTATTATTTGGAACGGTCGGGACTTGGGTATTTTGGATAAGGGATAATTCAGATCATCACCATACATTGGGCCAGATTTGATACAGTGGAAAAAAAGTTATCTCCTGGTTTAGGGCCCTTACACACAGGCGTTTTTACCTGCGCTCCCCTGCGTTCTGTTTTGCTGCGTTCAGCCGCAGGGGAGCGCAGGTATAGACGCACTCAATTATTTTCAATGGGGCTGTACTCACACGAACGCATGTAGGCGCCAAACGCAGGAAAAATGCAGCATGTTGCGTCTTAACCTGCGTTCGGCGCTTACACACGTCTTGCGGGTACAACCTCATTGAAAAGAATGAGGTGCGTCTAGACCTGCGCTCCCCTGCGGCTGAACGCAGCCAAACGCAACGCAGGGGAGCGCAGGTCCAAAATGCCCGTGTGTAAGGGCCCTTATAGTGTTAAAACTTATGTATGAGATTCAATTCAAGGAAAAAAAATGTTCTCCAATTTCAATTCCATTTTTTCCCTTTAGACTTCAATAAAATTTTGATGTGATAAACAGTGGGATAAGTTTTTCTGAATTGAATTGCATCTGAAATTGAATCTCGTCCATGATTTTAACATATGAATGTACATTAAGGGGCAGATTTACTAAATTCACATGAAGGATTTGAAGTTCCATGGAATTTTCAAAAAGTTTCGAATTCGAATTTTTGATTGTTTTTTAATACAAATTCGACCAGTGAATTTTGAAAATCGAATATTCGACTAATCGACGGTCAAAGTACTTCCCCTTTAAAAAAATTTCGATCGAATGGTTAAAATCGTTCGAATCGATTGATTTGAACGATTTTATTGATCAATCGAATTTTTACTTTTCAATCCTTCGACCAATCGATTAGCCGTAAAAATCCTTTGACTTTGAATTTGGAGAATTTTTATTCCCTAATTATTCAGATGGTAGAATTCGAGGGTTTTTTAATCCTCGAATTCGAAATCTGCCCCTAAATGTTACCTATAGGTCATGTTGATCATTTTTTGCTGAGAGCTTTGTTTTTGTATATAATTGTTAGTTGAATTTCATAAGCCTGACTCTCTGACCCTCTGACTTTGCCAACCTGACTGTCCCATCTCAGTCTGTTTCTAATGCTAATGGACTCCTGCTGCACCAATATGCCAGCCCCCTCATACAGGAACATGGGGGATCAGACAGGTAATGTAAAAGCATCATGCAAATACTTCATAGCAAAGTTAGAATTAGCTTTCAAAGCCAATATTATAATAGGTGTAAAAAAGAGTTTAATTTCAGGTGTCAGTATCTCTTTAAGGTTTAATTTTTCACCTTCTTCTATCTTTCTGAAGCAGCTCGGGGGGGCGGGGGGTTGCCAACTGTTGTAAACTAATAAATGAGTTGATACATTTCTTATTGTGAGTTTCATTAAATGCAGCTGTTAGAATTAATACAATAATTGCTAATATTCCACAGATGCTAATGGAGCAATCTGTAACAGTTCAGAGTCTGCACCTGGATCACTGAGCTGCCAGACTGAAACCAGAGTCAGGAAAATTCAAATTTTAACTTCAGTTTTGGAAAAGCGGTAAAAAATGCAAAGCAATTGAAAAAAAGTCTATTTCTGGTCAACAATCTGAAAACAAATGAACTGAACAAAGTGTCTAGAAGTTGAACAACCCTTTTAAAAATTAAATAAACCAAACAGAATTGTTTTGCCACCAGGAAATCATTTTTAAAATTAGAATTATATGCTAATCATAGACTCTATGGGGCAAATTCACTAATGCTAGCGCTAATTCACCAGCGTGACGTCATTTCGCAACTTCGTCGATTTACTAACAGTGTCCCTGGCAAAAATTCGCTAGCGCAACTTCGCACCCTTACGCCAGGTGAAGTTGCGCACTGATGAAGGGACGTAACTAAGCTAATTCACTAAGATGACCATCTTACTGAACGTTACCTCTTGAGCTAGACTTTACATTCGCCAGGTCAGACCTGACGAAGTTCAATACAATAGATAGGAGTTTTAAAAAAAACTTCTAAGTCCCAAAAAAACACTGGCGTCTTTTACTTTTTTTTAGGGTGAAAAATAGGGTAATTTTTTGGGGGGTTACCCTCCTTCCCCCCTACATTTCCTAACATATGGCAACACAACTATACAGGGGGCACATGTTTAGGGCAATAGAACAACTTTATTTTATTTATTAAAGGTTTCCTGTGCTTGTGTAGTGGAATGTAGTGGCTGTAACATATACTTCTATTATACATTTAACTTCACGCCGTATGCAAATTAGGCATCGCTAGCATAATTGTGCTTTGCCTGACGAAGTAACGGTAGCGCAACTTCGCTACCGTTCTTCTCCCTGAGTGAAACTACTCCTGGCGAAGTGTGACGAATGTCAGCGAAGCCAATCCTAGTGCAATTTGGTACTTTGTAAATTTGCCCCTATGGGAGATGGCCTTTCCTTAACACACAAATTTCTGGATAATGGGTTTCTGGATATCAAATCCTTTATCTGTACTAGTCAGAGAAGGTACATACTCAACAAAATATTGTGCTGTAGAGAAACGAGCAATGGTTGATGTTATTGACACAATAGGTACATCTCATGACTGACAGAATCAATTAGCAAACTATTTATATAGCACTGCACATTAGTATACTGATCCTCTGTATAATTTCACACCGTGTCCTTTCCTCTACATTTCATCTTTTTCTCACCTCCTTATAATGAACTGCAGTCTCTTCCCATAATATTATACAAGGCAGTGTGCTCATTATCATTTTAGAGCTAACCAGCATCATTATAAAGTGCAATGTTTTCCTTATCTGTTCTTAGAGGAATTCTGCATTGTTCACTGTCTGCATAAATATCATTTTATTTTATGCCGTACGATGACACTTGTGTGAGCATAACAATTCTCAGTAAAACAAAAGGGAATATCTTAGTATAAGCACTAAACGATACATTCATGGATATGTTGCTAATACTAAAAAGGTCAACTCTACACCCCTAGTGACTGTTTTATAGCTGTGCAGTGTATCTTAGTTCCAGCTGTTTATGTCACTTGCAAGGTTTAAAGCAAGCATTTGGCTGCCATG
>CM044437.1:106241482-106266188 GCA_024363595.1 Xenopus borealis
AGTTTTTACTTTTATACTGAACAATTCCTTTAAGGAAAAAGCCAACTTTTTAGTTAAAGTTCGACCTTTCGTTCTACTGCGCATGTGCAGCCATGCGAAGAAAGAAAGAAGACGGAAGTAGATCTCTCCATGGTGCTCACTCATACAACCCTGGGCCAGTGCAGATTTCTGCTGATAGGAGCACCAGCCGGGGTTTCAGGATTTGGCACCCCCAAGTGCCTCCAACCTTTCCTTCTCCTTTAAATATGTATTAAAATCTAAGCCTTAAAGGGGCTGTTTACCTTTGAGTAAACTTTTATAGCAATATTTTGAGACAATTTGAAATTGTTTTTCATTTGTGGTTTTTTAGTTATTTAGCATTCTATTCAGCAGCTCTCCAGTTTGCAATTTCAGCAATCCGGTTCCTAGGGCCAAAATCACCCTAGCAATCATGCACTAATCTGAATAAGAGACTGGAATATAAATAGGAGAGGACCTGAATAGAAAGATGAGTACTAAAAATGGCAATAACAATAAATTAGATTGTAAATTAGAGCATTTGTTTATATATGGGGTCAGTGACCCCCATTTGAAAGCTGGAAAGAAGCCAAAGAAGAAGGCAAATAATTCAAAAAGATTAATTGAATAACTGTTTACAAATGGTCATCCTATAACATACCAAAAGTAAAATTTTAAAGGTAAACCACTTCTTAAATGAAGTTGCTGTTGATAGGTTACCAGAACATACTTATCAATCAGTTGACAGCTCAATATTGGTATCAAACGAGTGACCAACAACTCCATAGACTAATATTAAGGAGGCAAGGGGTGTTTCAAGATTAAACGTCTGTTTGATAGTTCTCGACATAAATGGCTTCTTGCTTTTCCATGTCCTTGCTACTATGTACTTTTCCAGCCCAGTATGAAATAAACGGATTCCCTATTTCTTAACCCCTGTTGTATTTAGGAGTTCAACTGGCTTCATACTATAATATACTATACTTACTCTGTAAGAAATGCTACATCATATCCACTTCTAAAAAATGTGTGTACGGGTAATTTACCTTGCAGTGTGCAAAGTGCAAAAAAGTGCTGCAATCCACTAGTTTTTGCATTTTGCACATATTGTATATGTATACTGCAGATCAGACTGATTTATATGCAGCCCTGCAGCATGCATCTAAATTAATAGCTAATTATCCATGTGGGATGTGGATTCAATATGTGACCATTACTAATGGGGTGATGTGACAACCCTATCTCCACACTGCTGTGCCTGAATGGCTGCAGGCCTCTGTGCTCCTGTTTCATAGCATAGAGCTCTAAATCTGGCTATAGATACACAGATTTAGTCATACGAATCATTCGATTCTTGGACAGTGTGAAGACTTAGAATAATCATCCTGACAATTTTCATACAATTGTCTGTTTAGTCAATTGTACAGGTTGGCTTATGTATGTCGGATAATGATAATCTCTTTGCATATATTGCCTATTTGTCAATTAATGTCTAGAAAATCAAGAGATTCGTTATTTTTCCTACTTTAATTTTATAATTTAAATCTGGTTTTAGTTTGTTGCAATAAAACGAAGATCAATATCTGAACGTTCATCATACAAGGAATAAAATCTGCTCCCTGCAACACTCTATCCAAGAGGGGCATGCAAATAGGGGTATGTAAAAATCTCTCTTCCCATCCCCTATTCCTCAATATTGAGGAGCGGCAAGAGTTCCAGACTGCAACAGTCTCTATACTTACTGTCTGCCCAATGGTGATACAGACAGGGCTCACCTGCACCCTATAATTCTATGCTCTGCTTATAGCATGGAGCAAAATGAAGCTTTCTTGGGGGAAACTTAAATGATCCCCTTTTGTCAAAAGCAGTTCTGCTCTCTAAAGCTTAGTAGTACTTTCTGTCTATTGTTGTGACAAATTTTGCTCTCTGTCAGATCCCTAAGTCCTAAATTCCACAAATTACTTTGAGACCCTCTGCCTCCATTATAAGTGAAAGCTGCAATGGGTAGGGTTTGAATCCAGCCCCATGATATGTAATTGCTTGCTTTAGCTGAGGGAAGCATTTCACTTCTCCATAGATCATAATAAGGCAGCAGCTCAAGAGTTCATGAAAATATTGTGGAGTTGATGATATTCTATGGAAAATGTAGTTAAGCAGGATGGAAGGGTCAGCTCATTTGTAGAAATGTGGATGTGCACGAAGGGAGTTGTCCCCTCATATATCACAACTTTTCAAGGAAAATGAACATAAGATGCATGCTATTGTACTACTGTTAGCTGACATTGTACAGGTATATTCAATAGTATGAAAGGGCAGAGTCTCCTGTAAGTATTATTTCCCAACACGTCAGTGACAAGGAAAGGGTTTCACTGTGTAAAAATGGATTAGAAAGTCGGACAGTGTTGGTTTTAATTTGTAGGCCTAAAGAACACCTGAGCCGTAGGAGTGCACAGCAGTTTGGCACGCTCTAGTTAGTAATAATGGCTGTTTCCCATCGCAGTATGAATTAAACACCATAACAACTGGTACTAGAAATCATTAAATATCAGATGAAAACCAGGAAACTTGGCACAAGCCAGGAGAAAATATAGTTACAAACACAAGGCAGTAGGTCATTGGGCAGATAAAAAAACAAAGGGAATTTTGATCCCATGGTGCTTAAAGAATAATAGGAAACAGATGGAACTTACTTTTTCACTGGGGGACTGAAAGTGCTTTATGTAATATTTCTACAGTATAAGGTGTGAGAAGTCTGCTTTCTCTTGGTGCTCAATATGAACGGACTAGCAGTGGCTCCTAAACCTTTCCTATTTCAGAAGTCCTTAAAATAGCATGCACAAAGAAAGATAGGCTACCCAGTATCCGCCTTGAGTTTAAGTCCTTCTTACAAATTTGAGAATGCACAGACCTCCCTATGTACCTCTCCTGCAAAACACTATGATCCTGCCTGTGACTGTGCTTCTGTAATAACCGAGTGTTGCACCATATTAGCCATTCATCAGAACAGATAAATGTAGTGTAAGTGATACCTTTTCTAGGCTAACATAGTACATTATAAAATACTTTATTTACAATCTGTTAAATCAGCCAGTAAAAAGTATCATTATGCTAGATTTCACTATGTTTTTGTACAGTCCAACAATGGCCCAGTAGCAGATTCATCAAGTGCAGCTTAAAAGACCAGTAACATCAAAAAATGAAAGTGTTTTAAAGTAATACAGATATAATGCAGTGTTGCCTTTCACTAGTAAAACTGCTGTGTTTGCTTACATAAATAAGCTACTTTGTATCAATGAGGGCAGCCATTCAAAGAAGAAAATGATCAGGTTAAACAGCAGATAAGCTGTTATGTTATCTCTTATCTACTAATTATTATTAATTATTATTATTATTATTAATGTTATCTCTTATCTACTAATTATTCTGTGCTATGTAGCCTTTTTTCGATTTCCAACCATTGCTACTCAGCAACTTGTTTATACAAACTATAGTAGTGTTTCTGAAGCAAACAGATCAGTTTTACCAGTGCAGGGCAACACTGCAGGGTATTTTCTTTACTTTAAAACGCTTTCATTCTTTTGGTGTTATTGTTCCTTTAATGGGATTGTTCACCTTCCAGCTTTTTTTTTTTTTTCAGATTTCACCTGAAACTTTTTTTTTTTCAATTACTTTCTATTTTCAGTTCTATGCCAGTTTTTCTAATATTTAAATATTCAAAGTTTCATTCTTCACCTTCTTATGTGTTTCTGAAGCAGCTTTGGGAGGGGGTCATCGACCTGTAACCTGATAAATTTAGTTGATACATTTCTTATCTTTGTCACTGCCGAGCAGACTCCCTGGGTCTGATTAAAGGCAGATGTTAGAATTGATACAATAGTTGCTACTATCCCACAGATACTACTGTGGGATAGTAGCTTCCAGACTAGCGGTAGCTTTGGTTTTGGAGAAACAGTTAAAAAATAAAAAAAAATGGAAAGCAATTAAATTTTTATTCTTTGGTGAAAAATCTGAAAACAACCAAACTAAAAAAAAAAAATTGAAGGTGAACTTTAAAATTAAAGCTCAAGTAAGCCAAAGTAATGGTGTGTATTTATAGCAGAAATGCGCTTCACCATACCACAGGCAGAGATTTCTGAATGGGGACCTATAACTTGTCATGTAGAACCCTACTCCAAGGTTATTTAATTTTGTGCTCGGTTTTTTTTTTTTTAATTTAGATTCCATTTTACGAGAAACTGTTCCTTTAAAGTTTCGTTTGCACACCGTATATTGGTCTAGTGGTTAATAAGAAGTAAGAAAGGAGCAGGAACAATCTTTTACAGGCACCTGCATGTGCTATTGTTCTTGTGACAAGGGCAGAGTTTATCCCACAAGGGCATTACTAGTACAGAGGCAGTAGGGAGTGATTTATTCCTGGCTCTGTAGTACAGAACAGTGTTTAGTAAACTGTGAGGCTTGCTTTTAACACTTTGCTCCCCTTACATGCCAACAGCTACTGCTGCTTCTATAGAAAAGCTCAATTACTTTGTTTCTTCAGTTTGTGGAATCACCTTACATTGACAATATTACAAGTTAATTAATTGCACCCTTTGAATATGAGTTTTTACTTCTCCAAACCTGCAGTTCTTATCAGACTAAGCACCCAAATGTATTACATTAATGCCCCAAGTCTGCTGCTGTGACTTACTGTAGATATACTTATGCTGTGACAGGTACTCCTCTGTGGCTCTAGTAAGGGACATGTAAGTCGACTCTCCTGCCATCTTTAAATATTGGTCACAACTTGATCAAACCTGATTTATTCACTACCTCTGCTTTATCCAGAATTTTTCCATTACACTTAGTTACTGTCAAGGGTGTATATATATATATATATATATATATATATATATATATATAGGCACCGAGGGCCTGTACCTAGGATGGAAGCTTTAAAAGGCTTGTCGTACAATGAATTACATTTTTTTTTTCAAAATAAAAAATCTCCCCAGCCCCGGCCGCCAGAGATTTGCAGGCAAATCCATTTGGGGGCAGGATGAGGGGGTAGGAGCACACTTGTCATTGAACGTGACAATATAAAGTGTGTGCATGACATCACATGACACACATACAATAGATAGGAGTTTAAAAATTTTTTAAATTTTTTTCCAAGTCCCAAAAAAAAACGCTGGCGTGTTTTACCTTTTTAGGGTGATAGTCTGAAAAAGAGCTAAATTTTTTGGGGGGGTTACCCTCCTTCCCCCCTACATTTCCTAACATATGGCAACTCAACTATACAGGGGGCACATGTTTAGGGCAATAGGACAACTTTATTTTATTAATTAAAGGTTTCCTGGGCTTGTGTAGTGGAATGTAGTGGCTGTAACAAATACTTCTATTATACGTTTAACTTCACGCCATATGCAAATTAGGCATAACGGTAGCACAACTTTGCTAACATTTGCCACCCTGAGTGCAAATTCGCATTTTAGTGTATTCGCGGCGGGCTGGCGAAAAATGCCGGCGAAGCTGTCTCTAGTGCATTTTCGCCCTTTAGTGAATTTGCCCCATGATGTCTAGGGCACACTAAATATAGTGCTGGTTACCATCTTTATAACGGCTGATCTGTAAAGCCCCAATATATAGAGATGCGCTGATTAGCTGCATTTATATGGTACCCTGCCCCCCCAATACACCTTCCACATGAATACAGGTATGAGACCTGTTATTCAGAATGTTGATCTGGACTATTCCATATAAGGGATCTTTCCCATATAAGGGATCACTCCATAATTTGGAGCTACTAAAAAATAAATTAAACATGAAATAAACCCAATATAATTGGTTTGCCTCAAATATGGATTCATTATATCTTAGTTTGGCTCCAGTACAAGGCACTGTTTTAGTATTACAAAGAAAAGGGAAATCATTTTTAAAAACTAGAATATTTTGCTTTTGATGAAAACTATGGGAAATGGCCGTCCCTTAATTTGGAGCTTTCTGGATAATGGATCCCGTACCTGTATTGGAAAAGGAAGAGGTGAATAAAAAAAATGCAAATATGAATGTGAACATTTTGACAGGAGAATGAAAAGCACAAAAAACAAGATAAGAGACCGGGTAACAACATGACATATTTGTTAAATGTCCCCTTGGGCACTGTAACTATTGTATACACACAAACGTAATTCAGCACTTTCACTAACTTCTGCTAACTTGGATCATTTTTGTGCACACAACCTACATAGAATGCTGATGAACAAAAGCAAGGAGAAATGGAAAAGGAGAAAATGAAATCAAAGGGGTAGAGAGAAGCAGAGGGGAAAATGGAGAAGATATTGGTGCTGGAGACACTAGAGGAGATATTATACATCAATACTTTCATAGGCTTGATGGACATGGACGTATGGAATACACAAAAACTCACAGGTATATTGTGTTTGTATTGTCAACACTGAAAGAGGAAGAACAGCCTGAACTGGTTTAGTTTGCAGTAAATACAATTTCCTCCTCCCTAAACTCAGATGGTCAGGTGAAACAGAGACAAACCCAGATTCAACCAGGAGCGGCAGGTACAGGTTATCTGTTTATAGAGATTACTGAGAGGAGGTCATTGTGCTCCCATGAAACCTTCCTCACAGCTGAGCTAAATGCAGTATGTGGAACAGACAGAACATGTACCAGGATTACTAATGATTACTTTCCCATTTACAGAGCAAAAGACCCTCATAGCTGTTATGTCATTAGATGCTGTACAAGCAGACTGAGTATTGCATGAAAGGTGTTGAATCCATGCACTCTCTTTGGATCATTGTTTATGCATTTTATTAAGAACCCCAGGAAAATGTCTCCTCACACCCACCCTGCTGTCTCTTTTATGCAGAGGGGCCCAGAAACAAGGCAGTTTTACACATGTATTGCCTCATTCAATACGTGCTTGGTTCCAGGTGTATGTTAAAAGGACACATTCCCAAGAGATATTAAACACACGGATTTCATTGTTCACGTTTTAGAAATTGTAGGCCTAATGCAGCTCAACATCAAACAGAGCAGCCAATAAACAGGCCATCCTAAGGGGACTCAGACAGAGCTGGGTGTTGCACCTTCTTCAGTGGCTTCACTTGGGTGCAAAATTCTGCTCCAGTGACAATGGCACAAATGATACTTAGGGATGAGTGGGGGGCAGAAACCTCCTTTTGGAAAGCTTTAAATGTTATACCAACAGACAGAGCTGCTCCTTTAAGCTCTGAACATATTGCTTGCAGTAGTAAGTTTATGATCCTACAGAAAAATCCCTATAAAATTTGTGTTTGTGATCAAAGTAACTGCTGCATTTGGAGCCGTTGTTGTTCCGCTTTGATTCTGGCGTGCTTTGTTTGCGGATTGTTTCCAGATGCCCTTTATCACAGCTCACCTCTGACAACGGGACGAGCAATGCCAAAGGTTTCTATTGCAGCACTCCAGGTATTTTGGAGTCTTGAAAAATGTTTGATATTAAATGACTCCAAGGAGACTATGCATTTACTGAATACACCATTATGTATATGGGTTGAATATGTTTTGGGTAAGGTACTTCTATGCCCTACTGGATTGTGCAGGGTGCCAGAGATTTATGAGGAAGCATGTTGGCTGCACTTCTAGCTCCCTGAATAATGCTGGCGGATATATTTATAAAAAAAAAAAACTGATTGAAAGCTGTAGGTCTATAGGAAGAAAATTACAGCAATTTAGCAACTAGTATTATTGGCGGTTTTATTAGATTTCACTTTGTATAATCTTTTATTGTATAATCCAAATAACCAAGTGATTCCCTTGTATAAAATTAATTATTAATTAAGAGTCAATTTCTATGCTTGGATTAATGCAGAGGTCTGACAATAAACCAGTACTGATTAGAATGATAGAAAAAGAGAACAAGAGTACTCCGCTTAATCACTCATATAGTAGTAGTCATAAACTAAATTACTTATAATTCGAATGACCTTGTAGGTGATTTAATTTCATTAAGTGCAATACTGCAGTTGAAGAACAATCACTGAAATGAATTACTTATAAGTTTATAAAGTGCAGTGTAGTATAATTCATTCAATTCCTTAATTTCTAGAATTAAATTAATTGCTAATAAATAAAGTGCAGTGCAGTATAATTCATTCAATTCATTCATTTCTAGGAAAATCGATTGCCAAAAATTCATTAATTTATAAAGTGCAGTGCTATAATCGATAACCAATAAATTATTTTGATTATAATTGATTAATCATAAATTAGTTCATTCAATTAAAAAAGGCAGAATTGATGATTATGCCCCAACCAAATTAAAACAGATATCATAGATAATATTGTTAGCTTAAAATCACCGTATCTCTTCCCTCATCCCCTACTACTATATGAGTGATTAAGCGGAGTTCTCTTGCTCTTTTTTTCTATAACTTTTATTGTATAATGTTATTTATTTATTTTGGTTGCCCAGTCCTGGGAAACTGAAGATGGATCAAAAGTTGGTCAAACCACAACTCTTAGATGTCACTGAGTGACAACTGACAGCTCTAGGAGGAACAGGGGTTTGTAGGTAAACAACTTCTGAAGGGCCTCCACTTCCTGTTTTGCCCTCAATAAAGCAGACTGGCGGTTTCACTGGCACTGTGACAAAAAAGGAAGACCAGCATACACCAAGATTTCCTGCTGTGTTGGCTTTATTTTAACATACTGTACCAAATGGTATAGATCAATAAAGTTACAATAAATACAAACATATTGTACATGACAAACCATAATTGGAATGGCAGCGTTAACGAATGTCAGTTATACTGGTATATACATGTATGGGATCCGTTATCTGGAAACCTTTTATCCAGAAAGCTCAGAGTTTCATAAAGGCCGTTTCCCATAGACTCTATTTTATCCAAATAATCCAAATTTTTAAAAATTTCCTTTTTCTCTGTAATAGTAAAACAGTACTTTGTACTTGATCCCAACAAAGATATAATGCTATGATATTATATATATAATAACATATAATAATCCTTATTGGAAGCAAAAGCAGCCTATTGGTTTTATTTATTGTTTGATTTTCTAGTAGACTTGATCCAAATTACAGAAAGTTCTGTTACACAGAAAACACCAGGTCCTGAGCATTCTGGATAACAGGTCCCATACCTGTAATCATTCATTCTTACTGGACTAACTAACTATTTGATTGTTGGTGGTACTTTCACCTATTTGAGGTTTCACAGCAGATACAGAAAAGTCCTGACTGTATATATAAGTGGACATTATATAGTATCTAGTGGGGGGAGAGCAAAAAGATTTTGCTGTGGAGTCCAGTTGTACCATGGATATGCACAGTTACAGAAAATAGGGGGTCTAGAAAATGAAGGGAATGTGGGGCTCTAATTTGAAAGTAAAAAAAAATAAAATAAATGCATGCAGAATGTAGCTGGATGCTGAAAGCCCCTTAAAGGCTTGGGGGGGGGGGGAAATTCTCTAAGCGGCGAAAATTCGCTAGCGTTGCCTTCGCTAATGTTCGCCACACTTCGCCAGCCGAATTTTCGCAAACGCTACTCAAATTCACTGAAGTGCGAAGTTACGCTCTTTTTCAGACTATCACCCTAAAAAGGTAAAACACGCCGGCGTGTTGTATTGAACTTCGGCAGGTCTGACCTGGCGAAGTAATATCTAGCGTAAGTGGTAACGTTCAGTAAAATGGTCATCTTAGTGAATTTGCGATCCTTTCGTCAATGTGCAACTTCGCCTGGCGTAAGGGTGCGAAGTTGTGCTAGTCTATCTACTTTGCTAGCGAAAATTCGCAAGAGTCGGTGTTAGTGAATTTGCTAAGTTACGATTTGCAGTCACATGGGCGAATTAGCACTAGCATTAGACTCTGCATGCTTTAGTGAATTTCCCCCTAAGAGTAGAGGGCCAATTTCCCTGTCTATCCTCTACTGGCCCTGAATAACCATTATGGCAGTAATAAGATCCAGTAAAAAGCTTTGTATAGATAGTCTTACGTTTCTTGGCTTCCTCTAGCTTGTCCTTTGCCCGTTTCTCTGCTTGGAGAAGTTGTTGGATGCCTTGGGACTGGCTGGCCATTCTCACTGCTCTTGTCTGTGCTCTGCTCTGAGTGTTGATGTTGGGGATGCTGCTCTTATCCTGCTAGCCTTCTGTTTGCTGTCATAACATTGCTCTCATGCTTGGGGAACTGGGCAGACAAGAAAAAGCCAGATTTATTCTGTGTATGGAAGAGAAAGGTGGATTGTCCTTGTATGTAATGGCAATATCATGTAGTGGGTCAGAAGGATATACAAGATCTCTATTTGTACTTTTCCATTAGCACGCAGACATTATGATGGACATGTGAATGGTAAAATGTTTTATACATTATATCTCTCTTTTTATGAAAAGCTACTGCTACGGGTAAATGTCTGCATGAAGAAAGCCTGCACCCTAAATAATGAGAAGATATATAGAAATAAAATCAGCTGAGACCCAAGCTGCACTATTATGTTGGCCACACGCGGGCAGATAAAGCTGCCGATAATGGTCGTTTAGACCATTTGACATTTTATCTGCCTGTGTATGGGGGCTTCCGACAGGTCTTCCTGATCGATATCTGGCCATGATATAGATAGAAAAAGGTTTGATTTTCTTCCAACCGACCCGCTGGACCCCCTTGGCGTCATCATAATGTGATCGTTCGACCATATGGCAGAACATTCAGATTACCCTGATATAGCCCTGCTGTTAGTGGCATATGTGGCAATGTCACCAAATGAGCGGATCTTTGCATCTATGGCCTGCTTAAGTCTGGATGTATAGGGCTGCTGTGTGATTTCTTAAGTATAGTACCCTGTGTAACTAGCACTTTGGCTATCCTTCCTATATCCTTTTACATAGATACTAATTAAACCCTCCTGCACGACACACAATAATATGGGTATCCTGTTTACAACATCCGTCCCATCTATGCATTTAGTATTCAACAAACCAGGTATGATTCTCTGACACATCACTAGAGCTGCCTCTTTTTCTATTATTTCTTTCCCTGTGTGCCAATAATAAGGAAACCGCTGCTCTTAAAAGAATATGTTTTTATTTTGTGTCATATCCAGCAGATGGAGCAAATTCAACTACGGAACCTAGAAAAGGACCACAAAAAACAAATGTGAAATAAAACTGGGTGCGTATCTTGAGTTTCAAATCCACTGAGTTTGCAGCTCGGCAGAACTCATTCATAAAGGCTTTAACATGTTAAGTATCCTTTTGTTACACCTTTATTGCACTTAATCCTGTGTTTTATTCCTTCACATACATGTCCATTTATGCACAAATATGTACTAGGTATATGTTTTCAACATTATGGGGTGTCCTAATGTGCTCTCTTTGTTCCGAATATAGTCTTTTGTACCAGAAAAGCAAAGCAGATGTAATTGTTATCATCCCCTTGCCTTCCACATCAAACAATGGAGTCGGAGCCTTGCACAGCAATCTCTCTGTCTATCTAAGGAGCTGTGTTTGGAAGAAATTGACAACATGGGAGTTTTTCCCCTATGAAGTGGAGTGTGCTAAGTACATGCCATTGCAAAGAGAAAAACACATCTTAACTGCAAATTCTTTAGCTAAGTGAAACGCTGCAAGTTCACGCATCATCTAATGAGGACCAGTTCATTTACTGATCACAAAAAAAGGACTCTATGCCACCATGAGAAGGCCAAGTCGTTTGTCACCTTCCCACTTAGGTTTTTCGCATTGGAGCAGGGCAAGGGGCCAAATCACTAGTGCAGAGAGAGCACAATTGCGATTTCAAGAGTGAAAATTCTGATTTAAAAAATTGGAATTTCGGCTCTTAAAGTTACCAGGAGCAGCTTTTTTTAGCCCCCTTGTAACTTGCAGGCTGGTGCTTTCTGAGGGAAGATTCTCAACTGGACTCATGACAGCAGCACCCCTGTTCAGCTGTAAAACTATATATATCTGTGTGCAGTCCAGAATTTCATAGGCAAGGTACATTGGTTTTTTGCAACATGGCTCTCAAAAATCAAATAATGACAGGTCCATCTTTAATGTTCATCCAGTGAAGCTGCCTTTGGGATACAAGTGCGCAGTTTGTGGGTCACAAGGACAGGCTTGGGGAATTTCAGAAGCCCATACAGGCTGCACCCTGTTCACACTTATACCAGATGAAATCCCCCGAGATCACATTTCATTCATTTATCATCAAAGTGTTGAAACTTTTACTATGTGTTAATCAGCATTTGCAGCCTGGAATTTGATGTACCCATGCCTCTTTTATAGGATGGATTTATTGCTCAGTGGCATACAAAGGTCTACTGTATATCTCATAGCAATGCAAATGAATACTTTAACTACTGTGTGGTTAATGTCACTGACTAGGGAACAGTCACACCAAGGGGCAAATTCACTAAAGCGTGAAGCGCCTAACGCTAGTGCTAATTCGCCAGCGTGACGTCAATTCGTAACTTCGCCGATTCACTGACAGTGTCCCTGGCGAAAATTCGGTAGCGAAATAGATAGAGTTGCGCAACTTCACACTCTTAGGCCAGGTGAAGTTGCGCACTGACGAAGGGACGTAATTCTGCTAATTCACTAAGATGACCATTTTACTGAACGTTACCTCTTACGCTAGACTTTACTTCGCCAGGTCAGACCTGGAGAAGTTCAATACAATAGATAGGAGTTTGAAAAAAAAAAAAAAGTCCCAAAAAACGATGGCTTCTTTTACCTTTTGTAGGGTTATAGTCTGAAAAATAGCAAAATTTTTTTGGGGGTTACCCTCCTTCCCCCCCCTACATATCCTAATATATGGCAACTCAACTATACAGTGGGCACATGTTTCGGGCAATAGGAAAACATTATTTTATTAAAGGTTTTCTGGGCTTGTGTAGTGTAATGTAGTGGCTGGAACATATACTTCTATTACACTTTGAAATTTGTACCGTATGCAAATTAGGCATCGCTAGCGCTTTGCCTGGCGAAGTAACACTAGCGCAACTACGGTACCGTTTGCCGCCCTGAGCGTAACTTCGCACTTTAGTGAATTAGCTTAGCGCTGGCGAAAATTCTCCTGGCAAAGTGCAGCAAACATTGGCGAAGGCAACGCTAGGGCATTTTCACCGCTTAGTGAATTTGCCCCCAAGAGTTTTATCCCAATTAAAGTAAGATATGTGACTGCTGACATTCAGGTTCTACGCCAAAGACTCTTCAAATGATATTTTCTGTGCCAGTGGGTAGGAAGATAGGGGTGAAATAAGTTGCCCATTATTGCTCAGGCATGGAGACCACTGTGGAAATGGCTGCATTCTGCATCTCATCCAACACTGGAGGAGAAATCAAGAATGGGGTGCAGAGCACAATGTCATGGGGAACAGTCCAGCTCTGCCCTTACCACCAGCCACAGGGCAGGATTTAAGGACAAGGTTTGCTTCATCTGCCATCCCTAGCTTGCACATATAAACAGTACTGGGGACTCTAGGCACCCTAGCTGACCACCTCATCCACAACTATGCACAAGTTTATGTGCCCCACCTTTGTGCCCTAGACATTTGCCTCTTTTGCCTACCCCTGACTACTGGCCCTACACCTGAATGGTGCTTCATGGTTCGTGACCCTTCAACTGTAGCTATTGCATTGGATACTTTGGACTTGTGCTGTCTCTACTATGTTAAGACTAAAACGTTTAATTTATGTAAAAGAAAATTCCACTGTACGAGGGTAGTTGAATCCAAAGGGAAATATAAGTGTGGGACCTTTTATGCAGAATGCTCAGGACCTGGGATTTTCTTATTTTCCACTTTAGATCGCATACATTTAATCTACTAAAGAATAATTTAAATACGAAATAAAAACAATGGGATTGTTTGTTCATTATATCTTAGTTGGGATCAACTTCAAGGTATTGCTGCAGTATTACATAGAAAAAAATGTTCAATTACTTGATTAAAAGTCTATGGGAGATGGCCTTACTATAATTCTGAGCTTTCTGATAACGTGGTTCTGGAAAACACATCCTATACCTTTAATGGCAATCAGTCCAATTGCAATAAGAATAAAAAATGTTAATTGGAGCACTTTCTTTGGGTGGTAATGTTACCATAGATGTCCAAGTAGAGGCTTCAGGCTGAATGTAGCCCTCTAAATGATTGCTAAAGGATTCCTCTGTTCACCTCAAGGGCTCTATAGATTTCATAGTGTAAAATCAACATTTTAATATAGCTGATCCTCAAACAAACATTATTGCAAAGGTTGCACAGTACTGAGGTAAATCTCTATCATCCCTCACTAATCCTGCTATATTTAAATACAATTTTCAAGAACTTTCCTCTCCTCCTTTGTAATTATTAATAAAATATCAGCTTGGTGAATATGCCTTTTATTCATAAACTGCCTAATTAAGAAATCTGGGAAATTAAGTAACTTCCCTGTGACGCTATAGCACGAGGATAAGCCCTGACTGCAGATTTTTTTATATTCAGTTTTGAAATCTGACATGGGGCTAGCCATTTTGTCAATTTCCCAGCTGCCCCAGTCATGTGACTTGTGCCAGCACTTTAGGAGGGAAGTGCTTTCTGGCAGGCTGTTGTTTTTGCTTCTCAATGTAACTGAATAGTACGCAGTGGGACACTGGTTTTACTATTTAGTGCTGTTCTTAGATCTAAAAGGCAGCTGTTATCTTGTGTTAGGGAGCTGTTATCTGGTTACCTTCTCTTTGTTCTTCTGTTAGGCTACTGGGTGGGGGAAAGGGAGGGGGTGATATCACTCCAACTTGCAGTACAGCAGTAAAGAGTGATTGAAGTTTATCGGAGCACAAGTCACATAACTTGGGGCAGCTGGGAAATTGACAATATGTCTAGCCCCATGTCAGATTTCAAAATGAAATATAAAAAAATCTGTTTCCTCTTTTGAGAAATGGATTTCAATGTAGAATTCTTCTGGAACAGCACTATTAACTGATGCATTTTGGAAAAATTGTTTTTCCCATGACAGGATCCCTTTAAATAAATGTTGCTGTCCAAACCTTTGCTCGAAATACAGTCGTTTCCAAATACAGGCAGCTAGACAGAGAAAAAGAACGTCATCTATAGACGTACTATCAACTTATAACAGGATACTTTGCAACAGACTTCTTCTCCAAAATTTCCCCCACACTTGCAACATGTTCAGACTTTGTATAATCTGTTATTCAGGCAATTGCTAAAGTGGCATGAGATGCTGAGGAACAGGTGGGTGGAGACATTCGCTAGATGTTCCGGTGCATGTAATATTTCTACATTCATCATAGAACATTTTAGGCCTGTTTACACCATGTTAGCTAGCTGGGTATTCTTTGCAATCAGTATGTAATTTCTGCCTGTTTAGTCTGCATGAAATTATAAAATCAGTTGTAATGCTGACAGTGACTTCATTTATGATATCTTAAATGGGGATTATTCAGAATAAAATGAACAAACACATTTGGTTTGGTTGCAGCAGGGATGGAACCTTGTATCAAACATAGAACCATAGAGTAGCCTTTCAGGTTCTGTGCCCTACCTGCATTTCATTTCTCTCCTAATTGTTTTGAATATTCCGTGGGCTTCCGACTAATCAGTGGATGAGTAGCTAATTAATAAAGTATAATAGTCTGTGTTCAGCCTAATAAACAGAACTTTAACTTAATCAATTAACCTGTTATGTAAAAGGCTGATACGTATATATTCGTAAAGGGGTGGTTCAAATTTAAGGGGCAGATTTAATATTGGTTGAATTTCGAAGAAATCGAATGAATCGAATGATCGATTCAAATGATTTAAAAAAAAATTTGATTTCCAGGACTTAGAAAAATTTACAGGAAAGCTTCCAGGAGGTCCACCAATAGGCTACAATGGCAATTTGGCAGCTTTAAGGTGGCAAATAGTCGAATTCAATTTTTTTTACAGGGCAAGTACTTCAATTCAAATTGAATTTTGGGCTATTTGATAGTCGAAGTAGCCCAAAATTACTACAACATTTGAATTTAAAAAATTCAAATTTTATTCGAAAATTCACTTCAACCCTTAGTAAATGTGCCCCTGAGTATGTAGAATGACCAATTCTAAGCAACTTTACAACTGGTCTTTATTATTTATTTTTTTATAGTTTGTTATTACATATTATATAATATTATACATTTTTAGTCATCTTTCTATTCAGGTCCTCTCTTATTCATTTTCCAGTGTCTTATTCAAATCAGTACATATTTGTTAGGGTAATTTGGACCTGTGGAACCAGAGTTCTAAAACAGCGAAACAGGAGAACTGCTGAATAAAAAGTAAAATAACTCAAAAGCCACAAATAATAAAAAATGAAAAACAATTGCAAATTATTTTAGAATGTCACACAAAAAAACTTTATCCATGTGTGAGCAAATGAAATGTTAAACTATCATGTTTGTACTTTGTATGTTTGGTTGGTATTCCCAGAAACCTCTCTGTATGAAGTGCTAGAAAGAGAATGGTGCACAAGCTCACGGGTGGCGTGCAGGAAATGAAGGCGAGAGGAGGAAATGACAGATGTTTTGCTTATTTTCAGGTGCTGAACTACAGCCTTTTTATTTTTAATGCAATGGGGTGCCATGTAAACCCTTATCTGAAAAATAGCAGAATCTCATTGAGGCCAACAACTGATTTGTATCTGCCATTAAGCAAATGGGACTCTAGCTGCAGGCCAGACCATCTAAGGCATCAAATTATTAGTGGAGACCTTGTTGCAATTGCAGATCCAACTTATTGAATTGTGCGAAACACCAGATCATCATTGTATGCTGACCCTGGGCACCTGGGAAATCTAAAGCACGTTAGGTTTTGGTGTTAATGGTTAATTATGCTTAATGTATGCTATTCAGCATGTTACGCTTCACTACACTTCACTTGACTTGGCACCTTTCCAGCTGCATAGGCTTTGTGTGAATATACGCAGGTCTCTGCTCCATTTCAGAGCGCAGAGACCTGTACAACTGCTGTTTAAATTTAGTGTGGTCCCATTGGGGCCCTGTACTTACCACCTGCCCAAATGGGTTGTAAATTAATTCCATTATCTATTATGTCATATCAGTCCCTGCCCAGTGGAGCTTATTATATTATTTCCCTATCATATTTCTATATGCAGCTGCACTAGTTCATTGAAAAAAAAGCTGAAATTTAGATTTACTCCCCTGCCTTCAATCAGGTAAAGTAAAACTGAACCTAACTTATAGAAACCCCAGTGATGCCATGGCGATGTCGCAGTCGTTATGTCATGATGTCATGCGGGTGTTGTCAGAAATCATGAATAGTGATGGGCAAATCTCCCTAGTTTCGCTTCGCCGAAAAATTAGCGAATTTCCAGAGAAATTCGCGAATTGGCGAAAAATTTAAGAAATGAGTCGTGGCGCGCTTTAGTTTCCGTCGCGTTGCATCGTTTTCTGCGCGCGTTACGTCTTTTTTTCGGCGAAATTTTGCCGGCGTTTCGTGAATTTATTCGCCAGCGGCGAATCGCGGGAATTCGCCCATCACTAATCATGAAGTGTTCGATTTGGCTTTGAGGTCCATCTTCTATTTAAGCTTTCCCAAATGCATTAGTACTGTGGATTCCTGTGAGTAATACTTTGCTTTATTTACACCCCCCCATCCTTTGTGGTTTATTATGCATCAATGCCTACAGCTACAGTGTAATATACATTGCCTGCTTCCTTCTATGTTTTTATATAAATACAGTAAGTATGTTTGTTTTGTATACAGGTTCCCCACAGCCAGTGCTAATACATCTGTCTTAAACAGGATTCCCTGCCACATGCCACACACTTTGGTTTAAGGAAATTTTCCTTTGGAAGGGCGTATTGCTATAGGGTCTTGGAATGAATCAGATGCTATGGTATTACAGTGGCTGTCTCTTCACTGCCAGTCTTTTAATGTATTTGTTGGACACAGTGCCAACATTGGAGAGGTAGTTGGTTAGGCAGGCAAGTTGTCCCCAAATGACTGGGATTGCTTTATTAGGGTATAAACAGGTAACTTGTGTTATTCATGAAACTGAATCTCATGTAAGATATTAAAGGTAGGGAGAAACATGAGGCTTTCTTAGAGCAATTTGGTTACCAGTTGCTGTGTATCAATGTTATAGCAAGAGATAGCATGAAGTACCGAGTGCCATCTGTTAAACTTACAGCACTTGTTGCTGGTGCAAAAGTGAGATTTCTATCTGCATTTGTTCCCTGTATCAATTTTGCTGATAGGAGACACCTACAGCCTAAGCTCTAATATTAAAAACCTGACAGCATACACCAGGCATGGGCAGAAGGTTTAATGAGCTAAGCATGACAAGTTTCATATTCCAAGGGGAAATACCCAAATAAAGCATCTATAGTCCAGTCCCTGAGCCCACCAACCTCTTAGTAATTAGAGTTAGCTTCCCATTCAAGAATGCTACATATCTGCTGTAGATGCACCAAGGCCAACCACTCTAACACATAAACCATCTTAGTTTAAAGGAGAACCTACAATTAATGTGGCTGAAAATGCCATGTGTATGTACTAAACCCATCTCACCAGCCTAAAGTGTCATCTTGTCAATAGCAGCAATGATCCAGGACTTCAAACTTGTCACAGGGGGTCACCATCTTGGAAAGTGTCTGTGACACTCACATCACACTCAGGTCCAGTTCCTTCACAGGTGCAGACTGTGCTGCACAGCTATATTCTCATCGGCCATTATGTGAAATGTGGTATTGGACCATTGGACACTTCATTCCCCTAACCTCTGCATGTGATTCTGCAAAACAGCCTCTTTACCCTATTTATTTCAGCAGGTGAAGATATTTCAAAATAAAAATGAAAGTAGCTTCTTAAATAGACAGTCATAGCAAAAATTAGAGTTTTTATCTGATAAAAACGTGTAATGTTGATGTAAGGCTATTTTGAATGGCCTCCATCTGTTCCAGCAGAGCTCTTTTTATTCACAGCCCTTTCCTTCACACACCCAACAAGAACTCTTCTGGGTAACTGTTAACAGATTATTGGGTTTGGACTTTATCTCACAGAAGCTACACAATTATTTTCTTCCAGTTAACAAATGCCAGACAGGGTATTAGATTCAAGTGGTGGTAGAGTTTTCTCAGGGATTGTAGGTCCAATAAACAAGACCCTCCAAGTGTGCCCCAAGGAATTGTACTTTACCCTGAGCCTGTGCATTTGAGGCCCTACACTGGTCATTCTAACCATCAGTGAGCTGGGGTATTAATCATTTTGCTGTACTCTTTGTTGTCTCTTAAAGTTCTTAGCCAATTACTCATTGATAGAGTAATCTACAGTTAGTTAGTCCTTGTTAATGGAGTCCCTCCTCCCAGACTTTTGCTAAAGTGTTACCCTTACTCCAGATTTATCTCTTCTCTAAGGCATTTAACTCTACCAACCCCTCTTAATGGCCATATACCACTAGGTGTCAAAGTCTGACATTCTTGTAACAATGAGGATTCTGCCTATCACAGGGCATGTACACTTGGATGGGCAACACCATCTCAGTCCCATGCCTAATGAAGTGCCAGCCCTATGGCTATGACTAGACATGATAAACCAACATTAAGTAAAATAGTTGTAAACAAATAGTTTATATCCAAGGCCAGGAATGCTTTAAAAGTAAAGAGAAAATTTCAAAGCACATAATAGGGCTTGAAGAGTAACTTAAAATGAAGCTAGGTGAAAAAGGGTGTGTGACCGGAACGGCTATATGTAGGACGCAACTCACAAAAAAATCACATGAACTTACAACAACCTGGCACAGTACATCAAGTGGATCACTCTGGTGCCAACAACCTGCTGCAATGGGGAAAAACAAAAGGGCACCGCTCAAAACCCGCCACACTGAACAACACCATGCAGCATTGCAAGATGGTAGATCATCGTGCTCCTTATGGATAGACAGCATGGAGGAAGAACATGAAGGAAGTGAGTGCTGCTACAGGGCTAACTTTAAGCAAATATGCCAGAACCGTCCCAGTATACGCTATGCCTACTACTTCCACAGGTCCCATGGCTGACAGGGAACAAAATACTCCCCCTTCCTCTACTGAACTCCTGCCCACTGAGCCCACGCTAGGGGAAATAGCAAACTTAATTGGAGCAAATCATACCTCCGTTCTGAACAAATTAGATGAACTAAAAATGGATTTTAATATAATCAAGCTAGACATAAAGAAACTGAGAGAGTGCACTAGAGAATCTGAGAGGCGGATCTCAGACTTAGAAGACAGCACACAGCCTCTCCACAATGCTATGGAGGACTATGCCCATAAAATAACTGAACTACAATCTAAATCTTATGACTTGGAAAGCCACTTAAGGCGGAATAATATTCTCATAGTCAGCATAACAGAAAGAGCTGAAGCTAAAAACATGGAGGGCTTCTTGTAACACTGGCTTACACAAACATTTGGGAAGGACTCGTTCCTCATGAGTTCTTTCATCACTGAATGGGCCCATAGGGTCCCTAGTAAACCCCCACCTCTAGAGGCAACTCCAAGACCAATCATCACCCACCTACTTAACTATAAAGACTGAGATTCGGTCCTCCTAGAGGCAAGACTTAAAGGATCACTGCAATATGAAAATCACAAAGTCGCTATCACAATGGATTGAATCCATTATGGTTCCCCCCGGCCTCAGTGCTCACCCAGGAGACACAGATCACCATCCCTGGTATGAGCCTGGGTAAACCCCAAAAGCCACGGAATCAATACAGTCCCAGAACCTCAGATGAAAACCGGAGCCAACACAAGCCGTTAAGGCCTACTATCTACAGTTGGTAAGGTAGAGAACTGAGGGACTGCGCTAAACATACATTAGTTCTACCCCTCTTATAATGTTTTTTGTTTTGGGATTAAAACCTGCTGAAGTTGGGGCACAGCAGGTAGGGAGGGACAGACATTACAAATACACTGGACAAGTTACTTCTTTCCTGGCTTCTTTCTTCCCTAAACCTCCTCCCCTTCCAATACCACCACCTGCCAATTATGGCTGAAATAATACTATTGTCGTGGAACGTCCAGGGCCTGGGCACTCCAGTAAAACTTGTATTAGAGATGCTTCAGTGGTTAAAACCTCAGATCACTATGCTTCAAGAAACCCACCTAGTTGGGAACAAATTGCTTGCACTTCGGAGACCGTGGATAACGGCTTCCTTCCACTCCACATATTCAACCTATTCTAGAGGAGTATCAATACTTGTGTCAAAAACTGCTCTTTTACGATTAAGAAACTTATCACTGATTCAGAGGGACACTTTATTATCATGCACTGCATAGTGGTCAAGTTTATACTTCCCTCCTCCCTTTGATGTGACGCTGCTATCTACAATAATGATTAAAATTGCTACCCTCCCCTTGGCCCCCACTATTAAAATGGGAGACTTAACGTAGTAGTATCATACTCAATGGATAGACTATCCATCAGCTGTTGCACCTCCCTCCACCGCGTGCACTGACCAGCTATGTCACCCCCTTCCAGTATGCCCTTCTCTCATGTATACGCGCACAAACAGGCGCTGGAGTGCAAAGGAGCAAAACTCACTCACTAGGCACATTTAAAACACATTTCCGACAAACACAACCAAACACTTCTCTCCAAAGAATAGAAGTGCTTGCCTTTAACCCAGATCGAAATTAACCAGTTTCACAATTTTACGCTCTCCTAAGCACCCCAAAGGACCCTATACTCAAAAAACTAACTGGCATCCCTCAACTCACTGCAGAAATGTGGGATGACATTTTAGAAACCCACAGCTCAAAATGTTATGCAGATGGTGTGACATTGCTTTAAGATAATAAAGTTCTGGAAAAAAGTGATAGAGGAAACCTGTCTTATTCAGACACTCATTATCCCTCCAAACCCCAAAACACTACTGGTGAATCAGGTCAAGAAAACTGCCAGGCCCAGATTTGTGGTGAGGGGTGGCTTGCTGCCTCCGCCACATCCTACAGAGCACTGGGGATGCAAAGCTCCCCAGTGCTTTGGTGCTAGGCCAGCGTTCTGCATTAGTACAAGTCCCTAGGGGGGCATGCGTGCAAAAATCCCGGCGCTGGCATTGGGGAGCCGATCGGGGAAATCCGGCCATGGAAACTGCTCCCATGACAAATCAACAAACTCTGCTAAATTTCCTTTTTAAACAGGTAAAAAGGTTCATAGCCATGAGGTGGAAATCAGCTCACCCCCCCCCACCAAAAAAAAGTCAATGGATAAAAATGGTCAATGATGCTGTCCCTCTCTACCAACTAAAATACCTGCAGAAAGGTTGACCAAAAAAAATTAAAAAGGTATGGTCACCCTGGATCTCAGAGCACCTTCCTGCCATAGACTTTCAGACTTCCAGGCAACCCAAAATCCCCCACCCCTTAACCACCCCAAGTTAGCCAGGGAAGTGAAACAAATAATGAGTTTTAAGTTTGTTTATTGGTTTGACAGTTAGCATCCCGGTTCTCTAAAGGCTGAAATTTCATGTAAAGACTAACAATCCAAACTGAATCAATGGAAAATTTTACATGAGCCTTGAACTTGACATGCTATCATCATGCTGCTTAACAGATAACTGCATGGATGATGCTAACGTTGTTTATTTAAGTTGGTAATGTATATTGAACAAAATGCAATAAAAATAAAAATAAAACGAAGCTAGGTGTGAAAATAAACTACCAGGGAGAAAGAAAATTCTGGAAGAGAGAAATGGGAACCAGTGAGGAAAGCAGAAAGAAGAAAGAAAGTAAAAGGCAATGAGTAGAATAAATTATGCAGGAGAGACAAGGTGAAAAGGGGAAAAATGGTTATAAACATTCACATCCATATTTCTTTTTGTCTTGTAATTATTCATATATACTACAAACATACAAGTATAGTAAAAAGTACAGAAAAAAATGTTATGGAAGGGTAAATTGGAGAGGGAGAACAAATAAAAGGTTAGTTAGGTAGAAAAATATTAGTAATTGGATATGATTCCGGCTGGGCTTTGCAAATGTCTATTAATATTATTATCAACTAAGCTACTGTTTTATGAGACTTGATCTAAGCATAATTCAAAAGTTGTTATTTTGACCATATTTCATGTTGTATGAAATATCATAATGATCTTCTGGAGGCAGTGGCATAACTAGATGTTACTGTTCCCCAAAGCAAATTAATTTTAGGGCCCCCGCCCAACATATCCAGAGGGTGCCCTGTCTTAACAACATATGTTGAAATTGCTGATTTACTAGGGCCTCAAGTGCCCCCCTGCAGCTGCAGTGCCTGCTTTCTCTGTACTTACACCATATCTGGAGGCTTACTGTTTTTCTGTTAGACATATTGAGGTACAGCACCTGGATAACCAGCAGGACTTATCATTTAACATGGTTATTGAAAAGCAAAATAATGCTTCCTCAGTCACCAGCATGTAACTGTGGCAGTGGCTAAGTTCCCTAACTACTCTACAGGCTTTTATAGTGTAGCACACCTCCAAACAACACCACAGTTCACTTCATTCTTCTTTTACCCAATGAATCCCATTTTACTTCTGTTCATAGATTCGGGGAAAGATTCAGATACTACTGTATTGCACTGATTCTGACCTGGGGTACTGATTGTTCTACTGTACTCTTTGTAGCCTTGTAGAGCTCTTATAACTACCTTGCTTTCTAATTTCTTACTGAAAGAAGTGACATTCCATTACAAACCAGTCAGTGTTGCAGCTTCATTTTCCTAGAGCCCCCTACAAAAGAAACATATTTAGGGTCCCATCTCTATGTCACATTACCATGCACCCCTCCCTCTCACAACCATGAGCAAATGGATCCAACAGCAGGTAGGGGAATCCAGGTCCTTTCTGGGCCCAATGCTAAGGGGTGGTTACACCACTACGAGGAGTTGTACAGAATGCTCAGACAACCATATCCATCACTGTTTGCAGGCAGATCAATTACAGACTATATCTGGAATACATATCCTGCACTGTTTGCCAGATGGGGGTTTCAGATACTCCATGTTCTATTTCTTGCTGAGAAATAATGTAATCCTTGGACTACAATCCCCCACATTATGTGCATTCTGACAGATGTTATGGAATTGGCAACACATGTAAATTTTACTGTATGTGCCTGTGTGCTGTTGTGTGTGTCTGAGCAGAAGATTTTCACTCTGAAGTGTGTATGCTTCATACGTTTAGAAGTGCACAACTTTTATTGTAGAATAAAGACTAATTTCTATACATATTAGTGTGGGGCCATATAGGATCTTTGCCACGGGCCCACCAATGCATTGAAGAAGCCCCAGTTGCAATTTCTCATATAACATATATGTTACTTATATTGAGCATGCAGTTTTATATTTTTGGTACCTGATCAGAATTATGCTACTGTGCATTCCATATACTCATTCAGGTGCAGTTAGACTGGCTATGGTCCAGCTAGCAGCTGACAGTACAAAGACACCTGTGTGCCCAGGGAGGATATGCTTTGTGGGCCGACTAACATTAGCGACAATGGAGAGGTATATCACCCACCCCCTCTTTCCTGGTTGATTGAACAATTTTTTAATTCTTGCCTTTTTAAATTTCCTTCCTCCAGCACTCTGTGGGTTTTCTTTTACAGCACACTGTTTCTTGTGAAGCTTCACGAGGAACATTCTTTTCTAATGGCCCTTGTGTTAATTAAAGGGGTGGTTCACCTTCAAATTAACTTTTAATATATTGTAGAAGGGCCAATTCT
>CM044437.1:106288045-106305970 GCA_024363595.1 Xenopus borealis
GTGCAGAAGTCTGCTGGAGCAGCACTATTACCTGATGCGTTTTGAGAAAAACATGTTTTCATATGACAGTATCCCTAAAATGTTGAGTTGTGTGTGTGTGTCAGGGGGAATTGACTATATAAAGACAATTATTTTGAGGAAGTGATTAATGTGACAGTTCCTAAGCCAATCAACCCAAGACCCAGGAAGGTCTGAAACAGGAGTTTAGTAAAGAAGTACCTGAAATACAGAAGTAATCCCATTTATCATATCATTTTAGAAATAGAGTACCATATGCAATCCTAAAGCAACACTGGTAGCTTTATGCAGGGCATATACAGTATGAGCAGTAATTGGGTACTCATCTGTGCAGCAGGAATATTGCCTCTCTGTATTATATGAGTATACATAATCAGGAATAAAGTACATCAGTTCATCAAGATTATTTTTATTAATGTGTATAAATACTGTGCACAGTAAGGGCAGGGCTGTCTATCTAAAGGCATCGGGAAAGTGCCAGCCCTAAGAGATCCACAGATATCTTTTATAGGGAGGGCATGACCATTGTATACATGTGATATTATTGAAAATCAGCTCAGTATACAAAAAATGTACTCTTGTGTGGAGTCTAACACTACCACACCAATACTAATGTTATTTAATCAGCCTAATAACAGTAGTGCCATTTATAGGCATTTATAGCTTCTCTAATTTTCTTTGTAAGACATACAGTAGTATGGATTATTCCCCTATAGCCTCTAACCACAAAAGGATAATGCTCCTGATTTTGTGACACTAAAATTGTTAATATCTGTTCCATACTGGACCTTATTAGTTGATGGTAAGAACAGTTGTTCCTACTTTACTTTTCAATAACTGTTCAGTCACAGTAGGAAGTAGCCTCACACTTAGGGGCAAATTTACTATCACTCCCAGAAATTAGTATTCGACCATCGAATGCTTATCGAATTGTTTAAGGCTATCATTTTGCTCAATATCCGATTTCTCGATGAATTCGTACAATCGGATATCGATGGTTCGATTTCATGAAAAAATCGTGAAATTTCCTTCGAGAGTCAGAAAAATTTGTATAATTCAAACGATCGACCGCTACGATCGTACAAATGGTATTCGAGCAGGACTTAGCCTCAGAAGCCTATGGGCAGCTTCCCATAGGCTTCTATTACAATTCGGTAGGTTCAATCTGGCGAAGTAGCCAGTTGAAACACTTTAAAATTTTGAATCCTTCGATCATCGAATGATCGAATTATCGAATATCCGATCATTCGATCTATTCGATCTATTCGATATTCGATTATTGAAGAGGCCAAATTTTACGTTACGATTTCCCGAAAAATTCGTACGATCGTTGTCTGATCGAATTCGATCGAACTTCGATCATTTCACGTGAAATACGTAAATTTACCCCTAAGTGATGGGCGAATCTGGGGTGTTTCGCTTTGCCGAATTGTTTGTGAATTTCCTGAGAAATTCGCAAAATGGCTATAAATTCTCACAACGCAGCCGGCATTTCGTTTTGGATGCTGGCATTTATTTTTTTATGCCAACGAATTTCGCCAGGTGAATTTTCGCTGGCATTTCGCGAATGTATTCACCCGTGGCGAATCGTGGGAATTCACTGTGAATTCGAGCCAAATGAATAAATTCGCACATCACTACTCACACTATTGGTTATAAATTATCAGATATATGGATTACACTGGTAGAATAAAAAAGGGCCCTTGTCCACCCATGCAAGTTAGAATTTTTATTTGTTCAGCAAATTTTCAAATTTTAGGTCAGCCTGCTCCTGACAATATTACCTTTGCATGGATCAGTTACTTTTCTCTTTTTTTTGTTCTACGCAACGTGATGCATTTTATTTATGATTTTATGGTGTTTTTCATGTAAATTTTTTACCTGGGAAACAGCTTAAACCAAAAATGAAGGAATTATGTCAATAAATCTAAAAATTGTTGTGGTTGTGGCACATGTGGACTATTATCACCCACAGGAAGCCACCACCTGCATATGCTGTTACCATGGTGAGTTTCATACACAGTAGGGTTGCCCCTGATAACACATTGGCTAAAACAAAGACCCAAATGCATTTACATTTAGGTTCCCCTTCCCCCTGTATCTGTATTCTACGCCCACAATTCTTGCTCCCTTCCCAACCTGCTTGTTATAAATGGTCCATTTAAACGCCCATATTGTAAACTGTCAGTCTTCTGGGAATTGAAGGACAAACCTCTCTTGAATTTTTTTCTGGGAAACTAAGGGGCCTTTTTACTAAAATTTGGATTTCCTTTTTTTTTCACGTATAGTATTTTTTTCCTCTAAGAATTCATTTTTTTATTTATCTAAAAATGTGAGATTTATTAAACACAAAAAACTCTAATAAAAAACTTCTCCTAGAAAAATCACTTCAGGTCCCATAGAAGTCAATGGGAGTTGCGCTGATCCTAATTGATATTTTTTTTGTTTCAGATTTTTTTTTTTTAGAGGTTTTAGAGATTTTTTTTTGATCGTTCAGCTTTTTATTCGTTTTTACTTTTTATCTTCAGATCTTTTAATAAATGTCATGGCATTCGTGGTTTTAAAGAAATTTGGGGTAATGTAATAAAAGTCGTAAAGAGCAAAACAATTTGCACAAAAAAAGAATTTTTTAAAAATCGCATTTCGCAATGTAATACATTTCCGTAAACTATTACTGCATTGCAAATTTTAATTGCACGTTGCCCACTTTTAAGAAGTGCTTGAAGGTGTCGTAATCTATTGGAGCAAACATAACAGCTTTTTGGGTTTTATTACATTCACTGCGTACAAGTGCAAACAATAAAATTCACAAACTTTCTTCCAATGTCGGAATAGGTCACTAAATAGTTTCCAGGTTCGCAAAAGCTATATTAAATTTGTGCAATGGAAAATTTGTTTGCACAGAGGTATAATTTTTTGCATTGCAAATATTTTTTTGTTACCGACTTTAATTACATTCCCCCAATAGAATTTAATCATGGCTTCAAAAAGCTCTAATATTCAATCTTTAATATTTGGCCCTTTAATCTGTGCAGCATTCCAAATTACTGTAAATGTAGAAATATTTTGGTATTTGTTTTAAACAGTTATTTATTCAGCACTAGGCAAATGTGAATGAATTCAGCATTGTTTTTCCCCCTGGATATTTAATACCTCCTTTAACGGGGTGGGGTGGGGCATTTTCAGAAAGTTGTAAATCAAAAAAATGCTTCTTTGACATATTCTGCATATTGTTTCGTGCAAAATTTATTTTTTATGTTTAAAAAAAATGTAAGTTGACACTTGATTGGGTTTTTTATACAGTAATTATTCTAATGTCAAGTAAAAAAAATGTATAGGATGGTTATTGTTTGCTTTAAGTCAGTACCTTTAAGCCAATAGTAAAACAATGCTGTACAATCAGTAAAGCTGAGCAGGCTCGCTTAGATCAGAGTCTGTGTGATCTGTATCCAACTGCATTTCCTTTTAGCTCCTCACTGGCTTGAGCCTCAAGAGACTTCTACGAGAAGGCCTTGTTATGCTTTTGGATACATTGTAGATTTGTAAATATCAAAATTGAGGCCAAATTTAAATACTACCATAATGTCACAAAATACATGAAATCTTCAATATTTACAATGTAATCATTATCTATTAATAATGCAATGAGATGCTCAACCTTAATTGTATATAAAATTATGATTCTAAGGCAGACAGTTTGCTGCACTCATCTTGTTTTGGGGCTGCAACTACACAATGAGCTACTGGCTGGGGGGTGTAGTTAAATAGCATATGTATTTATCATTCATAGAAAAGTGCTACTATAGATTATCAGGCATCTTTAAGTTTAGAAGCAGTGTGCGGATGGCCAGGTTGTATCAGGGTAGGTTAATTTAAGGGGGAAGGGACCATTACCACACAGGAAGTGGTAGTGCGAGGGACTGACATCACTTCTAAGTAACAAGCTATCCCTGCACAGCTACTTAAAATTTCCCCACTGAGCCGTGACTTGAAATAAAACCGCAGATGTTGCGAGAGTGAAACTAGGAGCAAAAAGTTTTAAGAGGAAATACAAGCCCAATTTATTTAAGTAAAACATAGCAGCATGAGTTATTTACCATTTCATTATGTCTTGGTTTTTCCATTAATATCTGTTGGTGGTACCATGCTGTTTATTTTCCTGAGATAAATGGAAATCTCTGACACATGTTTAAATTATTGCTTGAGTTACATACAAATTTTGACCCCAGAATCTGTTAGGGTTAGTCCACACCAGGCGATTCTGGGAGATTAGTCGCCTGGCGACTGGGCGACTAATCTACCTGAATCGCTTACCCCTGTCTCGCATTGGCTAAAATGAAAAGACGCCTGCGGTAAGTCACACGTGGCGGTGCGCTTTCCGAAATTGCCCGAGGTTGCAGACTGTGGGTGCAGGGTCCTTGAGAAGCATGTAACCTGATGCCTTACATACAGGGCCGGAACTAGGGGTCCCCTCACTCCCTGTCTTCTTGCACTTCCGCACATGTGCACATGACAATTCAAGCTGACACCATTGGAAACTCGCACATGCATGAGCTCAGCCGCCGCCACGGCCGGCCAGGTTGCCTAGGGTGCCTGGCCAGTGTGGCCGGCTCTGCTTACGTACCTTCACATGTGAAGTGAAACAGCAGCCCTGTCACATATAGTGCCTATTCTTTCAATTTAAAAGAGGTACTTTATTGTTTTCATTATATCCTTATTTTTACTCTTATCACCTTCTCCCTGCTCATTAAATAATGGTTTGTAACATACAAAATTGGGGATTGATCTAAGCACATTCCCCCGTCCCTGGTTTTATCAGTAATTTAGTATCTGTGCAAGTGCTTGTATTCTCAGAAACATGAAGTTTTAATTATGTTTACTATCATAAAATGATTAAGTCAACATACCACAACCAAAGTAAACCCCCCTTAATTATTTTCCTCTAGTCGTATTTCTGACAGCATGATAGCAGGCAAGTGAGTGGACTGGGAATTGGTGGGAGGGCCAGGTAGGTGCGGAACTTTATTCCCAGTGCAAGCAAGCTATCAAACAGGTGGGTTGTAGGGGGGTTTTGTTGGGCGCTCCTCTGAAGTTTTTCTTTGCGGATGGGCCTGGCTGTGCACCATTATACCGCTGTACCTTTTTATTTCTGCCCTAATTACAGAGGTAACATACTGTACTTAATCACCATGGTTTTCAAAAAGACAGCTCTAAAAATAAATATAGAACATGGACAAAAGTATATGGACACCTGCCTGTACAACGTCTCATTCCAAAACCAATCAGACTGGCTGGACACCAGGAAAAACCCAGTGTGCCCCAGACTCCTGTGGGCCCCACCGGCCCATATACTTGTTTGTGTCAGTATATGTGTGCATACTGGGAGGGCAGTGGAGTGGAACCCTACGATAACAGCCCTGGTGGGCCCGGGACCCCCAGTCTGACCCTGATCATTGTCAAGTTAGTGGTCACTTTGCTGCTGACACAGCTCTGCAACATTGTCAATGGTATTTACTTCCATTCATATGCTATGTTATCAATAACTTGTAAATCATCAATTAATAATCAGAATGGGTGCCCACATACTTTTAGCCATATAGCGTATCACCTGTTGTGTACAGTTTTTATTGAGAATTTGTGGCCAGGGTGTTTAATTTGGTGGGTAGTTTTGATACCACTGTACTATCTTAACCAACTGGTTTTTTTAGTTGTCTATCTGCACATCCTCTTCAACTTGACCACTGTGTCTATTTATTTTTATTTGTCCTTGTCAGGCATTTGCTATTATGGTTTTCAGCATTGTTCCCCTTTTGTAAATGAAATCATTTCTATGCCTGACTCATTTTCAATTCCAGCGATTCAAACATTCCATTTATAAAACGAATGTCGATTTTTAGGGGCAGATTTACTAAGGGTTCGAAAATTTAAATTTTTTTAAAGTAATCCTTTGAATTCGACTATTCGTCACCTTAAAGCTGCCGAATTGCCATTGTAGCCTATGGGGGACCTCCTGGAAGCTGTACTGAAGTCCTGGAAAATGAAAGCTTTTTTTAAAAAAAATCGTTTGAATCGAACAATGCATTTGAATGATTCAAACGATTTTTATTTGATCGAAAATGGACCCATTCAATCGAAATAGGTCTATTTTCGATCAAATATAGCCTTAAAAAAATTTTGATGGTTTTTTTTCACTTTAAAATTCGACCATTGGTAAATGCGCCCCTAAGATGTCACTTATAGCAGAAATAATAGAAACCAGAAATACTACATGAATCAGAAATATATAATTTTTTAATTTGTGGGAATATGTTACGTCAGTAATTTTGTATAAAGGTGTAATTGTTTGAAATTTGCAACTGAAGATAACAAGTTCTAGAACAATGTATCAGAACCGATGGATCATTAATTTAGGAAATGAATAAGAGGTCTCTTTTGCAATATGTCATATCTTCCATCATATTTTAGTTCAAAATGTTTGAAGGTATGAAAGCTGCATCACCACTAGGATTTATTTGACAATGGAAGTCAGGTGATTACTAGCTACAAGAAGGAAAACAAAACAAAAAATAAGGCCCACAAAACTGTTATGGGAGTAGATTGCTGTATTTTCAGAGACTGTGGGCAGTGCAGCTTACAGTCTAAATAGGTGTGTTAGTGATAGGCACAAATCATAGGACTATAACTGCAGCTGTTCACAATGGAGCACTGTCCCTTAAAAAGAGTGAACTGAATAATTATAGTTTTATCATAATGTTATCAGATCCTCGTGTGTGAAGCTGCTGCCATCTTGGTTCTTCTATTCAACAGGAAGCTTGCTTTGGGCTTGACTTCTTAAACTACAGTAATAGGGGAAATGGCAGTGTTCTGCAAAACAAATTAGTGCAGATTTTTATGGATACATTTAGGTTATTTGTAATGAAGGAATATGTAGCAGTTGTAACTTCCCTCACTATTCACATGGTGGAATATTTTTCCATTCGAAATTCGACCAATGATAAATCTGCCCCCTGGTGTTCTGCACTAAAAGCCTGGATATGAGGATCAGGATGGGAAATATAAGATTATGATTAGGAATCACTTTGATGTATACTTTGAAACTTAAGAGAATGGGAACTAGGATGTGAAAAATATTATCACTATATTTTTGATGTTTTTAATGTTTTGAACAAAAGTGACTCCTGACATTTATCTATTTGCAAATGTACAAATGAAGAGTAAATGATAACGATATGCTACTTTATTAAAGTAAAAACTTACAGATGGTTTTTGTTTTTTTCACTTTATTCAGTTCTAGTTTTTTTTATTTTTTTTCCTAACTTTTTTTGTTTTGAAAGTTTTCTTCTGATACGGGTTTAATAATGCTTTAATGCCATCTGCATCTGTGTGAAAATCTGGAATTGGATAAGAAGATTAGTCTTTCTCATCTAATTAAATCTGCCCAAATATGTTCTTGTTGAACTGAATACAGCCCAAAGTATGAAACGGGTGGATTTCATATTATTTAGCCCATAGAAAGCCAAGCAGATTTTCTTGGTGAGAATTAGATGCCCACAATGTCTCATTTGCACAGAAAAATAAATATTTACAATATATAAATGATTTCAACCTTATTGGAATTCACAATCATATCAAGCAGGCAGGAGTAATTTTGTGGACACTGTTATTGAGACAAGCTTTAAATCATGGCAAAAATATAGTTTAGGAACAATATGGGGCACCTGATGCATATGCCCATGCACTGGCTACACAATTAGGAGGATATGTGGGGAGTGCCGTCACATGTAGGAAGTGCAGAATGGAAAGTGAAAGTAATTGTCTGCCACGTCTCTATGCCTAAGGCAGGACAAGCAATATATGATTGACAGTAGCAGATTTTTAAACAAGTTGATAACAGGCTTGTGTCTGTGTGCATATGTACTATACAGCCATATTGTTGTCAGTGGCTTTAAAATGACTGACATACCTGTACATGCATCTGTATTCCTTTCATTATATGCTAATGGTAGATGAGAAAGATTGATGTGAAACTGATTATTCTTCCAATTTCAGTCAGGCTAAGCTAATTTTAAAATACTACTAAGACAAAAAATCATTTGCACCTCATGGTTGTTCACCGTTCAACACTTTTTTTCAGTTCAGCAGGTTTCAGATCGTTCACCAGAAATGAAGGCTTTCTTCGTTTGCTTTCCATTTTTTACCGTTTTTCATAAACAGCTGAACTGAAAAAAGGTGTTTGGAAGAGGAACAATCCGTTTAAAGAAAATCCAAACTTTACAAAGAGTAATGTAATTTTAACAACCAAATTACTTTCCACTACTGGTTTGTGAACGAAAACGTAACTAAATATTTACTATATTATCTACTACATTTACTTTGTTGCCAGCCAGTCTAAAGGTTCTCATTCATCAGCCCCCAAAATTACAAAAACACCTAAGTGACATTACAATGCAACCTGCAGCAAAAATGACTTTAATATAATAATACATAAATCCTCAAGCCCACTATATCATCATTTGGGTGTCATTGTGCTGGATCTATAATAAGCCTAAAACCATAACATAAAAGTATGACTACAACTCATAGTAACATAGTAACATAGTAAGTTAGGCTGAAAAAAGACTCGCGTCCATCAAGTTCAACCTTTTTTTTTTTTTTTTTTTAATTTTAACTCGACAAGAAACCTTTTAGTTCTTTTTCCCTTTTAAGGAATAAATGGGTTTTTATGTTTAGAAAAGTCTTACTTCCTCCTTTCTCAGCTAAAGTGTTGAATATCCCTTTCTTTGCACGGAATTGCATTAGACACACTGCTGTAGTAAATGCATGACCAAGGTATTTCCCCATGTTCTGTTATCCATTTGAAATAACATTTTAATATTGGACCACTTAATTATAAGGGAAGTTTCTTAAGAAGTTTTTATTGGACTACCACGCAGAGCCTTGTGCTTCCTTTTTTTCTTGTCCTCTCTCATTCATTTTATCCCTTTCTCCTCCACAGGAAATGGGTGGGCACACAGAATGTGAGTGGGTGGCAGCATCAATACAGTACTTCCCTAGCAATAGTCTATCACTACCTACCACAGTACTTGCTTTTATATCATGTGATGTCAGCCCAAGAAGGTGCTGTTGTGGTTTGCATTACTCACTGCACATCCATACAATAGAATAGATATCCAGGCAAGATCTGTACTAGATAACAACTAAGCTTTTCAAGCCTCAAAAGCACTTTAAGCCTGGAGCACTTCATATTCATATATTGCACTGCACATTAACAGATCTACACATAGGGCATGATTCATGCTGTGTTACTCAAAGTTTACCTGTCTCTTTTTTAAGTACCACCTCTAATGTGAATCATTGAACCTCTGATTGGGGACTGTGTGAGTGGCCCCCCATTCTAACAATTTCCTTTCCAATTTTATGTTTTATTACCTTGGGATTGTTGTATGCTGACTTTTAATTATTTAATATAATTAATCGATCAAATTATTTCTATTCGATCATTCGATCGAATTGTGGTAAAATCCTTCAAATTCGCTATTCGAATTCGAAGGATTTCAATTTGACCACAAATCGATTGGTCAATTTGAGGGTAAATTCACCCTCAAATTTGACCAATAGTAAACCTGCCCCTACATCTCTTAACAGTTTAGGAAGACAACATGTTACTATGAGAAAGGACATTTGTCACCACAACTTTTGACTGGCTGGTTAAAATTATCCTTGAAGCCATTGTAATTAATAGGAAGGAATAAATGTAAGACATATCAGGACATAGGAGAGATATTTTTTAAGGTGATCTTTTTTTTTTTAAAGAATAGCCATGCATGTTCAAGGAAATTCAACAGCAGGACAAGCTTTAAAAAAAACGGTAGAATATGATTTGATTATTTCTTCTCTTTGTGAGAGTATCTGAAATAAGCAATGCAAAGACAAACGCTCAAACAGATTATTGGTTTAAACATTCTACGCTTTCGAATAGCTTTGGAAGACTATAAGACACCGGATATTTTTTCTGTAAGGAATGAAGCTGGAATATCCATCTTGCAGGCCTTCTAGCTATTCTACTGCGTTGCTCCTCAGTAATCCGGTGCCCATGGTTTATGATGGCTGATAACTGGCTATCTACTTTAACTAATAGCTAAAATGTATAATAATAGCATTAATGTCATCAAGTAAGCTCTTTGCCAATACTAAAATGTATATCCTAACAATTAGTTAACTTTTTGCACAGATGTCATGGCTGTAAGATGAGCCCCATTCCCTTGCTCATACTTTTAACAAAAATGATGTGCATATGAGGAAGTAACATTTAAGAGGAGTTTGTTAATGGAAGTTGAGCGGCGGATTAGTTCTGAGGAAAAGTACAGACTGACCACAGAAATGATTGTCTCTGTGGCAACATTCAGTGTTACAGAGATACTGCCATAACAGTGTTTTTTATGCTTACAAATAATATTCTGCGTAGTGTGTTTAAAAAGATGATCAATTTTATTTTCAAACAATAAAAAAACACCTTTTTGCTTGCACGGAGGGAATTTGTTTGAATCATCCTGCAGTACATTGTTCAAGGAAAAAAAATCTAGACATGGGTAAATCCTTAAATTCTTTATATTTCTATAAATAGCAATACTGTTAACAGTTTATGGTTAGAATTCTAAATGTGGATCATCATACTTATCAGGCTCCTAAGGTCAAAGAATGGGGTGCATATAAAAATATAGCTGAACCCGAGGAAACAATTTAAGTCTGAAACACACAACTAATTCTGACCTATAAGAGAGGATCCCTGTACAGGATTCACTGGCCCACCAGCCTCTGCCACAGCTGGCAATTCAAATACATCTTGAACATCTTTGAATTTATCAGCATGGTCATTAAAATAATCTTTATTGTGACATGGTAGATGACAGTGTTTCAGGTTAAAACACATTTCAGTTGCCATGTTAATCTAAAATGTTATTCTGGGATATAATGACAAGAAAGGGGAGTTTTACTTAAGATACTGTGGTCCAAATTGTATCATTATTAATTTATTAATTTAAAAAGGCACAACTGAATGTTGTTTAAAGGGATGCTATCATGGGAAAACATGTTTTTTTTCAAAACGCACCAGTTAATAGTGCTGCTCAAGTAGACTTCTGCACTGAAATCCATTTCTCAAAAGAGCAAACAGATTTTTTTATATTCAGTTTTGAAATCTGATATGGGGCTAGCCATTTTGTCAATTTCCCAGCTGCTCCAAGTCATGTGACTTGTGCCAGCACTTTAGGAGGGAACTGCTTTCTGGCAGGCTGTTGTTTTTCCTTCTGAATGTAACTGAATGGAACACAGTGGGACATGGGTTTTTACTATTGAGTGCTGTTCTTAGATCTATCTTGTGTTAGGGAGCTGATGCAGAAGTTTACATGTTAAGGCTGACCTATAGTCAAACAAGTTTCAACTTAACACCTTGCCCAGTATATTTTGTGGACAAAAACACTGGCAGGCAAAGAGATGAATGAAAAATAGGAGCTCAGAAGTTTAGACAATGGGGCATATTTATTAAAACATTCTCTTTGTCTTTGTTTTACATTAACATGCTCAAACCCAGCGCTACAAAATAAGTTGGCGCTATAGAAATACATGTTATTAATAATAAAAATAATAATAATAATAATAATAAAAACCCCATGCCCTACACTGACTGGCTCATTAATTAATTATTTAATTCTTAATTAATTGGTGCAGTTAAAAGGGTTATAATTAGGGCAGATTTAAACAAGTAGATAAACGTTTCTGTGGATCATCACATTATGTACACAATACACTGTTCATTTTTTAATAGTCTTTGTCTACACAATATCCTGTGCAGTTGTTAGTTGTTAAAGGTCCCTCTCTACATTGCATAAGTATTTTTTTTTTACATATTTTTGAGACCCTAACCATTCATGATAAAATAAATAAACATTTATGGGACCTGTTATCCAGAATGCTCAGGACCTGGTGGTTTCCAGATAATGGATCTTTCTATAATTTGGATCTTCGTACTTTAAAGGGAAACTATACCACTCAAACAATAATTGCCATAATAATACACTTTTTTAGTAGTATATATCATTGGGTAATCATAAATAGAAATCTGCTATTTTTAAAAATAAGGGCAGCCCCCTGGAATCATATGATTCAACAGTGCACACAAACATACCAAACAAACTATAAAGTTAGGTCACATGAGCCAATTAACAGTCAGAGTTCTGTCTTTTGCTTCCACACTTATTCCTGTTACAGTTAGAGCTGCAGTATTTCTGGTGAGGTGATCTCTGAGGCAGAGACCATCATTAAATGGTGGTTCAAGGCAAGAGATTTAAGTGCAATATTTACTTAAATATATATTCCCATTTGATAAGATTCTTTAATATACCACTTAATTTGATATACATCTGTTGCTTAAGTATTCATTTTGGGGGTATAGTTTTCCTTTAAGTCTACTACGAAATCATTTATACATCAAGGGACAGCTTTATTTAGGTTCCACCGAGGTTTTTTCTTCAGTGGAACTCGAATATTTGTGCTGTTTCTATTCGATGGAATATTAGACATTTGATATGTAAAAAAAGTAATCACTCAAGACGGTTTACTACTCATGCAAGCAGCTTCTTCAGTTCAATAGTTCAACAATTAGACATTTGAGTTTTTTCATAAATAACCTCCCATTTGAGTTGTGGGTACATTCAACTCTATTAGAGTTAATAAAATACACATAATTTTGAAATTCGAGCACCTAAAACCACAATTCTTCCTTGCTAAAGTAGTCTGAATATAATGATGTCTGGTGCTCAGAAAAGTTTCTGGCTGCTGTAGCCCCAAAAAAAACAGACCAGGGATGGACTACCCCAAGTCCTAAGGGGGAAGTTTAACCCTTGTTCATCAGTTAGAATGTTTAGCTAAGGGGTGTCAGTATACCTTTAGGATTAAACCTCCTACTTCTAACCTAGCTTGCCTGTCTTTTGGAAATACTGTATATGCTAGTGGATTAAGCATTAGATAGTTCATTGTACTGTTCTCTTATATATTATGAGCATATCCCTCCCAATAAGAGCATTTTCTCTAGTCTAAACAAATACAAACTGGCCTGCTTTTATTTTATAATGTTCCATACTTTTTGTTAGCTTAGTTACTCTTTTATAGGCTTTTGCCATTTGATTTAAAATAGAAGTATTCCCCATTCACTTCGGTGAGGTTAGGTTTACATACAGTAACATGGATGGTAAATGTGCTTTCCTGTGATAAGTAGAACTTGATCAATTGACCAAACCTTATATGAAATCCTAGATTTCTCCACTTTAATAATCGTCTTTTTGTAACCACATACCAAACAAAGCACAAGTATTTATTTTGGTAAGGCATAAACTTTAAAAAGACCAGCTTGAGTGTTGCAGGATAGAGATTCCTATTCTGAGGCCATTGGCCCTGCTAAATCAGGACTGCTTTTGTAGCCTGCAGCACATAGGATTCTTCCATGATATCAATACTATTACCCTGCCCCACACAGACACATATACAGCAGATCTAAACTCATGGATAGAGGAAATTTAGGCTGCTGTTTGGGGGAAGTTTGGGCAGCCATTTTCTTTTACATTGCTCAGTTAGTGAGCTTTAGCTAAACCCAGTCAGAATCCTCCTTCTTTGTTGTGCTGAGAAGGTATCTGTGAGTTTGGTGCACTACTGCTGACTACATATACGTACGAAGAGTTTCTATATGAATCACAAAGGGGAGAAGCGTAAAAAATAGAAGGAGGGTGTGTGGAAACTGCACTTCTCTATTTCTTCATACACAGGAAGTGTTTGCAGGAAGTGCTGGTTCCCACGTTTATTGCAGAGCAAATTTCCCTTCCAATAACTGTATTTTTATTCTGTCAGAGGGAGGACATTGGTGTGACTTCTCTGAAATATAACGCTGGCATTCAATTTGAACTTGACCAACTATTAATGTGATGCTGGACATTAAATGGCAACCTGTAAAATAAATACATAAATACTATATAATTTTACTCAATTCCTCTCTCACAATGTGTTTTATTGATGCCTGTGTACCTTTTTCAACCTCAGATGTATCTTACGAGTGAACAGGCAAAACAGTGAGCAGCTGTAAAATGTTTGATAATGACAGTCCCAAAACAACAAATGTTCTGGCTTATAAAAGTTGAATGGGACTTGGTAGAACTATAGGTTAAATGCAGGATACTACCACTTTGCAGAATGATTTGAACTGGGCAGCAAACTGGAAAATGAGGTTCAATGTTGATAAATGCAAGGTTATGCACTTTGGCAAAAATAAATGCAAGTTATACACTAAAGGGCAGATTTATTAAGGGTCAAATTTTGAGATGATGGGAGTTTTTTTTAAACTAAAAATTCAACTAAATTTTTTTCTTAACTCCGAGTGAATAAGCTGTATTCTATTGTTTGAATCGAATTCCGATCGTATTCGATCAAATTCGATTAGAAGGATTTTCCACACAAAATTACTCCAAATAGGTTCTAGGAGGTCCCCATAGGCTAAAACAGCAATTCGGCAAGTTTTAGATGGTGAATAGTCGAATTAGAATTTTAAAAAAGACAGTACATGATAAATTTCAATATTCAAATTCAAATAGAATTTGGACTATTCCCTAGTCGAAGTATACTAAGTGGCAGATTTACTAAGGCTCGAATTTGAGGGTTAAAAAACCCTTGAATTTGACCATGGGAATAGTTAGGGAATAAAAATCCTTCAAATTCGAAGGATTTTTACCGCAATTCGATTGGTTGAACAATCAAATAGTAAAAAGTCAATCGATAAAATAATTCAAATCGATCGTTTTGAACGATTTTAACCATTCGATCGAATTGTTTTTATTCAATCAAAAATAATGAAACCCAATTTGGTAGCTTTGATCTGGCGAACTAGGCAGTCAAATAAAAATTTAAAGGGGAAGTAATCCGACCGAATATTATTTGATTCGATCCAATTTTCGCTGGTTGAAGTGCAGGCAATTTTGAGCGATTTTAAAAATCGCGCCGCTCCGTGTGAACAAGCGCAGGCGTTTTTAAGCCACGTCGGTGCGCAGCGGTGCCTAGCTATTCGGGGAGATTCGGGGGCAAGAACTTGCGGCGAGAAGTCGCCAGGTGACAGATCTCCCCCGAATCTCCCTGTCTGTCCCCAGCCTAAAGGCTAATCCTTTGTGAATCTCATACACAATCAATCTTTCTTACAACAAGAGACTTGGCAGTTGTCAGTTTTGTTGTTTCCAGGTTCCTGATAATTAAATAATTGGTCATTCAAAATACTGACTGACTGAAGCCTGATTTTCTGCTCTCTCAGTGTGCTCTCTCAGCTTGAATTATTTCTTGATATAAGTATGAAGATCTGTGCTGACAAGCTAGAGCATTGTACAGATTTTAGTCCCTGCTAGAAATATTTCATTATTCAGTATTACCTTTAAAAAACTATTTTTAGTTTATGTCAGTATGATGAAATTGACTACTAACTACTACATGCACACTTGCCTTCTAAGTGATAGTGTCAGAAAGAACTTCATCCTGTAAACACTTTGATCATGTCTGATCAGTCAGGGCCAGAACTAGGGGTAGGCAGAAGAGGCACCTGCCTCAGGTGTAATGATGTGGAGGCACTGGGCAGGTGCCTGTTCAAGGGTCTTTTGCCTACCCCTAGTTTGTATTCACTCCTCTCTAGCCTCCCTCCTCTTTCACTCTCCCCTTCCTACTTCCCTATCCTCTAATGCTCGCTGCTGCCTTCCTCCCTCCCCTGCCCTTCCTCCCTCCCCTTCATTGCCCTCCCCCTCAGTGCAGACGCAAGGAGCTGGGGTTAGCCTAGGGCACCCGGTTTGCCCAGCCATGGTCACATAAAACATTGTATTCACATCAATACCTATGCAGTTATATTGATATCCCAGGCAAATCAGCATCCTCATATTATATTGTTAGGGTTGGCCTAACCAAAACGAAATACAACCTAGAGCACAAATATCGACCTCACACAAGACAATACTCATGTATTGCACCTTCTACATACATTTATTATATGTTTACCTGTCAATGTCAACCTAAAATTACACCATGCATGGATCTAACACTATGTAATATAACATTTCTATTTTTCTTACCTTTTAAATCACTCCTATTTGTCTTTTAAGCTCACTCTTATTTTAAACAAATTCACTCTTATAAAGGTTAAGTCTGATCTTATATAAATGAGGCAGGGTGTGCAAAAATTTTCATTTCATTGCTCAAAGAAAAAAAATATATAATGTTACCCATACCTACAAAATTTTAGATTAACAACACATACAGTACATGTAGTGTGAATAACCCTGTTTCCGTTACCGTTCAATCAGGAACTGATGGAGTTCCAGAGCAATGTGAGATTATGCTGAATACAGAAACAGTGCGGTTACAAATGTGTTAATGTATTTTCATATATTTAGACCGTCAAGGTGCAGAGCAGTTTCAAATTTGTGTGAGTTGATGCCCTGTATTGGCAACACCAACTATAGTACATATAGAAGATATCCAGTTGCCCACAGGTTGTTTTGCATGTTAAACTTCTCAGATAACACCTTTTCATTTTATATTCACATATTTAAGCTGTCCTATTAAGAAATGCATTTATTTATATACAGTATAATTTAATTTCATTGATTTTCCTTGGTCTACACCACCAGTAGAGATGCAGCACAAATAGTGCTATGCAAACAAACATATACATTAAAATTAGAGCTGTTCATACAATGCTCAATCTTAAAACTCCAAGTATAAAATGAGAAAAGATAAGTAGCATACCTGGCTCTTTTTTTCTGAAACAGAAGCAGTCATTTCTGCACACAGTCAACTAATGCAAGAGAATGTTTAATCTCACTACATCAGAGTGGAGGTAAGATGCTCAGCCACAAATATGAAAAGCTCAGAATGAGCTGAACGTCTCAAGTGCTGGCATGGAGCTGAGATTCCATCACTGATGCCACAGGGAGACTTTCATTGTGTTGTTCTTGATTCTGACAGTTGATTCTAAAGTCTTTCCAAATGGAAAGCAAAGTTCAGCCTTGACAAATACTATACTTTACACTCTGTATATACACTACTGCCAGAATTAATGCAATGCTTGACTATGGAGGGGTCAACAAGTCTAGTAACAATAACCTAATGAATAAACCAATCCATTCAACTGTGTAAATCATATTCAAAATGATCAGTTCTTTTCATACCCTAACTAATCTCTGGGATTTGTAGTAGTCCTTCCTCTATTAGCTCTTGAAGACCTCTTAGGCATCCATCAAAAAGGTAATTCCTATGACTGTCACCTTAATTTATAAATAAGAGCTTTAGTAAAAATGCAGTTTTATCAAGGGTCAATGGTTTGTAGATGTAGGACGATAGTCTTTGTTTGTTTTAAGCAAAGGGGTTGCTAAACTGAAATGCTGCAAATTGCTACTGCTATTAGTAAAAATATTGAAAGGATAAACTGGATTGAAATGGTGCTATGGGGTATTGGATATTAGCTTTTCATTGTTCAGAAGTTGCACTGGTTTTATAATTCTCCCCCAACTCCTGTAGGTGTGTGGAGGGAGCTATTCATGTTTTCTCTTGTCAGAGTTGAGTAAGCATCACGTTTGTGTGCCTATTTATGTCAGCTAAAATGTGCTAGCATTGGCAGTTTGAAAAAGGTGTTCTGCAAATATTAGAAGGCATTTGTATAGCATACAGATCTTCTTGAATGCCAAACTTGTCTACAAAAAAAGGCCAGTATTTTAGCGACCTCGGCATCCATCCAGTAGTCAAAATTGCTTTTGTGTCTACAGAAGGGTGGAGTTACTGGACTACTGTATTCACAGTTGCCTAAAATAAACCACAAACATATATATGTAGCAT
>CM044437.1:106351214-106381946 GCA_024363595.1 Xenopus borealis
TGCCTGGGACCCATATCTTACCATATATATTATAAAACATTTGAACCCAACAGGATTAATTTGCCACCAATGTGGATTAATATATTTTAGTTGGGATTAAGTATTACACAAAAAAGGAAAATCAATTAACAAAATGGAATTATTTTATTAAATTGGTCTATATTGGAGAATGTTATCCTGTTAGTCTGATCTTCCTGGATATCAGATTTCCAGATAAGAGATCTCATAACTATACCATCCATATATCACTAAGAACATGTTTAAATGTCAGTGCAAGAAAGTTTCTTGATAGTTTCTGTTATTGTTTTTTTTTTGTTGTTTTTTCTCTTTGATACAGAACCTCATGAAGTAAGGAAGAAACACAATGGCATATTAGCAGCAAATAATTTTATTGTTATCGATTGTTTTTACGATGGGATGCCAAATGGGCCACAGAAAATTTTTAATCTCGAATATTCTGGAGTAGCTATTAATCAGAGCTCTTGCCACTTTAAAATTAAAGACCTGAATTACTTGACCCTGTACACATTTAAGGTGAGAGGATTATTAACCTTTATTTATATACAATGACATATTAAACAAAATTGTACAGTAATGTCTTACAATCTAAGGTTCTTACTACATGACTTTAGCTGTGCTTTGCCACTGGCCAATCTAAGGATTGTATTTACAGTGTGATAGACAGCAATAATGACTAATGATTTCTGTTATTGTGGACATTGAAGTGCACATATATTATTACTTATTTTGCATCCATATCACTCTGTGAGCTGTTACGCAAGCTTTATAGACTAATGCCTATAAATAAAAGAAAGTTTTACCAGTTTCTCTTGCAACCCAGAGAGTGGTGTTGTGTGAAAAAAAAGCCAGAAATTGTATAGTGGGGAAGATGTGATGTCAGCTTTTTAATTGAGCAGCTAAAATTAGTGAGGACTGAAACTTAGGTGCAATGTAAATGTACAGTATTATAAGTGAATTAATGTACAATATAGTTAGAAAATTATTAATTTTACTTTCTTAGCCATAATTGAATTTAATAATACATAAAACATGCCAATAAATACAAACTTGCTTCACACAGTAATTAACACTGAAATTAACTGCGACACGTGTATTAATACCAGCACTTCTCACATTTATCACAGCACACTTTAACATACATGGAAGCAGTGTTAATTTTGTTACAAGAATAATATAAAAAATTATATAAGATTAAATAAGAATTTTTACAAGCTTTGGTGAACATACATGAAATATATTGCCAGTTCTCTTCCCACCTGGTGTTCAAGGACCTTGAAAACTCTGTTCTCTAGTAGTCACTACCTGTATTTACATTTAGAATTTTATATTTACATTGGTAATGTATCCCTTCATCAGAATAAAAAGACAATTATTGTGTTGCTGTATATGCCTTATTCTTACATTCATCATTCTTCAATCTGTCTATATGCAATAAATCACCTATTTCATCCTTATGCTAACAATATAACGCTTCCAAAACTCACCTATTTACATGCCAGTAAAAGCAACATATAATATTAACCCTTGTTAAAAGTGTTCTACCCAGACTTCTCAGGGTATCAGTTACCCAGAAATACTGTAGTTGAGAGATAAACCAAAATTCAGTCCTGAAAATGAAAAATGTACATTGCCTCACTAACTGATATTATTAAAATGTATCTGCCTGTTCCAAAAAGATCTGGCAGGATACAGATTATTTGCTGATCTAGTCATTGCAGATCTAGCAAAGGGAAAGCCTAATTGAAGATCTAAAAGAGAGCCAGAAAGTAGAAGTCTGTCAAGTAGACTAGATGCAAATGGAAGAAGTGAGACAAATCCAACTTTCCAGTTGTGCCTATTTCATTTGGACAATCCATATTTCCCACATTTGGTGAATTGATACTGCCCAATTTGTCCAATCAGAAATAATTTGATTGGTCTATTAAAGTGAAGAAAGATTATAGTTAAATGAGGAATGGAAAACCTGAACTTTTCAGTATGGGATCCATTAACCGGAAACCTGTTATCCAGAAAGCTTCGACTTACAGAATGGCATCTCCCATACATTTTAAGTAGACAATTCTAATCTTTATGAATTCCCATTTCTCTGTGATAATAAAACAGTAGATTGTACTTGATGGTACAGTAAATAAACCACAGGTATCCATAATGGCGGCAAAACAATCCTATTTATTTAATGTTTAATAGATTTTTTGCATTCCTAAGTTATGGTGATCCAAATTACAGAAAAATCACTGATCCTGAAAACCCCAGGTTTCAAGCATTCCAGATAACAAATCCAAACCTGTACTAGATTGTTATTTGTGGAGCAAGAACACAGTTGGAAAGAAATTGGGTCAAACTACTGTAATACGTTACTTAAAGAGAAGGTCAGAATAACATAGCCACAATTCTGAGGGGAGATATGAGAACTATTCAGGTGTAGTTTAAATACAGTAGAAATTGAACAGGGTTTTAGAATTAAAGGGACACTTGTTACAAAATGAAGATGTTCCAAATGCACCACTCAATTAATATAGTTAAAAACATTTTCTACCAGTGTCATTTCAAACCAGGCATAATAATGAATATTGCGTATAGTTATGCATCCCTATACTAGAGAAGTTATCTCCAACCAGTGGCTCATGAGTGATATGTTGCTCACCAACCCATTGGATGTTGCTCCCATTGGCCTCAACGCAGGTGCTTATTTTTGAATTCTTGGCTTGGAGGTTGGCTTTGGTTGCATAAATACCAGGTGTTCTGCCAGATTCTCCTCTAGACTACCAATCCACTTAGGGGCTACCAAATAGCCAATCACAGTCTTTGTTTGGAACTATTTTTCATGCTTTCTCTCCCTGTATTGCTCCCCAACTTTTTTACATTTGAATGTGGCTCACAGGTAAAAAAGGGAAACCAACAAGGAATCATGTTACACGTGTAGTGTTTAGTCCATTCATTCAACCAATCTGGCAACAAATATTTCAAATGATTAAAATGACTTCAAATGGACCATACCTTAAAAACCCACAATAATCTATGTTTCCCCATACAAACTTAAGCAAAGAACTGAACAACAAAGGATCCAACTGATTCTTCCATTTACTTCATTAATGTTAAACATCTTTTTATTACTACATACAACTAATAATTGGATAGCAATAGAAAACTGCATTACTACAAGCTTACGTTAACAGATATTGCTTTTGTTTTGTTGACAGATTCGTTTATGTAATGGTGTATATTATGGACCCCCAGTAGAAATTGTTATAAAAACTAAATGTAAGTATATTTAAATGTGCAATACAGATCAGGATAAAAGAAATACTTAATCCTATGCTACAAATATATTATAGCTATCATTATAATATAAAAAACAACGTTAAAGAAAAAAAAGATTTATTTTTTATCACAAAGCAGCAACAGAGAATTGTTTCAGTTTTACGATTCCCGTACACAGACCAATAAGAGCTGCAACTTTTGAGGGGAGAAGTTTTGGACTCCACCTAATCCCTCATTCCACCTGAAACGTAACTTGCTCTCATCCCATCATCTAGCCTGACATAACATAATAGAACTGCCCTCCCTGTCATCTGCTCTCCCCTCGCTGTCCCACCCCTTCTACATCATGGGCTGTCACCTTTTGTTGCCACCCCACCTACTGCTAATTCGTTTTTTATAAAGGTGGTAACCCTAGATGGGTGTTGTTGACACCAGCAGTTTAAAAACAATTGCTCTGTGAGGCCAGAGATTTGCTAATGTTACTTTGTATTACTTTTCTTTCTGATCAGGCCCTCTCCTATGCATTTTCCAGTCTTTCACTTCAACCATTGCCTATAATCTAGTGTAAATTGGACCCTAGGAACCAGATTTCTGGTAAAATTCCATACATTAAAGCTGCTGAACTAAAAGTAAAATATTCCAAGAATATTACTACATTGCCAAAATGTTAAAATGTGAACTAATCCTTTTGCTGCCTCATAAGTATCAGGTAGTGGGAAGCTCAAGAAATAACACGGCCATAGAATTTCCTAAATTCAAACGATAGGAAATAAGTACTGTATGTTCAGCTCACGCCCTATTCATTGCAGTAGTGTGGAACAATATTGTCATACAAGGACATTTTTAGAGTTTTGTTGCTGCATGATTGGGGACATAAATCTCCCCCCTTTAAAAGTGACCTATGGAAGCAGCTCCACTCCTGTAACGAGGCAAAGTGCCAGGTTACCAGTGGTGACAAAAAGTTGTGCCTGTTAGGTTAAGTTCCAAGCACATAGGGTTGTGTGGGGGATATTCATTGGGAAGACTGCCTCAGTCAGTGCAAATTTTATTTGATGCATCTAGGTATATGTATATGTATATGAAGGCAGAGCAGTAGGGTTGTTTTTTTAGTAACCCAATTTTATTCTTGTGCTTTGCAGATAATGATAAGGCCCTCATTGGTTTCCTGGTCTTCTTCATTATTATTACGGCATTAGCCTTGCTCCTGGTTATATGTAAAATTTACAAACTACACAGAGGCTCATCAAGGTACGTTATATATAAATACATACGTCTTTTATTTACACATGAGCAAAATTTTTTGGCAACACATCTGTGAATTTCAGATGTCTCCTCTCTGGAGAGTTACAATGTGCCATTGTGATTGGATTGTTGGAAGAGTCTATATGCTCAGAACTCTCCTACACCAGTTAGTTGAACTGAAGAAGCTCGGATGAGCAGTGAAACGTCTTCGTTAAAATTTCTCAGCAACTACAGTTGTTTTGAGTTACTTTGTGTTAGATATATATAAAAAATATAAAAAATAATTAAAAAGGAACACTATATGTTAACATTGTGTCATACAAAACAGGTCTATTTCCAAAGGCGCAAAGCCCTCATGAGACCAAACAAGCTGGTTTGTTTAAAGTTTTTGATTATTTAACTTTTCATGTTAAATTGTATACATTTTTCTTATTTATATTTATTGATGTATGTGCTCGTGGAATGGTCACACAAGGATGCAGAACCTATTTACAAAAAATAATAATACCTAACGGGGGACAATACTCCTTGATAGCAACACATAGTAAGCCCCATGATCAAGTTAATATCTTTTAATGTGAACAGATTGAACACCCACCGAAAGAGATACCTCATGCTTCGTGAAGCCAAGAAAATGCAAGCTGATATACTCTTCCTTCAAGAGACAATCTAATATCATCAAATCCCATCTATACCCTAAAATATATTATGCCACAGGCCCATCCTGAAAAGTGGAAGTAGCCATACTGTTCCATAACATTTCATTTTCACTAATCTCTATCACTAGACATCCATTAGGTAGATTCTTACTAATCAGGGGTATTCTGGATCGAACAGAGGTAGTGTTATCCAATATCTATCTGCCTAATCAAAACCAAGCCACATACCTATCTAGAATCATAATGCCACTTACCCATCTACCAACCATAATAGCTGGAGATTTTAATATGACACAGTCCACCCTGAGAGATAGCTTGAAACCAACTCAATCAACGCAGCCAGAGCAGTTAACCAAAGCCTTCAGATGACTAATGCAAAATGCTTGATTTTATGATACCTGGAGAATATACACCAAATAACATGGTCAGATCATGCACCTGTAGAACTGTCAATATCAATATATGCCTCTCCCCAAAAACCATACACATGGAGACTAAACGAGACACTACTTACAGAAACCGATAGAGTTAAGCAAATTGGAGACTCCATCAAAGAATATTTTGAATTGAATATAAATACAGTACCCTCCAGCATAACACTCTGGGAGGCACACAAAACTGTGGTAAGAGGGCAGTTAATCTCCATAGCTACATCAAATAAAAAAAAAACTCCAGGCCAAGACCATAGAGCTGGAACAAACTCTTAAAAAAGCAGAAATACACAAACCCACCAGTCTCATAGTTCGAAGTTATATGAACCAACTCAAAAACTTGGTAATACTCCATGTTCAAAAACTGATGACATGGACAAGACTCCGATACTTTGAATATGGAGACAAGGCACATACTCTTTTAGCCAAAAAACTTAAAAACCAGCAAGCAACCAGAAACATCCCAGTGGTCAGAAACAAACAAGGAGGTAGAAAATAAACAACAGACAAAATTATGACCACCTTCCACCAATATTATCAATCACTATATAATCTAAGCAATGTAAACAAAACTCCACAATGGGACAAAGGCTCTCATTGATGCTCTGAAACACAAACTCAAATTCAACTGGTTACCACCAGGCGCTCTCCAGACCCTAGCAACTACTCAGCTAGATGCTCTTAGTAAAGACATAACTGAACCAGACATACAATGGACTTTGAAATATCTTCCAACAAAAAAAGCCCCAGGCCCTGATGGCTTTACATACAGTTATTATAAAACCTTCAGAAACCTATCAACCCCACACTTGGTGACAGTATTTAATGGCAGTATTTGACCGGTACCTAGAGACATGAACATCTTCCATATTACAGTTATCCCGAAACAGGGAAGGATCCCCTTGAATGCGGCAACTATAGGCCAATATCATTAATTAATTCTGATTTAAAAATTTTCAGTAAGATACTGGCAGAGAGACAGCTATTTTTCCGTCCTTGATAGACAATGACCAGGTTGGTTTCGTAAAAGCTAGACATGCAGGTGACATCATGAGGAGGACAATAGACCTGATAGACCTTATCAGTGCCAAAAAGACACCAGCGCTGATTTTGAGTTTAGACGCAGAAAAGGCCTTTGACAGCCTGGACTTGAGCTACATGTCAGCGCTCCTGGAATTGATGGGAGGAAATGCAGTAAAAGTGATCATCCTCCAACGGCTACTGTATCTATTTGAAACACTCCCCATCCCAGTACCTAATAAAATACTCAATATTTCTATTCAATCCAAACTCATCCAGTTCATCTGGGCAAATAATAAACCACCAATAGCAAAAGGAATATTAATGAGAAAAATGGCACAAGGGGGCCTATCGGTACCAGATATTAAGAAATATTACTTAGCAGCCCACCTGCAACACATAACATACTGGACTACCTGTAATCAAAATAGCAAATGGGCACTACTCGAATCACTGGTGATATATCCAGCACACTTATAATAATATGATATGGGGACAAAACCACCCAGTGATCCCAGACGGATGTCCCCTCCACTCACTGAAGTTCTCTATAACACTTTGGTGGAAAACCACCAAACAATATCATCTACTATCCAGACCAAGCCTGCTACAATCCACCACTGGCAATCCTCTATTCTCATCAGGGAAATCTATATATTTCAGCTGCATATAGCAAAATCCAGATACTTGCATGAGATATAAAGAAAACAAGATCCTATTTAACTGGTACTATACTCCAGACAAACTCCATGCCATATCCCCACGATGAACAGATGTTGGGTATTCCATTTCCCCAGCATCCCCACAGCAGTTGAATGATATAAAGACCCAATGACCTGGTACTCTATTCTCAATATGTCGTCCTAAAGAGAATGGAAGGCCGGATTACTTGATTAAGACCCCAATTACATTAAACTTATAAAGTCCACTCGGTAATGCCACCTTGTACACCAATTCCACGAGGCAAAGTTTTGTACTACTGCACCTTGTGTAATTCTACTATATTCCACAGTACTTGAATAACCTTTTCCACATTTTTTCTTTGTATTTGTTTTACCTTTTATTTCTCTTTACTTTCTTGTTGGTTATTACTATTATTTGTGAAAAAACTAACAAAATAAAGAGTTAAAAAAAAAACATTTACTATAATAAAGGCACTTACACAAAAATTGTTGTGCATGTGACACACACACCAAAACCCACCAGCTAATTTCATTATATTTTGCCTTTGTCCCTTTTTGTGCTTGTCATGAGACAATAGAACAGAAGGTTACATTTGGAACTCACAAAAATGCACTTTGTTTATTTTATAAACTCATATAAATGCAATATAATTGACACAGAACAAATGCCCATCTATACCAACCCTTTCTGTTTTTTAGTAGATATTATTGGCTATAACAGTACATTTTATTATCCAGTTTTTAAAACAGGCATTTCTAAATTACATTGCTTTTTAAAATGGGGGAAATGTTATAAAGTTCAAAAAGACAACAAATTTGTGAATACAAATGACATTCTTCTTTAGGCTGTCACTGCTTTGCAAATCCTAATTGCACCTTTAAAACCTGCTTGAAGGTGACGTAAACTTTTTCATTAAGAAGTTTTATTACATACACTGCACACTTTCGCAATGTATAATATTTGCAATCACTATCCTACTGTGGAAAAGTAATTGCAAAGGCAGAATTGTTCACTTTGCAAACATTTATTCGCATATGTATGAATTGCAAGTGACTTTGCATTAGTGACCAATATTATATTCCCATATAATTGTCTAAAATCGCGAATGCCATGGAAGTTATTATAACATCTGAATGTAAAAAGTACAAATGGAATAGAGAACCAATTTGTTTCACGGGTACTCTTTTGGGCAGTGCTGTCTTTACCTATTGTATCAGTTATATTTATACATGTATTCTACAATCATTTATTATACAGTGCTGTGGAATATGCTGAGGCTTTATAAATACATTTAAATAATTAATATCTGTGAATTAATCTATTTGTAGAAATATTAGCATTAAACACCTTTACTTTGTTTCTTCCCCTTTCCTTTTTTTGTCTAGCAATATAAGTAATGTAGTAATTTTTCTTTTGTAATGCTATTATTTTTTTTAATCCAACAGCCAGCGTGAGATCTTGCCACTTGTTAACCAAGGTAAACCCAATTTTATTGATTGTTTGTGGGACCAGCAACTTTAGATGGGGTTATGGTCAGCAGAGATTTGCTGCCAAAGAAATTACACAAAATACTGTTCTGATTTGATTTTTTTTTTTACTTTTGACTATAAATTATGTTCTAGTGACCTATGTTCTTTAATCCATATAAAGGGTCAATTACAATGGCCCCCATAATGCAAGTGCTACAGCACGAATCAAACAATTTTGATGCCTATGGACAAAAGAGTCTCACGTGTAAAAATTTGCGTGCGCATAAAAATTGTAACGCATCATTATTATTGCATTTGGACAAAAAAGTTGCGCAAGTACAATTTTTCACACATAACATTTATCGCTCATCAAAATTATTTTGATGCCCTTTGACTTCAATGCATTTTGCAAATTTCCTCTGATTTTACAAAGGGCCTTTGAGTTTATTGTCTTTCTTATTTACTTGTCTAGATGATGAGAAACAGCTGATGAATATTGACCCCATTCCTGTGGAGCTGCTCCTGGATACCTACAAAAAAAAGAATGCAGATGAGGGGCGCTTGTTTCTTGATGAATTTCAGGTATATTTCTCATTAGGGTTTGTTTCAGGTATATTTCTCATTAGGGTTTGTCTGTTTTAATTTCCTACCAATTTTGACTTTCAAAAATGTATTTTCCAACTTGTCATATTTTTTTAAAAACCAACTTTTCTTTTATGATTGATCAGGACTGTGTTTAGGCATGACCAAGATCAAGGCATGGCCTAAAATGTATAACTTTTCAGTTGCCAATGCTGGAAGTATGTATAGTCTGCATGATCAATGTGCATTCCTGTTAATAATATGTTGAATAAGGCTTTTGGCCAGCTGGAACCATTCAGAATTAGAATGGGGGTGTCCAGGACCACCAGGACTGCAGCACACACCCCCACAAACCTCCCTCCGGCCCCTTACCCCCATGAGAATCTCTTTTCATAATTGGGGCAGGAGGGAGCAGTGATCAGGTGCAGGGAGTGCAAAGTTAAATGTGTTCATGGGAGCAGATCAGGGCTTGTTGAGCCCAGAAGAGCTGGGGATCTTTTAAACAGTGTTCTGCTGTCCCAGTCCAGCCTTGGAAATATTAGTGACTGCTGGAGCAGGAGTACCAAATTAGATTTACCTTGCTAAGTGGAAGTCACACCAACACCTTTCATCAAAGGTATTTATTGTGCTTAGGAGCCAAATGCTGGGCCTGTTGATCCTCAAATAATCAACAAACATTTATTTTTACCATGGAAATTGTGAAATGAACATTATTTTTCCCTATAAATTTTGTTCATAGAAGACTTATTAACTTTTAATAATACTTGGTATAATAAGTTTTTCCACTGGTCTTTTCCAGAGCATCCCCCGTGTATTCAGCAAATTTAGCATTAAAGAAGCCAGAAAATCCTGCAACCAATCTAAGAATCGATATATTGATATTTTACCATGTAAGTATTCAGTAAACATTGTGATACACAGGCTGGGAAAGTAGTGAATGGGAGTTCTCACTTATATATATTTAGTGAGGGGCTCCCGGCTAAGTATCATTAGCCTTAACTGGTTCATGCTGCCGGAAGTCTGGTTACTTAGTCTGTATATAGACTATATAAAGAGCAGGTGTTTCCCTGAGGAGCTTCTTCAGAGCAAATGGAGCTGGAAGCTCTGAGGAACTGTTCTTTACCTTGTTTGGATTGGAGGAGACCCTAATGTAGACCCCACAGGAGTGATGTTTCTGTTTTGTGTTTGTATGCTCCAAAAGAAGTGTGTGCAGTGAGAAAAATGGCTTTAAATCTGCAACTTGGCATCCCTGACTCCTGTCTGCTTTAACTCTACTAATCTGAGCAAATTGCAAAAAAGAAAGGTTGTGGGAGAACTCCATAGCTAAATAAAAATGTACTAAAATAAAATGGACAAATTAACTGCAGACAGAGAAAAAGAGGAGAGATTGATCAATGCACATTCCCTGATCCCCTGTCATATAAGTGATCTATGCAGATGCATGTATCCAAAGACAGGGTTTTTTTTTAGTTACAAAATTATGATCATAAGATTGATAAGCCACCACCTGAGCAAATATCTACAATATATTACTTACAGGCATTCTACATATGTGCAAGGACATTTAAATAGACACTTTCATAAACTCATGGTGTTCAGAAAAATGCATTTTACACCATTGTGTAAGAAATTAATCTTTTGCTCTTACATGAAGTAGAGGAGAATATTTCCTGCTTAATCAACTGCCTATACTTCTTTTCATCATGAGAAAAACCTGGAATAGATAGTTGTTGAAAACTGGAAGTTTTTAGAGCATATTAATTAACTGCTACTTCCAGAAATTGCCCTTACGTGTTTCCCATTAATAAACAGTTATTGTTGCAAATATCTGACTGATCACAAGTCTAGATATCTAGAAAGAGTAAGTTGTCATGTGTAATTCCAAGAGGCCGTTAAATGGAAACCAACCCTACCATGAATTTGTAACTACCACCCTCTGCCTCTGCCCAACTCCATGAACCCAACTCCATGAACCCAACAAGGTCAAAAGTAAAGGACTCCCTATACCTGGTCTCTGCGAATTCCTGCAATTCGCCACAGGCGAATAAATTCGCAAGACGCCAGAAAACAATTTGCCGGCGTCTCGTTTTTGGATGCCGACGCCCATTACCAGCAACCAAAACCGAGACGCTGCAGTGTTTCACAAATTTTTTACCATTTTGCAAATTTCTACTAGAAATTTCTACTAAGAGAAACGCACCAGATTCGCCCATCACTAATAAGGAGTGTCATTATGGAGAAATGGTAGACCACCACAGTATAACTAAATCAAACATTTCTGCTGATACAAAATGGATGTTATCTTTCAGATGATGATAATCGGGTCGTTCTGTCTGAGATACACGGAGAGCCAGGATCAGATTACATCAATGCCAGTTACATCAATGTAAGAAGAAGAAAAGACTTTCTCGGGCAATTAAAGTAGAACTATGGCTTTTCTTTGTATATTTACAATAATTTTGATTACATTTAGTATATTTATATCTAATATAGATAAGGATCAATTTACTGAGCTGTACTGGTGTACATCAAGAATACTGGAAAAATTGCAAGGGGTGTTCCTAAATTTTATTTATATGCTCTAGTGAATAGTATTCCTATAAAACATATCAACATATAAAGATAAATGTTAATTAAAAATGTGGGGCCCATTATGGTCTAGTTATACGGTGATGGAAACGACTTTGTAATAAGTCGATTTCCTTGAGATAGAAGCAAATGAAGCATGTATTGTGAAGTACCCCATTCCCATTAAAAATCTCACTCCTGCGGCTGTGTTTCAGTATAGATCATATTACAGGTCCCTAGCAGTTAGTGACCTAAAGCTCAGTTTGTGTTATTGCCCCTCATAGTCAGTGGAATCTACTGAGAATTCCTTCAGAATTATATGTCCAGATCATGGCCTGAATAGAAACGCACATTCACACAGAGAGGTGATGACTTTCTGCGGGAAGTATAATTCCTTGTTTTCACATGAATATGGGAAATCATTCAGACTACTGTTATTTTAACTTGCAAAATCAAGCAACATTTATACAATGTCATATATTCTGCTGAAGCAGCGCAAAAGACACCTAAAGTTAAAGGAAAACTATACCCTCCAAACAATGTAGATCTCTATAGAAAGATATTGCCTAAAACAACTTACATGTAAAACCATGCTTCATGTAAATAAACCATTTTCATAATAATAGTAGCACGTGCCATTGGGTAATCATAAATAGAAAATAGCCATTTTAAAAAAAAAGGACAGCCTCCTGGGATCGTATGATTCAACAGTGCACACAAACATACCAAACAAACTATAAAATTAGGTCACATGAGCCAATTAACAGACAGAGTTGTGCCTTTTGCTTCCACACTTCTTCCTGTTACAGTTAGAGCTGATTCTTTAATATGTCACTTAATTTGATATAAATCTGTTGCTCAAGTATTCATTTTGGTTGTATAGTTTTCCTTTAAACGCTTTCATAGTCAAACACTACGGGGCCAATTTACGAAATTCACATGAAAGGATTTTTCGTGAAATCGTAAAGTGAATTTTTACCTATTCGATCATCGAATATCGAATAGATTGAATGATCGGATATTTGATAATTCGATCATTCGATGATCGTAGGAATTAAAAATTTTAAGTTATTCGACTGCCTATTTCTACCAAATTGCAACAGAAGCCTATGGGAAGCTCCCCATAGGCTTCAGAGACTAAGTCCTGCACGAATACCATTCGTACGATAGGAGCATTCGATCGTTCGAATCGTACAAATTTCACAATGTTTTCATGAAATCGAACGATCGGTATCCGGTCGTATGAATTCATCAAGAAATCAGATATCGAGCAAAATGATAGCCTAAAACAATTCGATAAGCATTCGATAGTCGAATACTTATCGAATTGCGAATTTGGTCGAGCTAATTATGCGGAATAATAGTAAATTTGCCCCTTTATGTATTGCAATTGTGGTGTTTATACAAATGGCCTGCAGGTGGCACTGTGCATACATAGGACTTTCTGTACAACTTGAAAGTGGCTACCAAACACAACAGCAATCATGCCACTCATTGTTACAGCTTTGTTTATTTTGCTCTATTCCATCCAGTTATGGTAAATGTAATGATCATCACTGCTACATTCAGATGAATTAATTAACCTTATTATTAACCCTTCTCTCTTCCCATGTAGGGATTTAAAGAACCCAGGAAATACATTGCTGCACAAGGTAATCTATCATATTTCATGGTCATGTTTGCTTTCAGATAAAATTAATTCTCGAAAACCCCAAATTAGGAATTTAAAATAATTGTTAATCATGAATTAATGGGGAATTGTGTTCGTGACCGAACTCCTTCATTAGAAACATATACAGGCTGCATGAATTGACAGCTCTTTTTTACATGGCCAATAGATGAGGTTGAACTTTTTTGTAGCTTTAATCTGATGAAAGTGAAAAACCTCTCATCTGAAGACATTTCCATTTTAGAAAGGGAAAACAACTCCTGCTAAATCACATGGAACCACTATATGTTTATACATAGCTATACCCTTGTAGTCATTCACAAAACTGCCCATTAATAAATATACTCACTATTAATTTTATTGCCCCGTGTAAAAACAATTAATCACAAAAAAAATAGCCGGGCAGAATACTAAAAATCAGTTAATACTTATATTACATATACACATATAGGACAGTCCCTTATTTCATACTAAAAACAGCAATATAATTCATAGTAAGTCTCTAAAAAACTCTCAAAAGCCATCAATGCAGATTTAGAGCTTACAAAAATATTAATGTGTGAATTATAAACAGCATGCAGAGGGAGATTAAGTCTTAAGGCTTTTACTGAGAATGGTGCAAGTCTCACCAAATCCTGCACTTAGGCTCATTGTATCAATGTAAATATTTCCAACTTGGCCAGCCTTCCAGCCCACTAATGGGGAGAAACTAAACCTCAGATGATAGTCAAAAAAGCATTATGTTTCCTGGGTGTTGATTATGGGGAGTCAATAAAATGAGTTGCCCATGTGCTGTTGGCACAGATGCTCAGAGTGAAGTGTTTTACAGGTCCTAAGGATGAAACAATATATGATTTCTGGAGAATGGTTTGGGAGCAAAAGTCAACGATAATTGTAATGGTGACACGCTGTGAAGAGGGGAAGAGGGTAAGCAAATGCAGAATCAAAATGTACAGCAAAGCATTAATGTCAAAAAAGGGAACTATCGCAAAATTTTAAATTTAATATAAGCTTCATCATACTGAAATAAGAAATTCTCTAAATATAATAAATTAAAAATTTGAAAACCGTTTCTGAATTATTCATGTTAATCTTCACTCTCTCCCTCTCGGATCTGCTTCTCTTCATTCTTGCAGGTGTTCGATGTCTAGATTTTGAATGACAGTTTAATCCAAGAGGGCTGGGCCATGCCACACAGGTGTCCTAGGCAAGCCCAGCAATCCTGCGCATGTGCGAATTGGTGCTTGCATGTGCGCAAACGTGCGTTCGCGAGCATGCATAGGAGCAAAAAAAAGTAGAAAGCGTACAGTCGGCCAGAGAGGCTGAGGGGACCAGACTGGGGGTAGGTGACAGAGGAGGTACATGCCTGGCGCCCTCCCCAGCTTTTCACCCTAGGCATGTGCCTACTCTGCCTACCCCTTGGTCCGGCCCTGGAATCCAATATATATATTTTAGGGGTGTTCCTTTTGCCTAGAAGATGTATTACAACTCACTATATTAATATCACCAGAAATCTCTACATGCTGAATTTGTGTAATAGTCAGTTATTTTGTTTGTGCTGATTTGTTGAGTGAGCTCCAATACATCTGCTAGAAACAGGAGCCCCCCTAAAAGATATATTGGACACCCAATTGCTAAATGAAGACAGAATGAAGAGAAATAGATGCAGAGAGAGGGATATTGAAAATAAACTTTTTTTTATTTTAGAAACGGTCCAGTAGTTTAATGGACTAGATTTAGAACGTTTCTTATTTCAGTATCACAAAGCTTATATTTAATTTTAATTTTTGCGATAGTGAGGGTGAGACTTTGTGTTAGTGTGTTATTACAATGGCACCAATTTATCAACACTATTCAGATTTGAATCTGGGCTGTAACTCAGATTTTTGTTTTCAGCTGCTACTGGTTAAAAAGAAAAGCTTGGCTTCTTATAACTGATGAAATCAACCTCATGATCTGAATCTTTCTCCCATATATGATTTGTGTAGGGGGAAAAGGATTTGGATGGGAGTTTTAAAGATGCTACTTACATTTAGTCTGGGTAAATATAATGTATTGTGAAATTTAGAACAATAAAGTACATTTCCCCATGCAGGAGGGAAGACAGAGCTTGTCATTTTGTAAGGTCCAAAAATGTCTGCTGAATAAATAGAAACCACACAGCTCTCTCCAATAAATGTATAATTGATGTTTTTAATTTTAACAGTCACAGAATCAGTACAACATTTCCAGTATTTAGTGTCTATATGAAAGTGCCAGCTTTAAAGTGATACTGTCATGGGAAAACAAGTTTTTTTCAAAACACATCAGTTAATAGTGCTGCTCTAGCAGACTTCTGCACTGAAATCAGGGCTGGATTTATATAGCGGGTGCCCCTAGGCCCACTGCCGTTTGTCGCCTCTGTCCTCTCTACTTTTTTTATGCAATTTTTCATTATCGGGACCAGAGCGATTAGGATTGGTGCATGGGAAATTTAAAAAACAACTGCATCTCCTGCACATCCCCAGTGTTTGGTTGTGCAGCATGCCGCCCCCCTAAAATCTTGCCGCCCTAAGCCCGGGCCTATGTGGCCTTTCCACAAATCCGGGCCTGAGTGAAATTCATTTCTCAAAAGAGCAAACAGATTTTTTTGTATTCAATTTTGAAATCTGACATGAGGCTCGACATATTGTCAATTTCTCTGTTCATTGTCAGAACAAATGTGCTCAGTACTGGCCATCACTGGAGGAAGAGTCTGCAACTTACAATGAAATTGTTGTGAAAATCACAGAAGAGAAAATCTGTCCTGACTACATCACACGGAAGTTGCACATCAACTATGTGAGTGAAATGATCTTGTCTGAAAATGTTTAGTTGTTAGGAATAAGGCAGCAGTAACATCAGTAGTACGTGTAACAATTATAATAGAATTAACATGATTATATGCAGACCAAGCATCACCTATTGCTAAGATTCCAGTGGCACAGTCTACATTTTATTGAAGGACAAGCCAAGCCAATTGGAACTATCCCTTCCTGTATTAACCAAGCGGCAATACATACTCACTATGCCAGGTTGGCAGGCATCAGGGGGCTTTTCAATGTAAGAGTTAATAATAAAACAAATTCCTTATAGGAATTTCCAGGCCCTCAAATGGACTCTTTTTCAGTTGGATCCCATTGATAATTTGTTTAAGTATCTGTTTTGTATCAAAGTAGAGATATATGGAACCCACAAATCAAAATCTTCAACCAAAGATCTGTGCAAATAAATAATTGTATTCAAACTCTATTTTGCATATTCATATAAGGGTGTTATGGTAAGATTTGTTCAAACCTCAAAAACAATTGGATTCAGCGTACACTACAAATAGTATTTTCTTTTCTATAAGCGTTGCTTTGTACCAAGTTGTTCTAGGAAGGCAAGGGGTACTTGCACCCAAAGGAAGAATCCCTTCTCCCAACTGCCCCTACCACCATCACACATCTTTTTTTTGCTCCCCCACAGCTGCCTATCCTGCATAACTCTAGTTCTTGCCCTGCACAAAACACTTTGGTATATTAGAAATTCCCTGCTTATTGCCCTTTGGTGTGATTTTCAACACATAAATGTGTATGATTACTGTTCTGGACCTTTACAGTTTCAGATTTTGCAGTTTTCATATTTCATATGGTAACCAAAAATGTCATGACATCAGACAGACAAAATGGATATAAATTCATTTATTCTTAATTCCATCTTTCCTTTTTTGCAGGAGCGGGAGCGATCTGAAAGAGATGTGACTCACATCCAGTTCACTGTCTGGCCAGACCATGGGGTCCCTGATGACCCCAATCTGCTCCTCAAGTTACGCAGAAGAGTGAATGCACTGAACAATTTCTTTAGTGGGCCAGTCATTGTTCATTGCAGGTGAATATTTTACTTTCTTGGCTGATTTGGGGGTTGATAGGATTTCACCAGATTCTGAGAATGTATTCAAGATCCACATTTGGGTAAATGAATGAATGCTAAACTTATTTTTGCATATTGCTAACTTCTGGTCTCCTGACGAAAAAGATTATATTGATCAGGAGAGCGGACATAAGTCAGGCAGTGACATAAAGTGACAATATTCTATTTTAGGGAAACCATGCCCTGGACCTTGGGAGGAAAATTTGTTGTACACAAATACATTGAAACTGCCCATAAGTCGGCTGGTTTCTTGCCTTCTTGTGCTAATAAATAGTTGTTTTGTCCCTTATCACAAAGACATTTTATTGTTGATTTTGATTCAAATGAAGAACAGTATTTTCTCCAATTATGGATCATGGATAACATTATGTTATTAAGCTATAGCTTTGCTGCAACAACCTGCAAGATTTTTTAAGTTTTAATTTTTGTTTTTAATGAATATTATTCTCCATTCCTCAACTGGTTTAAAGTGTACAGCAAGATGCCTAAGCATTGACTACATGTCCATATATGTTCCCCTTTTAGTGCTGGTGTAGGGCGTACAGGAACATACATGAGTATTGATGCCATGCTTGAAGGCCTTGAAGCCGAGAACAGGGTGGACGTTTATGGCTATGTTGTGCAGCTGAGACGCCAGCGTTGCCTCATGGTCCAAGTAGAGGTGAGTTTAGGTTAAGTCTTGTTGTATAATACACGTACACTGCATTAGGGGAATGCTGGTAATACAGTAAGTCTCTATTATAATTATAATCATAAAGGTGACCCTGCAATATTGTAATATTGTGATCATGGTTTATTTGAGTTCATGGTTCCTACAGCATTTGATGTTTTCTACAACACAATAAAAACGGCATAGAGTACAAAAGAACACATGGGATTATGAGAATTTACTGTGATATTAATAGCTCCAATGCAGAATTAATTATAAGTGGAGTGTCCATCTTAGAAGCCCCTTTTCTGCAGAAAGTTCTTTTTTCAGAATTTGAGTTTAGTATTGCCTATTGTTCTTTAGGAAGATCAACTGGGATAAAAGATTCCAGAGAGTTTATTTTATGGTATTCACAATAATCATATTCACCTCTAGTGACTTTAAACAATGCTAACTTAGCCATCCTGTAACGTAGAGATTACATTCCCTTTGTGAAATATGTCAGACTTCCTTGAACTCTTTCATATATCCTCGACATTCGTAGTTTTTAAGAAATCAACCCCAAATCTTTCCTGCCTTTTGAAGGTAAAATCATAATTTTTAAACTGTACTTTCAACAGCCTTTCTCTTAGGGCAGATAAGACTTTGAAGTTTGAAGACTTCATTGGTTATAATAATCCTAGTTCAATGCACATTTCTTCCATTTAGTCTCAGTACATCTTCATACACAAATGTCTGGTAGAATACAGTCAGTTTGGGGAGACAGAAATCAGCATTCCTGAACTACCTCACTCACTCATCAACCTAAAAACCCGTGACCCTCCATCAGAGCCTTCCCAGCTGGAGAGTGAATTTCAGGTAAGGCTGTCAGATTTTCTATTAATAAAATTAAAAGCCAATGCTGTTATTAAGTTAAACACCACTTTCTCTGCAGCTGTTGCATGGGACCAGAGTGGGTAGGGACAGTCAGATACTGTACAGGTATGGGACCTGTCATCCAGAATGCTCAGAACCTGGGGTTTCTGGATATGAGATGTGAGAGAGAGAGAGAGAGAGTCAATTAAATACACCCAATAAGCTAGTTTTGCTTCCAATAAGGATTAATTATATCTTAGTATGGATCAAGTACAAGTGCAGCAGAAAATACATTCCAAAAATCTGATTTATTTCAATAAATCAATTGTATGAGACAGACATTTTCATAATTCAGAGCTTTCTGGATAATGGGTTTCTGGATAATAGATCCCGTACTTGTAATACAAAAGCAAAACAAAAAGGCCCTATGGGGTAGAAAAAAAAATATTATAGGTATATGTAATAAGGGTATGAAGTGTATGCACAAACAAAGCCCTACGCAATATGTTGGCGCTATAGAAATACACGTTAATAATAATAATAATATATTAAGATTTACTTTCTGCCCTCAGAAACATGCACTTACCCATGATGCTATCTATTTTCAGTTAATGTCATTTTTTTCTCCTGCATGGTTGAAGGGAAGAAATTTCTTGCATACATTTGCTTGTCTGTGCAAACCCCATTTACACTCACAAAATCAGAACACATACCTTTCTGTGCATCAGTACTATTATCATATGACTTGTGCATTTGCTCTTTAGAGACTCCCATCATATAGGAACTGGAGACTGCAGAAAGTTGGTAATGACCAGAGCAACAAGGATTTGAATCGCAACCCCAAAGTTGTCCCATGTAAGTTAAAAATTTGGCATGGTAAAAATTACCAAAATGAGTTGTGATTCATTTTTACATTCTAAACCATGGTAATATTCCCTTGAGGTGTTTACATTTCACTTGTAAAAGCTGCATATTTTGACCTAATATCTCTCATCATAAACTTGATCTTTGTTATGATTATAAAACACATCTGCCCTCCTGCATTCTGTACTTTCCACTGTCCGCTCTGCTGGTTATACAGAAGCTTAAAGGGCTGGTTCACCTTTCTTATACATATGCATATATGGATTATTCTTAGCTGCTTTTCAGGTGGCCTTTGAAATTTATTTTTAACTATTTGCCATTTCCTATTTATATTCCAGTTTCTTATTCAAATCAATGCATGGTTGTTAGGGTAATTTAGACCCTAGCAGCCAGATAGCCGAAACTGCAAACTGGAGAGCTGTTCTGTAGTGATGGGCGAATTTATTCGCCAGGGGCGAATTCACGGCAAATTCCCGCGAATCTCGGGAGATTCGCCCATCACTACTGTTCTGTTGTGCCACTGATATTATTCTCACTATATCTGTGGGTCCCAAGAGTAAGGCAAAGGTAAAACAGCACAATTATGAATTGACTACATCCCAATAAAACCAAACAGTAATTAAAAGAACAGTAACATCTTTTTTTTTTAATTCGTTTATTTTTTAACAAAAATAAATGAAAAGAGACATAAATCTTTAAAAACACTAGGTTTTTAATAAGAAATTACTTACTGATTCTCTGCAGGCGCTCCACTTCTGGTGATATGGCGATGATCCATCATGCAGAGCACGATTTCTCCTCGAGATTTCTCTCTCTTTTTGTTTATTTTCATTAAAAAATGAATTTTAAAAAAGATGTTACTGTTCCTTTAAGATCATTTGTAGATACCCTTTATTTAAAGGAGAAGTAAAGCCTAAAAATGAATATGGCTAAATGCCATATTTTATATAATCAACCTATTGCACCAGCCTAAAGTTTCAGCTTCTCAGTAGCAGCAATGATCCAGGACTTCAAACTTGTCACCATCTTGGAAAGTGTCTGCAATACTCACATGCTCAGTGGGCTGCTGATGCTACAAGGCTGATTAAGAGATTATCATGCTAATTGCACTGGATTATGTGCTGCCATTTACCAATAGTCTGTATTAATTACTAATCAGCCTTATATTGTGACATTTACTGTATATTCTATGTGTACTGTATATTGTGAGTGGGTCCCTAAGCTCAGTAAGTGACATCAGCACAGAGCATGTGAATCAGTGAATCAGCAGAAAAGAAGATGAGGAGCTACTGGGGCATCTACTGGGGAGACACAGATCTTTACTGCTAAAGGGCTGTGGTTGCCTTGGGCTGGTACAGAGGCACAAAACATAATGTACTGTACACCAGTCTAGCCTATGTATTTAGTTATACTTTAGTTCTCCTTTAATAGAGTCTATTAGATGTTTCTTGGAAAACCCACAAGGCACTACCACTAAAATTTGAAGAGTGGGTTCTCAAGCTTAATATAAACAAATTGGGGCTCTGTAATGAATACTTTATTTAGTTTTTTCGTTCACTTATTGTGTATCCGTGTATGTTTACATAAACAGCTTTCCTTAATGTTGTAGATGACTTTAACAGAGTCCAAATAAAGTTGGAGGAAGAGCAGCCAAGTGAGGATAATGAGGAGGAGTCTGAATATTCCTCAGATGAGGGTGACACTGAGGACGCCACTAAGTACATTAACGCCTCTTACATTATAGTATGTTTTGGCTAGTCTATCTCATACACATGCAGTAATACTGATACTGTATCTTTTTACACTAGACACTATACTTTAAAATGCTGTTCTAGACCTATGCATGTGTTTGTCTAAATATACATATGTGTATATATATATATATATGTATTTGTATATATGAATCGAGTTTCTATGACGCCTTGAAGAATTTGCTAGCTAAGCTTTATCTTTGGAGCCATTAACAGAAAAGAATGCTTCATAAGTTTCAAAATATGAGAATATGATTAAAAAATAGTAGTCAGCTTCACATCAAAGCCCTATTTCATGTCAAGTCAGTGACCTTAGATTTACAAGGAAGAACCAACCACTTGTATTTTATTCTGGACAAATGATAACATAGGGGTATGAGACGTAAAGAAGTAAGAAATTTGGTTAGTAAAAGGGAGCTTTGTGCTTAGAGACCATGATATTAAAATAAGAAACAGTTACTGAAAGCTGTTATTTTTTATTTTGTTAAATTGCTGATACGTAGCATAGACATGATATGAGGATAGTGGACATGGACAAAGCAGGGTGAGACTGGTCCATCAGGAAATATCTGATCAATACCCCTTTATAACTTCAATGCAGAACAGCCACTTGCACTGCTAAGATCTTCAGTAAGCTCACTATAATACTGTGTGAATGATTGATGAAATTAACAGGCATTTCATAGTGGAAAATTGTTTGGCCATATTAAATGTCTTTTTTGCATGACAGTACGATAGGAAGCAAACTAACCATTTTAGCATTTTAGTGAGCAAGCTAAAGATCTTAACAGTGAGAAATAAGGGAAAATGGTTAGAAGCTGCTCAGAGGGAGAGAGAGAGAATGAGAACACAAAACAGAAATGGAAATAGAGAAGCTGGCGGAAGAGGAAGGAGTGGAAAACAAGAAAAAAAATAAAGAAAAAAAAACAGAAAAAGAGTGAATATAAAAGAAAATAAGGGATGGTCATAACTGGAAGAAAAAGTATATAATGTAGCTGTCACTATTGCCTAAAAAAATTGAAAATGGTTGGTGGAGCAATTTCCCATGTGGGCCCATAGCTTCCTTAGTCTGGAATTGGGACAAAGTAAGCATGAGTATTTAGTTTATATTTAAAAAAAATAAGGATATGTATGTGTGTGTGTGTTTGTATGGGGAAAAATGTATGTAAAATGGAAATTTATTGCAAGTCACTTATAAGATCCATAACAACACCAAGGTACAAGACCACAAACAGTGTGTTTTTTTTCAGAGCATGGTGACTTTAAATAACGTTATTTTTTTACATGCTTTAAAACTTTTATAAATTGTGTGAAAGAAGTGAACACTGATGACATCACCATTTACCTTCATTTACACATATTTTCTATTGTGGCAGTTAATAAGTCATTGCTCGTTAAATATTATTGAAGGAATGAAAAGTTGATCACCCACTATCTCCTATATTGTTCTTTTAAAAAGGGATTTTGGGGAACCAGAGACATCATTGCAACTCAAGGACCTCTGGAGAACACAGTGTTCGACTTCTGGCAAATGATTTTCCAAAAAAAGGTCAAAGCCATTGTCACATTGTCAGCACCATCCCAGGAAAACAAGGTGAATGCAAAATATATGTTAACAACATGGGTGCAAGAATATACAGTAGAGATGCTTGCAAGAGTGGATTCATATATAATGCTGAGCAGTTATTCACTCCAGTGCAGTCTACTAAAATGATCCTTCATCTTTAATGTCTTATTTGCATCAACCATGTTACTGTGCCTTCAACCTGCTCCCTCTATTCATTCTCCTATGTTAAACTTAGATATTATCTTTTTTTGGTCAGTTTCACATGCTAATTTACTGAGAAGGGAATGTGCTACAATGAAAAAACTCATGTTATTATGAATGATTTAGGGACCAAGTCTAAGTTTTATTAAAATTTTTGGATAGAATGTTTGCATTTAGCTTTGGTCTTTTCATGAGTTTTTTGTTTCAACATTGAAATACCTATTTGGTTGTGCCCATAAGAAAGAGTTTAGTGTCCCTTTTCCCAGTAAATGATTATTTATTATATATGCAGATGAACAATTACATTATTTACTCTATAACAGAAAAATAAATGTGAAACCTGAACCTCCATTTGTGTTTTTTAGGAGGCAGCCTGCTTTCCATACTGGGAGAAAAAGAAAGAGACATATGAAGATCTTGAGGTGGAACTGACCAATGAAATGTCTTGTGGCAGCTACACTGAGCGCACCTTTGAAATCACACACACCAAGGTAAAACCAGACCACTAAAGACCCTTTCACTGTGCAGTTCTGTAAACACAGTTTGCATTATTTATGCTCTATGGACAACCTGCCTTTCCAATAGCTCATTTCAAAACTTTCTACCCTTTCACCTTTACCCTTCTGGTAATGCTTTCCACTAGATTTTAAAACATTAATGGTGTGATGTTCTTGTATTTGTACATACAAAATTGGACATTGGTCAGGCCCTTCTCACATCAGTGATCCAATATATTATCCCTAATATGTTCAGTTGGGTTGAGGTCAGTGTGCATGCTAGTGATGCAAGGTGAACAACATTTATCCGAATATGTTGCTGCTGGTATATTGTTGTTTGCTTTGTAAATCCTTTTCACAAGTAGCATTATCACACTGTCTTTTCATTACTACAATACCTGCCAATAATTGAAATAAGCATTGGTGAACCAATACTTTATACAACCCCACTATGAAACAAGGCAAGGGGATCCTTCTTCCACTGAAACCTGTTTACCCTTCTTTTTTCTCCCTGACTCTGGACAGAAAACAGACAAAAGGACTGTTTGCCAGTTCCATTATGAGCAGTGGGTGGAAGAGCTTCCTGGGAACTCAAAGGAGCTGCTAAATATGGTTGAGAAGATCAAAAAGGAATTCCCAGACAAAAGAGTAGAGGAGACAAGCAAGCACGACAAATCTGCCTCGCTCGTTGTTCACTGCAGGTAAATTAATTGTTTTTTTAACTTGCCATTTGAAACCCTATCCTTATTGATTTATTCCTCTGGTCCCTGTTTTCACCATAGATTGTCAGCGCTGCTAATTCTGCTTCACCCTTCTACTACTGTACAATTAAACCAGCTCTTGTTTAATGCTAAACATGCTAAAAGCTTAGTGATCACCCAAAGCACCAATTCTTCCATCATCTTCTTTTTTTTTTCATTTTACTCAGTGATGGATCTCAACAAACAGGAACTTTCTGTGCCTTGTGGAATCTTCTGGAAAGTGCCCACATTGAGGGAGCTATTGATGTTTTTCAGACTGTAAAAAATATACGCAAACAGCGTACTGGAATGGTGTCCTCCTTGGTAAGTTTGCCAACATGGTATTGAAACAATCTTATAGATTCATTTTCTGACTTAGAATGTGGGCACATTTTCTGACTTAGAATGTGGGCAAATTACATCACAAACTGCATTGTGCATTGTGCACATGAATACTAATAATTATCAGAGATGCTCAAGGAAGAATAATTGTTGCAATTTTGGATAATTTTGTTTTTAAATTTCTCACTTTAGGAACATTACAGGCTCCTGTACGATATTATTGCCAGTACTGTGCCAGCTCAGAATGGGCAGATTAAGACACCCATCCGACAGGAGGACACTGTGGTGATTCAGAATGAATTAGCTGTGAAAGCTCCCAAGGAAAAGGAATCTGAGAACAGTGCTGTCCAACAGGAGGATGAAGTTGATACTAAACCGAAAGAGGATGAAAGCACCTCCAATGGCCCAACAGCTGCCCCATTCACAGAAGTGACTCTGAGAATAGATGAATAATCAGAGAATGTATGAGAAAGCAGGGTACATATTCACAATTCATAGACCCAGGACTATTTTAGCAAGGTAACAACAGTACAGTTACAAAATGAGTAACATAATGGAGTGTATCCAATTAATGTACACCCCTTAACCCAGATCAATTGCAACTGTGAGTACTGGATAAATACATGGCTGAAAACAGTTGTTGTATAGTGGTTTTCTGTTGTAATGTGATGGGTAGTTTTTATATAAGAAATGCAATGGCAAACTCTGTGTAATATACTGTAGCTATGCAAATAGCCATGCTCTGATAAAATGCTTTAGAATAGTAATTCAAATGCATGTATGGGCTCAGATGTGCCTTTAACTTGATTTCTTCTGTTAGTGTACCATTGCAAATGTGTGTGGTTTGGAATGAAATGGATGCTATTAATGGACTCTTTGTTCAAACTAGCAAATTATGAAATATCTCTTGCTATACTTGGCCAACTTTTCAGCTATGGACAGAAGAGTACAATTCAATACATTTAAATTATATAAGTTATGGCATATTTTCTGCATTCCCAATACAGGAGTAGGACCAATCCAGATACCCATTATCCTGATGCTCCAAATTACAGCCATCTCCGATTGACTCCATTTTGAGTAACTGAAAATTTGATTTCCTATTTCTCTGTAATAATAAAAACAGTACCTTGTACTGGATCCAAACTAAGATGTAATTAATCCTTTGGAAAAACAATCATTTTAGGTTTATTTCACATTTAAATATTTTTTTTTACGTAAAGTATGCTGATGTATATTCCTTATCCGGAAAACCCAAGAATTCTGGATCACAGGTCCCATACCTTTATTAAAAAAACTTAATTTCACACTTTTAACTGAACACAGCTGATCCGCTCATGTGGAATCTTCTTTCAGAATAGTTTGACAGGAGCCCTGTACATATGCAAATTCCTTTTGATTTTTCTTTCTAAATTTAAGTTATGGGTTACATGCTTGAAAATCATATTTAAAAAAATAAATAAAAGGTTTTTATTTGAAGGGGTTATGTTTTCTGTCTTTTCCTTTGAGATGCCTACAAGCTCTGCTTCGTAGTTTGATGTTTAAGGTTCCCCATTAGTGCATACAGTAAAAAGCTACATATAAATGAAAACACATTTACTCTAGTTGCTCAGTATCCAGAAGATGAAACCATTCCTCCAAACGTATGTGTAGCTGGCATTATGGCTGGGCCCATGTACACTGCTTTGGGCATGAATTTACTTATGCTTAGATAGCAAAATGTGAATGCATTGTTTATTGTGTGCTCATATATAGGAATTTTTATTATAAAAAATACACTTACATTAATTAATCAAACAGAACATAATATCAGCAAATCACAAAGCCACAATCCCACCCATACACCCTCCTGCCCTCAGAGTCCTTCCCTCTGTCCAAAGGCAACAGTCCAAAACCCTCCACCAAGCCACCAATTCACAAGGCCACACTTGTTAAATTTTGTTTTTGCTCATATGACCTTTATACCACTCGAACACAAAAACAATATCCAAGCTCCCTCACCCTCTTCCAAAACTGTATGAAAAACAAACGAAAACATTTGCAGGAAATATCTATCCTCATACGCTGTGTAATATCTCTGTCATCACCCTGAGGATAAAGGAGTATGGGAGACCATATTAATACAAGTGCAACAGTTTCCATATATCATATAACAAGTTGGATGCTCATATATAGGGTTGGAGGTGTGTCTGTTTTTGAACCTTTGCTTTTACTACAAATCTGACATGTAAACTGTGTGCTTGAGAATAGCTGCAATGAAATATGCAGATGGTAGCCGCTTTTAATGAAGCATTCTCCATTAAAGGGGTGGTTCATCTTTAAAGAGATACTGACACCAGAAATTAAACCTTTTTTTTTTTACACCTATCATAATATTTTCTTTGCATGCTATCTATAATGTTGCCATAAAAGTATTTACATTACCCATCTGATATACCGTGATTCTGTATGAGGGTGCTGCCATATTTGAGTAATCTGTTAGCATTAGAAACTGTTGAGAAGGGACAATCAGGCTGGCAAAACAGTCAGGTTTAGGAACTTCAATCAAAGGACAAGGAAAGGCAAAAAAAAATAAAAATCCAATTTTTACTCTCTTTAATGAAAAAGAAATCTATCTCCAATATACTTTCATTAAAAAATGTGTAGCGTTTTTATAAGAAACCTGGCTGTATGCAGTGGAATTCTCCCTTCATTTATTTCTGTGGATAGGAATTGTGAGACAGTCCCTAACTGCTGGACAGGGAAACAGTTATACTTATAAACAGCAGGGGGAGCCCCCACCTTACTTCCCAGCCATGCAGAACTCCAGCAGTTTGCCATTGGTGACTGTGTAGAGATTTGTATTGGATTTTATTTTTGCTTTACATCCTTTACTGTTTCCAACTCCAGCTGCAGGGACAAAGATCATGGAGCCAAATTTAAACAGATAAACTGGGATTCTATTTGGAGGATTATTTTGCGGCACCAACTGGTTGGAGAAAGTTTGTATTAAACAATACAAAAACTATAAAATCCACATTAGATTACATGACAACACAGGGCCCAGTGCAGTCTATATTTTCTGATTATTAATCAGTCTTGTAGATATTATTTGACATGTGCTGTTTTGATCATTTATGACAATCCCTAAGCTTTAGCCCAGACCACACTGAGCATGTGCACAGTCTTATTTTTGCAAAAATGTTACAAGATGACAGCCCCCCTGTGCCCAACGTTGAAAGCATAAATCATTTGTTTGATTAGGCTGGGAAAATTCTCCAGAGAAAATTCGCCGGCATCAATTTCCGATTTTCACAAATTTTTTTCGTGAAAACCTTCGAAATTCACAAAATTTTCGTGAAAACATTCAACATTCACGAATTTATAGTTTAAACCTTCTAAATTCACGAATTTATAGTGAAAATGTTCAAAATTCTCAAACTTATAGTGAAAAATTCTCAATATCTGAAAAACCACAAAAAAGAAGACCAATTGTAAATTGTCTCAGTACATCGATGTCTACATCATGCTAAAAGTTAATTTACAGCTGTACTACCCCTTCAACTACAGTACAATAACATAATCTGTATAAGCCAACTCAGTCAAGCAGTATGGCAGCCATGAATGGATGTATAATTGCAAATGTAGAAAGTATAATAGTATGACAACAGTTCCAGTATGTGCAAGTAACTGTGTATTAGGTTAAAATTTAAACAGTAAATAGAGGTTATTTTAACAAGGAAGAAAAAATGTACATGCTGGGAGTTTAAAGCCATTGAAATGTGTGTAAATCTGAGGTTATCGACTTAGATCTTATTTGATTTAACGATATTAATTTTTATATTTTTTGCAACGGGTGTCTTATTACCTTAAAAAAATTATTTCTACAAAAAATGTAAATTTTATTAAAATATCCTCTGTCATCTTTCCAAGTACATGTGTTAAATTATACATTATTACATAACTTTAATTCAGCGGTATTTAAAGGCCCCAAATAACTATTTAAAGGGTGCCTTATCGGAGGGTAAGTATTCTGCAGGAGGTGCCAAGCTGTTGGTGTAGCATGGTGAGTGATGGGTGATATCCCTGCAGTGAGCACCAACCATTTGGGTTTTTGGTGTGAAACCTCCATTAATGGGGTTTTCAAAATTCTTGTGGTAACACGGGTGTGTTTTAAAGTGGGTGTGGTTTAAAAACAAGGGAGTGGCTAACAATAGCTTCCATTATTGGCCCTCCACCATGTAGGCGAGAACAATTCCAGCCCTCTGTACCACAGAAGTTGGACAGCACTGATATAAGTAAAGACAGCACAGATAAATTATGTATTATCTGTGCATACGAAATCTCAATGATACAGAGCTGCATGCAGAGAGTGGTTTTACTGAAAAGGGGGTAATGAAGAATACTTAGACTACAGTATTTAAGAAGTTTATTTCCAGTTTTTTTCTTTTTTGTGATAATTCCTCTGCAAGGCATTTTATTTTTATATCCGGTGCTATATTCCTCAGATATAACATTCAACATCCACAAGATGGCAACAGAGAACTGAGAATATTTTTCAAGGTAGCATTTTATCAATTGAAGACCATATACAGTTCAGGGATAGTGATGGGCGAAACGGGCGCGTTTCGCTTCGCCGAAAAATTCGCGAATTTCCAGAAAAATTCACAAATTTTTCGCCATTTGGCGAAACGAGTCGCACGTCGTTTTTGACGTGCGTCGCGTCGTTTTTGACGCGCGTCGCGTCAAAAACGACGCGCGACTCGTTTTTGCGCGGTGAATTTTTGGCGGCAAATTTTTCTGGTCGTTTCGCTAATTTATTCGCCAGCGGAGAATCGCGGGAATTCGCCGCGAATTCGCCCCTGGCGAATAAATTCGCCCATCACTATTCAGGGAGTGTGACAATGGACTGTATAGTACATCAATAGAGACATAGCTGCTAACACTACAGGGCAGCAGTTGAAAGTTAGAACAAGTTCTACGTCTAGGCCTGCTTCACACCATTGGATCCAAATTTTATCACATTCGCGACCCTCTCACTTCAGAGGTAAGTTTGATTAAGGGATTATCTTTGGTAACCAACTGTTTCCAAGTTTTAACCATTGGAGGACGGGGTACCATCCAGTGCATGGCTATATTTTTCCTTGCATAGAATAAAAGTGAGTGGTATATATTTCTAGAGTATTTAGACATTCTAATTTCATCTAGGACTGCTAGAAGACATATAGGAGGAGAGACAACCGCAAGGAAGTCTAAGTTCTCAGCTAGTATCTTGAGGATTTTGGTCCAGTACCTGGTTATATTGGGGCAGGAACACATCCTGTGGTAGAAGATTGCTACCTGAAAAACCTAAAATGGGGGTTCTACTGTAGTTGTTTAGTCCGCAAGGAAAGTACAGTCTATAAGGAGGTCACCCAGGTATTTGAGACTTTGGGTTGGCCAAAATACAAAGTCTTGAAACTGTCAGAAATGTGGGAGATGGGAATTGGCCCAACTAGTTAGATTCAAGGCCATTTAAAGAAATGTAGAGGACAAGAGGAATCCTTTCCCTGTTTTTCTGCCTGGGTACCTCAGTGAATCCTGGGTAGAGGGGGTGTGCCTTTCTGTGGAGCATTGTGTGCAGGGCCTGTGACAGAGTTGAACACAGGGTGTGTAGTGAAAGATCCAGCCAGAACCAAGTCCTATAAAGCTGTTCAAACTGTTAAATCAATGGAACTATAGAAAGAGACCATCCTGTTCCCTGTCAAGCTT
>CM044437.1:106383767-106399245 GCA_024363595.1 Xenopus borealis
AGCAGCCCCTCTGGCATTTGCCAGAACCCACAGATTGCCAGTCCAGGCCTACTCCCAAGTACTTCGGGATAACTGTATCCCATATAGATGGGGCTTTTCCGTCAACAAAGCAGGAAGACAGCGTGTGCTTAGAGATGCCAGAGATGGCACAAATTTTCTCATCTCAATTGGCCTCCACAAATCATCAAGAGAACAGCAGAAAGCAGCTACACCACCAAGGGTGAACCTCACACCAGTGTGGACCAAAGTACAAACCCCAGCGCACTCTCCACCACCATTGGAAAGGAGCCCACACAGGCAATCATCACTGGAGACACACCGATCACCACCAATCACCTGATGGATTCACAAAGAGCAGATGAAAAGCTGGATCCACCTTACCTTTCTTCTATTGCCCTTTTATTACTCCCCCATGCCCTCTTTCATGGCCCTGAAGGAGAGACGCCCATGCATAACATTTGGTCGAGCAGATATTGACATGTTTGGCTAAATATCCTTAGCCTGGACTGATCACCTCTTCCCCCCCACAAGGAAGCCAGGAGGCAACTGTATACCTCTTGGGCACACCACCGGACGGAGGAACAGCTGGAATGGTACCCCTACAGCAACCCAAGAGGGCTAACGAGATGTACTGTTTATTTTCAGTTTAATGTTTTTCTTTATTCTTACTTTAACATGTTAAATTATCTAAGGTTAAAATTCTACCTATCATAGGCATATTTCTTTGGAAACTGTGAATTTTGATTGCCCCCAATAATAACCGCTGTCCCTGACTGGGCCAAGCCTTATAATTGGGACAAAGCCCTACATGTGGTTTGTAATGCTTTAATGAAGGTATTCAGAAATGGTGCACTTACTCTCTATTAATGCCAAGAGGCTCAACACGATTGCAAAAAGGCTCTTGTTATTTAAGGATCTATGAACCCAAGAAATATATATTGTGTTTATACAGGAAACACACTTTACAAATGTTAAACCTTCCCATCTATATTCTAAACACTACCCTACAGCATTTTATGCTTCAGGGTCACGGTGGTAATACATAGACAATGTCCCTTCCAAACATTGGAATTGTATTAAGACCCCAAGGGACACTACCTTATCATAAAGGGAACCTTAGCTGGAACCCCTATATCTCTCATTAATCTTTATGTACCCAATAGGAACCAGGTGAATTTCTTAAGGAAAATCTAAGAGAAACACCAGAACCTCTTAACGCAACATACAATTATGGGAGGTGACTTTAACTTAACCTTCTCGCCAGATAGAGATAGATCTCATCCCTCACTAGATAAAACCTCCATACAACTCTCTAAAAACTTCAGGCAACTAATGTGGAGTCATATTTTGCAAGATGCTTAGAGAATTAACAACACTAGAGACAGGCAATTCACCTTTTATTCCAACCCACATCAAGTTTATGCATGGTTAGACTATTTTTTTCTTTCCCATACCTGTTTCACAAGCAATTTTTCAACCAAGATACTGCCAATCACCTGGTCAGATCATGCCCCTGTTCAACTGAATATTACGGTCAGCCCCCCCCCCATAACACAGACCTGCACATTGGAGGTTGAATGAATCTATATTAACTAATTTGCAAATAATAACACAAATTAAAGAATATTTCTTCCTTTTTCTTCCTATTCCTATTTCTTCCATTAATGTCACTACAAGATTTGTTACATTCAGCAGATATGAACAAATTATGCCCAGGAGACCTAGAACTCCTTAATACTGAAATATTTCCAGAGGAAATTTTGGCCACACTGAAAACCCTTCCAAATGTAAAGACCCTGGGCCCTGACGGATTCCCCTATATATATTTAAAGTAATTCCAGGAAACTTTACTACCACACTTAACTAACCTTTTTATTCAATTTTTGACTGGGATGCCTATTCCATCCTCTATGCTTACTTCATATCAAACCCTTTTATATAAGGAGGGAAAAGACCCATCTCTATGCTGCAGTTATAGATCCATTGCACTTCTTAATTCTGACCTGAAATTATTTACAAAAAATTTAGCAAATAGATTAGCTTATTTGGGCCCCGCTCTAGTCCACCCAGACCAGGTTTCATCAAAGGGAGACAGCCAGGGGACAATACAAGAAGAACCACTGCCCTACTTGAAGTAATCCAGAAAAGGGGCAAACCGGCCTTGCTGCTAGGTCTTGATGCAGAGAAGGCCTTTGACCGGCCTTTTCTATTTACTTTATTGAATCATTTGGGGTTTAAGGGCCCATTCATTACAGCACTGGTGAAGTGAAACTTAAACTCCCAGGAGCAATTGGGAAAACTATAAAGATAAGCAATGGCACAAGGCAAAGTTGCCTCTCTTGTATGCTATAAGTATTGATCCCCTAGCAGCATATATTAGAAAACACCAGGACATGAAGTTACCAATGTAGAATATAAGATAGCACTATTTGCGGACAATGTTTTACGATCTCTGGTAAATCTGCACCATCTTTACATAAGGCACTAGATACCTATAGCCACTTCTCTGGCTATAAAATAAATTGGGGCAAATCAGAGGCCCTCCCACTATGTATTCAGTAAATCTCATTAAATGTATATAAATCAAACTTCTGCTATAAATGGAAGAATTACTTTCTTACCTATTTAGGGACAAAGGTAACACCTCAATATAGAGATCTGTTTAAACAAAACTTTCAACCACTTATTCATCAAACTAAACAGTTACTACATAAGTGGACGGACTAACCAATTTCATGTTTTGGCCACATAGCGGCGCTGAAGATGAGAATTTTACCCAAATTCTTATAATTGTTTGAAACCCTCCCGGTACTTCTACTGGCCTTCCACAAATTCATCTGGGGTTACAAGAGACATAGGCTCTCTAAAACTGTACTTCTTGCTGATAAAATGCAAGGAGGTCTTGGAGCCCCATCCATACACAAGTACCATGATTTGGCACATTTGAGATGGATGATAGCTTGGTCACAGTTTGATACCCTATCACTATGGTCAAAAATTAAAAACTCTTTTATAGGCACAACACATTTGGGAGCCCTATATTGGAATTCTGAGCCCAATCTAGGGCCCCCTAAAACCATACTGGAATCTTCTAAGTAGTGATGGGCGAATTTATTCGCCAGGGGCGAATTTGCTGCGAATTCCTGCGATTCGCCGCTGGCGAATAAATTTGCAAAACACCAGCAAAAATTTGCCAAAAAAAGGAGTCGCGCGTCGTTTTTGAGAAATTACGCGACGCGCCACAATTGACGCCAATTCGCTAATTTTTTGGCGAAGCGAAACGGGTGAGATTCGCCCATTACTACTTCTAAGTCTACTTTAACTGTGTGGCACTGTGCTAAACACAAGCTGAAGTTAATCTCATCCTTCTCCCTTCACTCCTTAAGAACCCCAGGTTTGACCCAGGGACACAAGGCTCTTTCTATAGAAATTGGGGAGTGAAAGGCCTGTTTAAAATATATGATGTCCTCACTAATGATGCTTCCCAGATGCTCCAATCCAGAGACCTACATGATAAAATGCCTGAAATTCCAATAAGTATCTTCAAGTACAACATTTCATCTCACCCTTTCTTACATAACAACTCAATGTAATTTTGTCACCCTTTGAGAATATTATGAGAGGTAACTGGCCACATAAAGCCCTTTTGCCAAATATATATAAGATTCTCATCTCTCTACCAGATAACATACATACATATAAGGTTATGATGCAATGGTACATGACCCCTAAAAGACTAAACAAAATCAACCCAACTATCCCAGATCAATGCTGGAGAGGTTGCCCCAACTCAGGATCACTATTTCATCTATTATGGACATGCCCAATGATCGAGGGATCCCCAGTATGACAAAGAAAAACATATACAGAATAAACAAAGGTTAATTTTGTTAATTTTGTTTAATTTGTGTTTATTGAACGTCATATGATTTACTTATAAAGGGATAACAATATTCTAAGAAAGGCATCATTGTGAAACGGAAAGGGACACTGCGTTTGCCCATGTACAATGTTTTTTATGCAATGGATGTAAATGTGACTGTATCCAATAAAAATTTGTTACAAAAAAAAAAGAAAGTTAACTCAAAGGTGAACAACCCCTGTTGAATTATTACAGGTATGGGACCCATAATCCAGAATGTTCGGGACCTGGTGTTTTCCAGATAATGGATCTTTCTGAAATTTAGATCTTCATACCTTAAATGCACTAGAAAATCATGTAAACATTAACCAATATGGTTAAATTATATCTTAGTATGGATCAAGTACAAAGTACTGTTTTATAATTACAGAGAAAAAGGAAATCATTTTTAAAAACTTGGATTATTTCATTATAATGGAGTCTTTGGGAGACATTCATTCCGTAATTCAGAGATTTCTGGATAATGGGTTTCAGGATAACGTATTCCATACCTGTATTATTAATAATAAAGGTATTAAAACTTTTGGAACATAAATATACACACACACACACAAACACACACACACACACACACATATATATATATATATATATATATATATATATATACTGTATATATGCACAAAAAGATCTGTATAAAGATGTAACAACCAACAGTATATATCTTTATAACCTTCTTTATGCTTCTTGTGCCTATCTTGATATCCACAAACACAATTTGTCTGTAGTCTCTAAAATGGTTAATTAAGTAGCCCTGTGTTATCATTGGCAGCTGTACCATGATGAATGATTAATCACACAAGTCTGGCATTGCAATTCCTATCGGAAACAAAGAAACTGGGCCATGTTGTTAAGGTCTCTCTCGGAATATGTCTTGCAGCTTAAGAGAAGTCATCTCCAATTTGCTCTTTCTGAATTATGTTTCTCCAGAGAGCTTTCTCTTTCTTGGCAGGCTTCTTTTTGGGAAATAAAATGGTTCAGTTGATTTGGATATACTTGGCCAAATAATATATGTTACCAAAAGAAATGTAATAAAATAAAAATCAGTAGTGATGTGTAAGTACAGCAGTGGTTTTCTCTCCCCACGACCTCACACATCCGGCAGGATTATTCCATTCTGTCATAAGTCAGAGTTTCCGCTGGTTGGATGGTTGTCTGAAACCTTTGAAATAAATTTTGGGGTGGATTTTAGCCAGTGAAAAGACGAATCCAATGATCAAAGGGCTTTATTTAAAGGCAGTTGTGAGCTAGGCCAGTGTTTAACTTGCAGAGGAGGGAGTACTTATGTGCTACTCACCCTGTCTCTAAATAGGTTGAATCGGTATTCTGATATACTGTATACAGCATTAAAGACTAAAATATGCAGATTTAAGGCACCGTAATAAGCATTTTATAAAAAATTGCACCAACTGTGCATGCACCAAAACGCCTGTCAGTCACGAAGATTACCGAAGAAGATGGCTGCCGTGCACTCCAATGCTGGATTCTGCGGCGATGGGTAAGTAAAGAGGTAGGGTATTTTCCAGGGGGGATGAGGGAGGGGGGACTACATGGTATAGGGGGTAGGGTGAGAACGCTGCAGAATCTTTTCTGAGAGATACTGCGCCCATCCAAGGAACAAGAAACGCAGAGCATGCCACAGTTAATATACAAAATACAAATGACAATAACCAGATGCAAATATTTACTTATGGTGTGCAAACACTTAGGGGCAGATTTACTAATGGTCAATTTCGAAGTGAAAAAACGAAGCGAAAAATTGTTCGAATTCCTAGGACTTTTAAAAATTTTCAGGACAGGTCCTAAGAGGTCCCCCATACGCTAAAATGGCAATTCAGCAGCTTTAAGGTGGTGATTTTTAAAGGGCTAGTACTTCGAAATTCGAAAATTAAAATGTTTGAATTTTTTCAATTCAAATAGAATTTTGGGCTATTCGATAGTTGCATTAGCCCAAAATTATGTCGAAATTCTAATTTTTAAATTCAAATTTTATTTGAATATTCACTTCGACCCTTAATAAATGTGCCCCTTACTCATGGTGTGCAAACACGTTATGACCGTGTTATCAAAAAACCATCAAAACTCGTTGAACAGTGTTAAAGTGACATGGTCAGTTGCTACAGTTCAGAAACGTCGGATTAAGATGCATATTTGTATAAAATAAATCACTTTATATCACTTATACTACAAATGAGTGCTGATGCTCCTTCTCAACATATATATATATATATATATATATATATATAATTTTGTTAAACAAGACTGTGCACATGCTCATCAAAACAGCACAAGTGAAATAATATCTGCCAGAAGCCAATAAAACAAGATTGATTAATAATCAGAATATACAGACTGCACTGGGTCCTGTGTTGTCATGTAATCTAATGTGGATTTTATAGTTTTTGTATTGTTTAATACAAACTTTCTCCAACTCTGCAAAAGTACTGGCTGCAGCAAAATACTCATCCAAATAGAATCCCAGTTTATCTGTTTAAATCTGGCTCCATGATCTTTGTCCCTGCAGCTGGAGTTGGAAACAGGAAAGGGGATTTAAAGCAAAAATAAAATCCAATACAAATCTCTACACAGTTACTGACTGCAAGCTGCTGGAGTTCTGCATGGCTGGGAAGTAAGGTGGGGGCTCCCCCTGCTGTTCATAAGTATGATTGTTTCCCTGTCAAGCAGCTAGGGACCATCTGACAATTACCATAAACAGCAGTAAATGAAGGGAGAATTTCACTGCATACAGTCAGGTTTCTTATAAAAAAGGTACACATTTTTTAATGAAAGTATATTGGAGATAGATTTCTTTTTCATTAAAGAAAGTAAAAATTTGATTTTTTTTGCCTCTTCTTGTCCTTTAACATGTTCAGAATTAGTATTACACTACAGCACAGCATTTGCAAAACCCCTTCTGACATTTATGTGCACAATCTAAAGGTGAATTCTTAAGCTCTATCAGAGTTAATGCTATGATGTTCAGGCACCTTTAAAGGTGCTGCTTCTATATTTTCAGCCCAGCAAAATTGATGACCGATATCCAAGGCTTTTTACCGATATCAGTTGCCTTGTCTCCCACCACACATGCACAGATTATCATACGAAAGAACATACTGGGATACTTTAATTTCACTGTTGTTCTTAATCTTTTATTTCTTTATTACTATTCAACTTGCATTCATACTTCCTTCCTTGTTGTTAGGAAAATTAAGCACTATCAACCAGATAGCAGTTAAAAGTTCAGTTCTGGGCTTTGTATAACAAAAAGTGTACATAATTTGGAAAAAAAACTAAATATTATTAGAATACCACTGTCTACATCTTACTAAAAAATTATGTTAAATGAACAGTTCAGTATAAAAATATAAAGGTGGTGTGCAAAATAATGTAAATGTGATGAGCAAAATAAAAAATGTTTATAATATAATTAGTTAGCCAAAATGAAATGTATAATGGCTGGAGTGACTGGATGTCTAACATAACAGAACACTACTTCCTGCTTTGCAGCTCTCTAACTCTGAGTTAGTCAGTGACTTGAAGGGGGGCCACATGGGAAATAACTGTTCATTGAGTTTGCAATTGATCCTTAGCATTCAGCTCAGATTCCAAATCAACAGTTGTGGCCTATGTGGCCTATGTATGCCTGGTAACCAATCAGTGGTAACCAAGAGAACTGTAAAGCAGGAAGTAGTGTTCTGGCTATTATGTTAGACATCCGGTCTATCCAGTCTTTATGCATGACATTTTTGGCTAACTAACTATATTAGAAACATTTTTTATTTTACACAGCCTATCAATTAGCCACCTTTTTATTTTTATATTGAACACTTCCTTTAATAAAAACTACTCATGGAGGGGTTAAGTGTAAGTGTTAAAGGGGTGTTTCACCTTCAAGTTAACTTTTAGTATATTGTAGAAGGGCAAATTCTAAGAAACTTTTCAATTGGTCTTCATTATTTATTTTTCATAGTTTTTTAATGATTTGCAATTTTCTTCTGTTTCTTTGCAGCTTTCAAATGGGGGTCACTGACACCATCTAAAAACAAATGCTCTGTAAGGCTGCAAATGTATTGTTATTGACACTTTTTATGACTTATCATTCTATTCAGTCCATCCCCTATTCATATTCCAGTCTATTATTCAAATCAATGCAGGGTTGCTAGGGTAATTTGTACCCTAGAAACCAAATTGCTGACGCTGCAAAATAGAGAGCTGCTGAATAAAAAGCTAAATATCTATAAAACGACAAACAATAAAAAATTAAAACCAATTGCACATTGTCTCAGAATATCACTCTCTACATTATACTAAAAGTTAACTCAAAGGTGAACAACACCTTTAAGTGTAAATGTGTTTATAGTCTATTTATAGCAAGCATCAACAAGGGTGTTGCTATGTTAAATAGGTGGAATGTGTAAGGGGTTAACTAGATGTCGTGTTAGAACAAATAATTTACTTCGGTGAATGGTTCTGGAAAGAGGTAGCCCTTGAAAGGAGAAGGGATGTCCTGATAATCTCATATAAAAAGTGAATAGTTGGCCCAGTGTTCTTTGGTTGATGAAAGGGATAGATATAAATAAATGATGATGATGATGATGATCAGAAAAATTCCCTGTAGATGGCAGCCACACACTTCCAAAAATTACAATGGATTTATTACAATGGACGCTACACAAGTGAAGCTGAAATTATTAGACAGCCACAGCATCTAATTAACTCCAGCTGACTAATTATATAGCTAATTAGACCTGCATGTGAGAATAGAGAATGTTTTTTTGCATACATTAAGTGAATGACGTCCAACATCGGCATATAAAGCAGATGTGTATTGATACAAATATTATACAGGTTATACATGTTTGTGGATCAGGCTGCTTGTTCTGCTCAGCGTGCATTTTGTTATATATTTTTATGTGTACTGAACAGCTTCTGAATAAGGTTTATTTGTTTTAATATGGCAAATTATAAGAGGAAGCTCTTTTATTAAGTTAGATACATTATATCCATTGCTAAAGATATAGCCAAATAAGTGACTATTTCGTGGAACCTCTATTTATGGCAGCCTGCTACTCCACGCAGAATGTATTTTTGGCCCATGTGGCCGATTAGTGTTTATAGGAGATCAGCCTTTTATAAATGACAGATAAGGTCACATATTGTCAGGTCTGGCCACTGGGTAGTGATCACCAGGCAGGCGCCTTTATTCATAGTAACTCTGGAAACACCTTTGAATTGCTGGATGATCAGCAGACGCCACAGTAAAGTAAAAGAATAGATTTAATGAACTTAATGAGAAAATTATCAAAACAGACTGAAAACACAAATATGGGCCTTTGGTGATACTAACAGTGGACTAGGGTGAGACCTTAAACAGGCAAAATGGTCAGGGCAGCCAGCAGACAGTCGAGGTCCGAAAGGCTGGCCAAAGTCAATGGCATTCAGCAGATAAGCTGGTTGAGAAACAGGCCGGAGGTCAGTACCGGGGAAATCCACAGCGGCATGCAGGGTCAGACTGGGGGTCCATGCGGCCCCCCTCTATCCCCCCCCACTGCATCATCGCGAGGCTGTACGTGTGCCTTTTTGCTCAGGGTCGGACTGGGAGGCCCGGGCCCACCGGGACTACTGTCCACCCCCTGCCCCCCTACTGTGATGAGCTGCTGCTGACTGGAAAAGCGCTGCCCATGCCTCCTGCTGGAAAGGCGCAGCAGGCCTGCTTGTAAGGCGCTGCAAGCACACCTGCACAAGTGGCGCCTACAGAAGTCTATTGTTCAATCGGGAGAGAGATCTGGCCTGGCAGGGGCCCATAAAGGATCGGGGCCCACCAGGTATTTTCCCGGTATCCTGCCGGGCCAGACCGACACTGTTTTTGCTGCAACCATCTGAAAAAGAGAGGTTGCGGCAGGAAGAAGCCTTTGGATGTGGGATCTAGGTAAGGGTTTTTTCCCGGTGTCCCACTGACCCAGTCTGACCATGGCAGGAGGAATCTGGTACTGGGTGGATACAGGAGGACAGGAGCAAGGAAAACACAGGAGGGGACACAGGAATCAGAAATCACAGAAATCAGAGGCTAGATCATGCTAGGGGCTCAGAGGATCAAGCCACAGGAAGTTCCAATGCACAGGCTTAGGCTTGTGACACACAGGCAGATTTGGGGAGATTTAGTCACTGGGCGACTAATTGCCTCTTCTTCTGGGCGACAATCTCCCTGAACTGCCTATGCTTGTCTTCCTGTCCGATATAATGAAAAGTCGCCTGCGCTAAAGCACATGCGTCGCTTAGTTTTCCTGAAGTGACTGTGCAGGTGACTTTTCATTATAGTGGACGGGAAGACACGCGAAGGCAGTTCAGGGAGATTGTCGCCCAGAAGAAGAAGCGATTGGTCGCCAGGTGACTAAATCTTTTCTAATCTGCCCTTTTTTCACAAGCCTTCTAAATGGCCTTTATTGCTGAATAAACAGCACATGCTGTTAATGAGCTGAGAGGAAGTAACAGTGTTGCAGGAAGAGTTATTGTTATCTCTTCAGGAAAGTGGCCAGATTAAGGACAGAAACCCTCCCAGTGGGTCACCAGACTTATATAGGAGAGTGTAAACTTGCAGGCCAAGGTTTGATTCCTCACAGTTCCTGACACATACAGTATCTTCCTGCTTTTTAAGATGATGCAAGTGGTCTACCTAGATTTTGCCAAAGCTTTGGATACAGTGCCCTTATAAAAACACTGAATGGATGAAATTATTTTACTACTTAAATTACCTTTATATGTTTGCTTTATAAACTGAAGTCTGTTAGTCTGAGAAGTGGCTATAGGATTGTGTAGAGAGAATACTTGTTAACAGTGGCGTAACTACACAGGAAGTAGATCCCGACATGGGTCCACTTCCTCTATAGTCACTCTAGTTACAAAATGCTCTCTCTCTCTGTCAACTACGGGCAGCAGCGGGCGCATGTGTGCTTGTGAATGGGCCAGAATGGAGGCAACGGATAGGTAGCAGTGCGCCCTGGGAGCCTCCGAAAAAATTTTTGCGGGGGGGGGGGGTGGAATAGGATACTAAATAGTCTGCTGCCTCTGGTAACTTTAAGAGACTAATTTCCTTTATTATAACTGTAAAATGTGTCTCTTTTAGAACTTTGATGGTACCGCTCCTGACCCTCTCCAAGTGCAGCATAGGGGTTTAGGGCAGCAATGGGGGACTCAGCCAGCAGTCATACTAGACATGGTCTTGTGCAGAGCTTCTGGTCAAACTTGCAATCTAGCGGGTCAGCAGGTACATAAATATAAGGTTTTGCACTCAGGATTCTTTTCAGCAACATTTTGCTGATTAAGAAACTAAAATAAGTGACTGCAGGATTGTGAAGGACCTAGAGGTAGTATTCGATAATAAATGTATATATTTGTGGGACAGAGGCTTGAGCAAGTTGTGATTGGTAAGGAAAATTATCACATTCATACACAGAAGGATCAATTTTTTTAGTTAGCCATTTAACATGCCTTTTTTGAGGTGCAGGAGGAACCCAGACAGTACTCTAATCACTTTTTGTGTGTCAGTAACATTGACGAAGGCTACATTAAGATAATTAAAATAGTCATAATTCAAATGTCAGCTGCTACAAGTACGGAATCCATTATACGGAAACCCGTTATACAGAAAGTTCCGAATTACAGGATGGCTGTCTCCCATAGACTCCATTATAATCAAATAATCCAAATCCTTAAAAAATATTTCCTTTTTCTCTGTAATAATGAAACAGAACCTTGTACTTGATCCCAACTAACATATAATTAATCCTTATTGGAATCAAAACCAGCCTATTGGGTTTATTTAATGTTTACCTGATTTTTTAGTAAATTTAAGGCACAGAGATCTAAATTATGGAAAGATCCCTTATCTGGAAACCCACAGGCCCCAAGCATTCTGGATAATGGGTCCCATACCTGTATATGAAAATGAGGGGCAGGCCTTGGGAGCCCCAAGGCTGCAGGGTGCTTGCACCCACCTGCTCTCATGAGCACCCCCTTCACCATGAGCACAAAGCCCTGGGAATTACACAAAGAGCAGTAAAACAGCTACTTGACCCCAGTGCTCCTTAGAATGTGTCTGGGTGCTCTTGACACTGTAGGACCAGGCCTTTGTGGTCTCACGACAAACCCAGGCTTGATAAGGTTTCCATACATTAAGCTCCTTTCTTTATAAACCAGTAGATGAGCTGACCTTGTTCCACTGAACTTATATGGATGAATGTTTTTTTTTTTCAACCTAACTGAATTTATTATGTATGTATAAAGATGTAGCAAGTAGCAACACAACCAACAGGGAAAAAGGCAGAGGGCCTGCATTTGTCATGTCAGACACTCTTTTAAGACTAGTATCTTTACTGGCTGAGGTAACCGGGGAGACACTCTGTTGTCCAAGCTTTGGTAGTTTTTAGAAGAATCTTCCATCCACCTATGGCCACATTTAGGCCATTTTACTGTTACCTTGGCCAGTTATTGTACTTTTATAGAAGCAGAATGAAAATTAATTTTGAATAGGAAAGTGTATACACCATTTTGCTTCATACCATGGATCAAATAAACAGAATTTCCTATGTTCTATAATACCTGTTTCTGTGCCTCAGAATGTTTTTTTTAGTACTAAGCTCACTATGTTTGCTGTATATCTTCTGCCTGAGACTGCAATCTGCTTTCTGCATTTTTTCTTCCCGTACTCCATTCACTGCTTTGAGCTTGCTTCAATACTTTGCTGGTTGCTGTCTACCTCTCAGTTTCTCAAGTTTCTTTTAACTTTTACTTACTGTCTATCTCTGGAATGTACTTAGAAGTTACTCCAATGCACATGGGCCTCATTTAAAAACAATGGGCAACTTCTTATTGGTTACCATGGGTTACTGCCCAGGAGCAAATCTGTCTAGTGTTTATAAATAACTTTGAGACTAACCACCTTTGATTTCAGAGGCTATGGGGAAAAGGTTGCTAAGAATGTCCTCAATTATTAGCACATTATTATTATTAGTAGTACTTCTAGTAGATGGCCCACCCTCTGCACCTCAGTTACTCAGTATTTCATCCCATTAGGTTATTTAGCTACTGACTCGTATTAGCAACCCTGATATTTAGTCTGCTCTTCTTGAAAATTTTGCCAGTATTCAGAAGAAACAATATACAACAAAACAATATACTTTGAATAATTTTAGGAAGTCGTTTTGGATTTTTACTTGAAATGTAATTAATAGATTTTTGCAGGTTATTTGTGAATTTATTAGCCGGTGGTGAATCGGGGGAATTCGCGCCTGGCAAATAAATTTGCCTATCACTACAGACACTTATCAGGCAGCATCATGTGGAGTCATCTACATTCCCTGTACTATATGTTACATTTGTGTAAAGGACTCTTAAGATGTTACATTCCCCTGATCTACCTTTGGGGTATTGTCTGCATTCCCATTACTATATTTTACATTTCTACAAAGGGCTCTTTAGCTGTTAGTTGTCTATTGGCCTAACTAGATATTATTGGGCCCCAATTATTTTTCAGGATCACAAAATGTCAAGAGGTTGGCCTGTTTTACCAATTTTTATTGATATTGTATATGAATTAGGGACTCATGGGTCTCCCACACCTCCTGCCTCCCCCTGCAGCTGCAGGGTCTGCTTCCTCTGTATAAATACCCCTGACTACAAAAGGTGCTATTAATATGTGTGTCCATTGTTCTTATACCTCTAGGGTTGCTTTATTTCCCACTTTGCTTGCATAGACATATGCTTACAGGACAAGTTGTGGTTTTCTTTTTGCTAAACTTTCTCATTAGAATCCTGGGAAAAGCAGCATTCTAGAAGAATGAAACAAAAGGGGGTCACTAAAAAAACTTGAAACAATTGTTCAATCCACCATTTTTTTGCATTTTGTACCCTGACTTCAAGTCTAAATGAATTTCCGCTGGTCTATAGGCATGTAGATCTATTTTTCAATTTGTTTATTATGATTAAGTTGGTGATATACTTCAAGAATTGGGACAGGGGATTGCAATTCCAAAGCATATAATCCACCCTGTATTCTGCACAAGAATAAATCCCAGCATCTCATTTCCATGAGGTCTCTGAGATTTCCATCCACTTAATACTTTGCATAAATTAATTTTCCTGTTGTGTTCCATATAAGGGGATTGAGGGCAAACTCATATTTCTGCTAAAGGAGAATTTGAATAATTTTTAGTTAATGCAAATAAAGGTTTCTTTTTATTGAAAAACTGTCATAAAAGTTCCACTTTGATAAATGCACGCCTTTTAATATAAATGAACCTGTGCTGCATATGATCAGTCAGTGATGTGCATATTACAGAAGTGATTACAATGGCAACATTCCTGTTAAACACATGCGAGAGCAAGAAAATAATGCATGTCAGCTTCAATAATTTTAGCTTCAATAGCAATATCAGGATTTATTTTATAGGTTTAATAATCAAACAGAAAGAGCACCATAAGCATTTGTTATGCATACAAGCGCTTGATATTTTGCCTTTAATTACCTTTCCATCACATACATGGCTGTTGATCAAGGAAGCTCAAAATGGTCTTTATCTGTTGATAAATGCTTCTTCCATCTTCTTCAAAGGGGCTGTAGCCAAACGCCCTAAGCACACTCACTACAATTTGTCTGGATAGATAAATAATGACAGCTTCGGCAAAATCAGCTGTTTATACAAGAGCTGCATTGAAACTATTGTGTATTCACTCCAATTTGCCACATTCGGTATGATTAGGAATCAGATTCTTGGTTCTTGCATTAGATTTAAGAGCTTAAATGAGCATCACAAACAAACCGTTTACTGTATAGTTGGACAAAAGGAGCCATCTGCTCAAGGTCCACCAGAAAAGGGGGATTGTCTGCCATCAGCCCTTTAATCTAACATACTGAAAGATGCATGCCCCATAAATTGAAGACTCCCCATTTTTTAGTGGAGTTTAAGGGGCCATTTACGATGACCCCAATCAAAAGTGCAAGAGCACTAAGCAACACAAAGAGTACAAGGGTTGGGAGGTGCAGAGCACAACATCAGTTGGCATGGCATGGGCAATCCATGCAGGCAGCACTGTATTATAGAGGGTGGCCACAGGTCTTTGTGCTCCGAAATGGGGTGTATAGGACTGCTGTATTTCAAAGAAAGAGGAAGGAATGTGCAAAGTGTAAAAATAGTCCAATTTCGATTGACCCCCTACAGTGTCATTGTGTTATGTCTTCATGTATAGAGATGGATTTTGTTTTGTTATTTTTTATATTTAAATGTTTTCAAGCACTGAGCCACTAAAAGTAGATATTGTTCCTTTTTCTTTGTTCTTTGTGTAGCAGCTACAGAATGGGGTCATTAAGTATTGGGAAGACAACACCTCTGCTTGAGTCTCCTGGAGCACACTTTACTTGTTGGGTAGAGTTAATATATTCTTATGCACAACTGTCATTGGAAAACATGTTTTTTTTTCAAAACGCATCAGTTACTACTCCAGCAGACTTCTGCATTGAAATTAGCAAACAGATAGTTTTATATTCAATTTTGAAATCCG
>CM044437.1:106402672-106413739 GCA_024363595.1 Xenopus borealis
AATTGCCTGAAAAATAAAAGCAGTGGGCTGTGTAGAGACATTTTGAATTTGAGTTTACACATATTCCATGAATACATTTCTACTGTAAAGAATTCCAGCACTAAATAAATATTAAATAGTTAGACTTTCATCAGAGAAAACCTGAATGGTCCATTTGTCTTACTGTATCAACATATTTAAACATGCACATGTTTTGAAATATTTCCTGCCAAACGTTAATTAAAATGAATATGTTATTTGTAATGCATTGGACTGTACAGGGCACAACAGGGCAACTGGAGAACGTCATCATGCTACATTGGGTTATTGTCCATCAGAGCAGATGTGGGAGAAGAAGACTGCTGTAAGTAACCTCTTTATTTATTATACTTGAAATATGAGTAATGCCATGGGAGGCGTGTAATTCATTATGCTGAGCACAATTTAATTAAAGGGATTTGTTTTCTTTACTCAAATGTTTTCCTCTGCTTTAAAGGGGAGCACTAAACACCTTCTACTGTGAAAGTAAGTCCTACTTGACATGTGAAAAAAAAGGAATAAAGGGAGTAGAATCATGAACAGTTGCAATTTTTAATGCTGTATTTTTTTTTCTTTACCACCCAAATCAGCACAGTAAAGGCATATTCTACAGAACAGAAAATATTAAGACTGCTAAGGACTGTCATTTAATGTATACTTGGATGGGTTTGGTGGTAGAGTTGCATGGAGATATAAGGATATAAATATAGCAAATGCTTTGTTAGCCGAAAGCGATGGGTGGAAATATACACAAGATTTGCCTTTAAAAATACTGTTATTTTAATACATTGCTGTCAGGGTGTGGGGGTTGTGACTTTGTTCCCTCCATCTTCCTCGCACCCGTAGGGATTTTGCATGTCTCCATGGCTTGTCTCCAATGACCTGGGCAGCAGCGCTGATATAAAGGACATAATTTAAGTGACTTGGTTAGTTGCGCATCCAGCGGCCATGTAAGAGAACTGGAGCAGAAAAGCGATGTTTCTGCAGGAATTCTCTCCCCTGACCTACATTCAATTAAAGCATATGAAGCAGGGATAAAGCGCCCTGAACTGCAGGCATAAATGAATGAGCACAGAAAATATGTGGAAGAGGTTGAGCAGTTGAGGGGGAAAGCAATATTGTATATACTGTACATATATCCTGACCCATGTACTGGCTCAAAAAGACAAATGGTAAGAGTGGGTAAGAGTTTTTAGATCCCTATACCATTGCATGTAGTGAGCAGGAGATCTTTTACAGCAAAAAAAAAAACAAAAAAAAACATTCTAATGACTTATACATACAATAAGTAATGTAACCACGAAGTCTTCTATAGCATTGTTTTTTCAAAATTTAGAGGATTGCTTGTAATTACGTTGAGGCTTGAACCTTTTGCACTTTATTCATGGCTACTGATGCCTCTTCAAAGAATTTAATTGAAAGTACAAGGTTATTTCTAATTGTTCTTGTGACTGCTTTTCAAAAATATATATGTTTGCAGGCACCTGTAAGGCATTGTAGCTATTTCCAAAGTGAAACAAATCTGGGTGTTGATTAGTAAAATTGGCCTGACTGTTAATTACATTGAGCATTTAATGAGAACCACTGTTGTAAAACATGATAGAAAGGATATTCTGCCTTGTCTCTGCCACCAGTGAGGTCACGACTTTTTTATTTTGGCATTTGCACTGCACATCAGAATAACTTGATCCTTTACAAATACTGTATATCAACACACACACACAGTAGATGTTGCCATTCAGAACCTAATAACATAGTTTTCATAGTAAGTTTTCACAGTAAGTTAGGCTGAAAAAAGTCACACGTCCATCAAGTTCAACCTTTTTTTTTAAACTGCCTAACTGCTAGTTGATCCAGAGGAAGGCAAAAAACACCATCTGAAGCCTCTCCAATTTGCCTCAGAGGGGGAAAAAATTCCATCCTGACTCCAAAATCAGACTAGACCATGGATCAACTTGTATAATGAGCTATTTTCCATAACCCTGTATTCCCTCACTTGCTAAATAGCCATCCAACCCCTTCTTAAAGCTATCTAATGTATCAGCCTGTACAAAAATCTCACATCTTCACAGCTCTCACTGTAAAAAACCCCTTACGAATATTTAGGCAGAACCTCTTTTCTTCTAAACGGAATGGGTGACCTTGTGTTAGCTGGAAAGATCTACTGGTGAATAAAGCATTAGAGAGATTACTATATGATCCCCTTATATATTTATACATAGTTATTATATCACCCCTTAAGCACCTCTTCTACAGCGTGAACATCCCCAATTTGTCCAGTCTTTCCTCATAGCGAAGATTTTCCATACCTTTTACCAGCTTAGTTGCCCTTCTCTGTACCCTCTCTAATACAATAATGTCCTGTTTGAGTGAGGGAGACCAAAACTGTACGGCATATTCTAGATGTGGCCTTACAAGTGCTCTATAAAGTGGAAGAATGACCCCCTCCTCCCGTGACTCAATGCCCCTTTTAATACAGCTCAATACCTTATTGGCCCTTGATGCTGCTGACATTGCTTGCTACAGCCAAGTTTATCATCTACAAGGTCCTTTTCCATAATGGATTTGCATTGTTATTTTTACATCCCAGGTGCATGACTTTACATTTATCAATATTGAATCTCATTTGCCACTTAGCTGCCCAGATTGCCAGTTTGTCAAGATCCTGTTGCAAGGATGACACATCCTGGATGGAATTAATTGGGCTGGATAGTTTTGTGTCATCTGCAAACACTGATACATTACTTACAATACCCTCCCCATAACAAGTTAAATAAAAGTTAAACATACACCAGGGCATAAGCATAAATTAATATGTATATATTATATATGTATTCAGTTATTCTATGGAAAAAGTGAATGTTTAGTTTCCATTTTGCAATTACATGATTATATTGGAAGCCCTATGAACCCTACATATAGGAATATAAAGTTGAATGTTGTTTTTTTTTGCTTCCAATCAAATATATTTCTAGGTCCTCAGCCTGCCAGTTTTATTCATTATCCCCACACTTGATACAGGACGGGAGTTTATGATTCTACACAGTGACGTTAGACAGGAAACATCTGCTCCTCAGCTCAGTAGATGTAGATCAACGGTTGCAATGCCATGAACCGTGTGAATGGAACGCATGTGGACTCCATATAAACAGCTGCATTCCTAGCTAGATTATCAGACAGATGTCTACCGGGAGGCCAACCGAGGACAAGAGGAGGGAAGTGCAGGCTGCACTGGTCCACCCTATATAGTAGTGTACATACAGTATGCTGTGTGCAGTTAATTCATGTAAAGTAAACATCAGTGAATGAGGAGTCAGAACATAGCACTGCAGCTGCTGGTGTTGTACCTACTGTACAATCAAAGCATAATTTACAAATACAGACACAAATTTAGATATCTAGGTTTCAAACATCATCAGACAATTATATCTCAAGTAGTAAGACTTAAAACTATTGCCCCAAGGGAATATGTCTCCAACACTAGCATAGAGGTCCTACTGCTGTGCGATCCTTGGGACAAGTAATATGGACCAGGTAATGTGAATGCTTGAGGCAGAGTAAAATATGTAATTGACAATTGTAAAGTTTACCTGTGATCGGCTGGAAGTGTATTTGAATGTCGGCCTATGATGAAGGAGAACCTCCTAAGGCACTGTAAGCAATCCACTACTGACAAGTAGAGTTTAAGATGAACATATGATTTTGCTTATTGTAACTCAGCCTTTCCACTTAGAGAAGTGGAATTTAGGCGACTACTATTTTTTATCCCTTCCAACCACTGCACCCAGGAGGTTATGGAGTCAGGAGTGTCAATGCATGGTAGGCCTAGGCTGGTGGTGAAATAGGACATGTAGTCCAAATATAGGTTTGGGCCCATGTGAGCAACTCCAAGGAAATTTTATAAAACCCAATGATTAATGGCTACAAATACCTCTTTGGATCCTGCCACAAACCTTAGGTATAACAGATATTTTAACCATTATGTGGCAACACATCCTCTTGGCCACTCACACACAGAAATACACATACTACATCTGTAATTCTAAAATGCATTGATGTCCTGCTGTGTTACACAGCTCATGCAAAATGTAACTGAAACAGAAGTTAAATTGCTGAGTTAATCTTGGCACCAGAAGATTGTGGTTCACTGTGTAATTTCCAGCTATTTTTGTCTGTGTGAAGACAGAAAGGGGCCTTTTTCATTCTGCTCTTGGCATTCAGCCCTATGAATCGTTTATATAAGGTATAAAAAATGCTACTCATTGTGGGCTAGGGGAGTGCAATAGGATGAAGGAGTAATTTAGTGTTTTTCAGATCATTTCAAAGCAGCATATTTGAGGCATACCTCAATTGAAATGACAGTGCCTATAGAATTTATTGCCAGTCCTGCCATCTGTCCTAACTCCTACTGTCACACTATAGCTAATAAAAATAATGATGGTCACAGAAAATAAATTAGATAATCCCAAAGAAGTTTATATAGCACCCAAATTGAAATCACACCCCAACTCTAACTGGTTGCCCTATTTATGAAAAACAGTAACCCATTTTTCATTATTACTGTATATCAACTACTTTGACATGCATTTGACTTAACAAATTTTAACATTGGCAGAAAACAGCAACATTTTCCTGGAGAGTAGACTGTTAGGAAAAATGACCACATGTTTGTTACATTTAATCATACAATATTAGCCATGCGTCTGCTTGATGCTGAGGCAGAGCAGTTCTGTGCCAGTTGTACAGTACATGCTGAGCAAGTAGAAAATCTCAGCACTTACAGGTGCAAGGGAGCCCTATACTTAATACCAGCTTGCATCTCCTGAACTTCTAGACCCATCTCTCTAAGGAGCACAATAAGTCCACTAGCTGCCTACTTTTCTCAACTCAGGGAACATGACCTAATAAGTAATCCTTGAGTGAGTCATGCTCCCCTTTGAAGAAATTATGGAAAAAAATGTCTTGTAGAAGACAAACCAATGGATTTTTTTAATGCATCATTGTTTTAAAAGAGTGATAATAACTGAAAGAATAATTGTGGCATGGTGCTACCCTTTATTCTGAATGAAAAAATCACAATTTTTTTCATCTACCACAACATTGTCAGCATTGCATTGCAGTGCTGCTCAAAGGATATTTTGTATGCAGAGGATAGACTCTATAGGGCTAATAGAGTGCAAAACTGTAGTCCCTTAGAGCCTCATGCTCTAAGTGCTCCTAGAGCACTGTCAATAACTGCATCTGTCAATAACTGCATCTACGCTCTGAATTTTCCACCATCGAAAAAAAAGGACTCCCTTGTGGCATACATCCTCCTGCTCCATTCTGGAAGCAGCAAGAATTGCAATTTAGGGCGCTAAAAGCAAATTGCATTAATACAAGGTGTAGAGTTTGGAGAAATATCACTTTTTTGTGCCTGATTATTGCAATTTGTCCATTACTCTTTTCTTGGAAAGTTAGATCGTATGCAGGGCCGGCCGTACCAAGTGTGGGGCCCAATTGGAACCATTTTGGTGGGGCCCCCTAGAAGGAAATTTGCTGTCTGTCACAGGGTCACAGAGCCGGATGGGCAAATAGTGGCTGCTTTCCCCTCTGTCCAAGTGATGGCTGCTAGTTGCGGATGGGGGTAGGCTGGGCAACTGGCGAATTAAGGGAATAGGAATCAGAGCTCCAACTGGAGCGGGGCCCCCATAAGTGCGGGGCCCAATTGGGCCAAATTGGTCCAATGTGCTTAAAACTGCCACTGATCGTATGCCTACTGTGTTATAATCCTAGGTGATTTTGTGATTTAGAACTGCAGAGCACAAAATGCCATCATTTACCCAAGCACATGCATATATGTGATGTACAGTATACTGTTAAAGTATAAGTTGATGTTAGTTTTCGAACTACTCACAGGCTAGAATGATGGTTAAAGAGAAATGTATTAGTTGTTATAATGTTTTCATATTGAAAAACATAAAGGAGTTCTGCACCATGAATGGCAATGATAAAAAAAAGGAGTGATCAGATACCATTTAGATGTCTGGCTATGGAAAGGCAGAATAGAACAGCAAATAGTTGAAAGCACACACAAACAAATAGACCAGGTGCAATTTGTCACAGAATATCACTAGCTGCATCATACTATAAGTCAGTTTTAATGTGAACTGTCCCTTTAATGTTAACATTCTGGAATGGAACTGCTAACGGCATTACATTTTTTAGGTTTATATATGAATGGCAAAATCTAGATACAGGGGAAGCTCCCCTGCCAGGTCAGAAGCCTGAGTGTATATTTTAAGACTCTGTAAATAGGTTCTTTGTGCTAAATTTGAGATGCTCGATGAGAACATATTTTCTTACCAAATGTTAAAACATTCAGTCCCGGTTTCACACAGAAATACACTCTAAAAGTTTCTAAAATAATTAAAGGACCGTTGTCTGCTTTCAAGCAAAATAGAAAGAATTAACAGGTTTTTAGTATATACTGTACATTTTAAAGCTAATTTGGCAATCCAAATGTATGTATGCAAATCTGGCCACACACGAAGCAAGATGGTCTGCCAATTCAGTGGCTTTTGACCAAAGTACCCACCATCACTGTGTGTGGGGACCTACAGGGGTAGCTCCCACCCTTTCCAGCTGCAGTCAGGTGATCCCAATCGTGGCCAATAAAAGGGCAAAGGCTTGGGATTTTTAACCTTGAAAGCATGTTGCGGGTAATACTTAGCCCCAGCTTAAAATGGGCAGTATAATGGAGCAGTAGAATTAAAATAAGTGTAGGACTGGTCAGACCAGGGATGACTGTGATGTAGTTGGCCAGCTTAAATATATTGATATATTTTGACAAACAATCACTTTTTTGTTTAAAGTAGCATTTACTAGTAGCTTTTAAGACACACAATGGGGGAGATTCATCAAAGAGTGAAGTTCCACCACTAGAGGGAAATTACACAGCTCTCAATTCATTGCTATGGGATTTTGAAAGGCGTATTCATCAATGGGTGAAATGAAAGTTCACCTTTTGATGAATACGCCTTTCAAAATCCCATAGAAATCAATTGAGAGCTGTGTAATTTCCCTCTAGTGGCGGAACTTCACTCTTCACTTCAATCTTTGATGAATCTCCCCCATTGTCTCAATGTCCTTATTATATTGATAATGGGTTGAGTGAAAAGGACTTCTTCTATTTGGCTGAATTAATTTTGTGGTCACAGCCTCATTGCACCCCCACTTAATGGTTTAATAATTACTGGTAAGCACAACTTACCATTTATTGCTATAGTTTATACAGGAGCAGTGGTCCACTCCATGTTGTAGCTCGAACCTATTCCAGCTATAGTCAGGAGATCCCAGTGTTGGCCAATAAATGGGCAACCATGTTTGGAGTTTTAACCTTGAAATCAAGCAAGTTGCAGGTGAGATGTTTTAAGATGTTTAATAACATATGTGTCAGATGTTTAATAATATGTAAGCAGTAGAATTGTTAATAAATTAGATAAAAGTGAGTGTAGGACTGGCCAGACCAGGGATGACTTTGAAGTAGTTGGTTAGCTGAAATATATGGCAATATATGGACAAACAGTTCCTGTTTTGTTTATATCAGAGGGCATTTTTTAGAAGCATAATGCACAAAATATCTCAGTGTCCTTAATATATTGGTAATGGGTTGAGTGCAGAGGACCTCTTATCATTGTTGGGACCTACATAAGACCATTCCAAGAAATCAATTGCAGATCTAAATAAAGTATGTTGCTCTAAACAGTAAATTCTTTCCCCTAATTGTCATAACTATGGGATGGAAGGTATCAGCTAACAAAAATCTGCAGGAAACATGTTCCATTGATGCAATTGGATTTTCATATCTGCAGGATAAAGCAAATGGTAAGTAGGATTGGCCACATTCAAGAAATTGCCCTTGTGTGGCTTGACATTACTAAATAAGACTGTGTGATCCACTCAGTAGAAATGACCAATTTCAATCCATGCAAACAGTATAATTTACAATTTTTAAACCCAGGGTTCTCTCTTTTTCCTAAATTGTGTGTTGTGTTTGCATTGTACTATGTATATAAGCCAAACCTAAATGATGAATCTACAATAAATATTTATGTACATTGTCTACTTGCAATTTACAAGGCAATGCACATATGGAGTTGTATTATTCTTTGTTGTGTGTGTATAAAAACTTTTTTATACCCTTACACAGACATATAGATACATGCATGTACTCCGTACAAAAATAGCTGACTGTAATTCTAATGCCTAATCCTGAGCACCCTGCCCCCTCCTCAAAATTATACATCTTACTTTTCCAGTGAATATATTATCTGGAGCTGCATGGCGGAGATAAAACCAGCTTCTTCGCTGCAAGCAGGGAGATAATATACAGAGAGGGATGTCCAGGATTAATTGGGAAGAGGATCAGGGATGGAGGAGAGAGAAGAGAGTAAAACAGACCAGGCTTTCTGACAGGGCGATAAGATCAGTTCATTATTGAAGGCTTTCGTACAGTTTAGCAAGAACATCAAAAACCACTTTTCACAATATATCAAAGAAGAGAAGGAATTTTTTAAAACACTAATGAAGCTACTGAAATATTTTACGATTTTTAAGTAAGTGGCTTATGGAGTGAAAATGGAACGTAAGTGTGTGGGTAAGTAAAAGAGGGTGCAGGAAAGGAAAAATGCTTCCAAACTGTCACCTTGAATATTTCAAAGTGTTAGAAGCGAGAGGTCACACGATAGTGCTGGCATGTCTCAGCTCAGAAGAATTGGGAGAATAGCGTGTTTTAGCAGAAAGAGCAGTCGATTAATGGCATAACCACCAGAGACTGAGAATCCAACATGGAAGAGGGGGAAAGAATAGAAAATCTATGAAATAGGAGAAGAAAAAGAACAAAAGAAAGAACAGAAAATTCCCTAAGATCTTTAGAGAGAGAAAGAGAATGTTAGTGGGGGGAAAAAAAGAGAGGAGCAGAATGTACAGCATTGTAATGGTGGAGATTAACATAACCACTTCAGTAGCTTCCACATCTGTGATGCCACATGGACAGAGGCTCAAATACTCTGTGACCCAATTCCCACTTGCAGCTGGCCGAGGATTTACTCATGCTAATGTGGTTATTAGGACTTTATAATAATATATTGGCGCTTAGTTAGATTTCTGCATCTAATGGAGGAAGTATTTAGCAAACCAGCCATTAATGTTATGACTAACACTACTTTTACACAGACTGCCTAATACTACACAATTCACACTAATGCCTAACTCATTTATTTCAGAAGGCTGGAATTGTATGGACACCAATGCTTATGAACAGTTAATACTAGAGACATATGGTTTATAGTGGCTCATACTGGCACAGACTAGTTCACTTCAGTAGGTGCAGAGTCAGGATATATGAAAAATGTAATTAAGCTAAAGAAAAGCCTTTTCTCCATTATAGTTATGATTATCCCCCAAAATGTGAATGTTGGCAGCAATAGTTGAAACTATAGATTATGAAGTGTGCAGGCATTCCTGGGGGTGTAAAGTGGCTGGAAATAATATGTAGTTAGGGTTGTCACCTGGCTGGTATTTTATCGGACAGAACAATAAGAATGATGCTGGATACCAATGTTATTAATAGGGAATCGCCTGACTACTCACAGCATTTATATTTCATTTTTCCAATAGACCATTTATATCTTAGTGAACAGACTCATAGGTAGTAATAGGAGGGACTGCCCTGGGGTTAGCCAGAAAAGGGAGGATACCAAGGCTAAAAACTACATGGGGTTTTCGAGGGATTGGCCCTAGGCTAGGATTTTCAAGGAGTCTCAGGCTTGGTACATGTAGTTTAAGATAAGGATCATAAGTTTGTTATGGTATGTGAATTTATTCTACTGTGGACCCTGAAAGATAGCAGACATATGATTTGTGGTGTCCCTTGCATGCAGATGGATTTGCTGGTTCTGTTATTATTTATATTATATGAAACTGCAGGGGCAGGGCATGTGGGCAGTAAATTCTACCTACTTCTGGTTGTCAGGATAACTGAATGTTGTAGCAAATTTCTTGTGCATAAATCAAATTTCATTCCAGAGCTGTGGAACCAAAAAACGCGCACCAGCTTGTTATTCTTGGCAGGTTATCTAATCACGGGTTTCCTGAAGGGATCTGTAAAAACAAATATGACAGTTGATTAAAATCAAGTTGTAATGCCATGTGAAATGCATAACATGGTTTTAAATGCCATTATGCTATAACTATATATTATCCTAACAAATAATATTAATCAATGAGGTTCATCCTATCCACACCTTAATACAATGTGCCATACATACAGTAGTAATGCTTGCTTTTTGTGCTTTCATAGCCATAAAACGGTTAAATCCTCTTCCAAGAGAGTAAATGTGTCCTGCTTTATGGAGCTGATTCCAATTCCAGTTGCAGTGGTCCAAGAGCCTGCCTGAAATTCACATGTAACTATGGGATTTTGAGCCCCTAGGCCCGTGCCACATGGGGCCTTTTTTCTGTGGGCGGCTTTTGGCCAATGCAGAAACATTCGAATGTGCCCATGCATATGAGAATATGCCCTCATGCACCTTAGCAAGATTAATTAGAAGTGTGAATGAGATAAAGGAGGCTTAGGACTGCAAGGCAATTTGGATATTTTTCAGAGAAGATATACTGTATATAGATAAAGAGAACTGTCTTTGTTATAAAAACAGTGATTTCAAGTACTCTAGTTGTATTAGACAAAGGGATTTACTAATTATTGGGAATAATGGGTATATGTGGGTCACTGCTGCTAATATAAAGGACTGTTCTAGATGTGCAACAAACTGCTCTTCTGGATAATGAGCAAAATATCTTTATATCTGTATCTTTTGTAAAGCTGTAATTGACATCAAGATTATAGACTAAACTTTCCTCCATCAAATGGGATCATCATCCAAAAGCAGTTCTTTGCCTAATGAACTAAAGCCTAAGGGGTAAATTCACTAAGCGGCGAAAATGATCTAGCGTTGCCTTCGCTAACATTCGCCGCACTTCACCATGCAAATTTTCGACAGCGCTACG
>CM044437.1:106416726-106442698 GCA_024363595.1 Xenopus borealis
GAAATCATTTTATCCAGATAATCCAAAATTTTTAGAATTATTTCCTTTATCTCTGTAATAATAAAACAGTACCTTGTACTTGATCCAAATTGAGATTTATTATAGCTTATTGGGTTTAATAAATGTTTAAATGATTTTCTAGTGGACTTAAGGTATGAAAATCCAAATTACGGAAACATCCGTTATGAGAAAACCCTAGGTCCTGAGAATTCTGGATAACTATACCTTATACTTGTTGTATTACTTTCTGTCACATTAAAGGTAAATATGTTCACTGCATTTTTATTTTGCCAGTCTTTCTTTTTTCCTGTCACTGTTAACTCAGTTACAAGCTTTCCAAATGCATTTTTCCATGCAACCATTTCCTGACAAGCACTGGCACAAGTGATTTGAGATTTATTGCAAGTTTATGAGGGTGGCAGTTTCACGTACTTTGGCAAAGTGTCCTATGTGCCATTACCCTGGTCTCTGTTTCAAACAGGTACTAGGGTGCACTTCATTTTGTAACACTTTATTTAGAAACTAAGTAGAAATGCATGGAATTAAACAAAAATTGGGTAAAACGTAAAATGCTTGGATGATGGTACAGGTACGACCTGTTCTCCAGAATGTTCGGGACCTCGGTTTTTCCAGATAACGGATTTGGTTTGTCATACCTTGAATCCACTAGAAAATCAGGATTAATTCAATCTTAGTGTGTGGATCAAGTACAAAGCACTGTTTTATTATTACAGAGAAAAAAGGAAATCGTTTTTAGAAATGTGGATTAGTTGGATGAAAATGGAGTCTATGGAAAATGGCCTTTCTGTAATCCTGAGCTTTCTGGATAGCAGGTTTCCAGATAATGGATCCCATATCTGTAGCAGCTCACATTTGAATTCTAACTATTTTAATGATCTTGTTGTAGCCAACTTCAATGCTACTGATACCTAAAAAGTGACTAAAATATTGTTTGGTTTCCTCCTGCACCCTATACACATAAAGGCATGTGAAATGGTTCTTCTTACAGAGTTTGTAAGGAAATTAGTGAGGTTTGGGATGGATGGATGTGGGCAGGTGCGTAACTACAGAGGAAGCAGACCCTGCGGCTGCAGGGGGGCCCAGGAGGAATAGGGGGCCCATTAGGCCCTACTTAATGAGCAATTTCAGTATATAGTGGTAAAACAGGACAACCTCTGGATATTTTGGGGTCCCTAAAATAAATCTGCTGTGGGGCCCAGTAACATCTAGTTACACCACTGGATGTGGGGAAGGGGTATCACAAGGCAGCCCTGTGTATGGGAATTCAATTATTTTGTCAATAACACTACTAAACCTGCAAATTGTACTGGATGCTTATCATTCGAAATACTTTCTTGTTTATGGCATAAACAATGGACCCACATTTGTCTGAGTTACAAGTGGCTCTGAAGCATTCTTTGACTATTCACATTTGGTCAGGTGCTCTAGCTGGGCCGCACAATGCTGTCTGTTTGGGCATGCACAGTAAATAAGGTGGTCTAATTCTGTTAGAATGAATGTAGGGAGGTGAGACATATGCCCCCAATATCTGGTTAGTACAGTATAGAGAAATAACAATAAAACAAGGTAATTATACAATTATAACATTTACCAACATTAGGGATGGAAAATCAGCATATTCTTCTTCCCAGGACTGGAGATGAATGAGTGCTGAGTCTTTACGTGTGGTTGAAAGGCTGAGACAAATTGTGTTAGGGGAATGTCTGGGCACTATAGTTCAACAACATACTGGAGACCTCTTGCTGTATAATTTGCCTATGTATCTGGATAGCTATACTATATTAATAGCCCCCATAGTATTTTAGTTTGGCAGAAGATCGCAAACACATTCATGTTCATTGATTAAAGTGTGCTTTGCTTTGGGTGGAGCATATACCTTTATAAGGGATCATTCAGAGTTTGGCTAAGTGCAATTTGTGACTGCATAAAAAAAATAGACAATACTGTTGGATTACCAAAACCTTTACATGTATTTGAATGAAACCCTATAAGCTAGATGTACAGCAATGCAAAACTGTTATTAAACTTCTGTGAATGATATTATTTAGTAAAACAAAGAAAAACTGAATCTATATCTTGGAAAATGGTCAATGTGTTACTACTTCTAACCATAGATACGATATTGTATTTCATAAACAAGCATTTAAACTCTGTTTAATATCAGGGGGCCATGACAATGCACAGCAGTCTCTGGCAGTCTCTTTGGCCTTTTAAATAGTAAGAGTGTGTGAACCTTGGCTAATGCTTGCACCTGGCTACACAAAGAAAAAACAGGTCATAGGTCAGGTCTGGGCATTAAAACAAAGAATAAACAGTCTTTTCTTGTGCACACAGAATCCCCACAGGGTGTTACCTTATTCCATGTCTAGCCCTTCTTTCAACAACATGTTACCCACAATACATCGGTGTTCAGACCTCACACTGCCTAGTCAAAGTAGTCACAGAAAATCATAAAGATCCCATTTGTCTACTTCCACTTTATAAAAGTACAGTTTGGGTATATTTATAAATATATTTTAACATCAATGTATGTGCTTATATTAATAATGTGATTAATATAATAATACATGTTTAAAAATAATAATATATAATAATAATAATAATAAAATATAAATATTTATTAAAACAGATGGGGCAAGGAGCTGTCATTATCTGCCATTTTTCTGAATAAAAAAATTAATGAAAGTACCATAGTTGCAACAGGGAGGCAAATTCAGTTTCAGTGCCCAAATCATGAAAAGTGGCACAATTCTTTACTGATTTCAACAAAAATATTCCTCCAGATAAAAAGGCTGAATGACTGAACCAGAGGAGATAACCAAACCAGAGAAAAAAGGCTTCGATGAAAAGTATAATGGCTGCACGTCTATGTGTTTTCATGAAGTTTTAGAATGGTTCTAACACTAAACCGGTATGTTAAAATGGATAAATTATATAAAAATAGTGCAATATTTGTTACTGTATACACTGTATAACCTAAAGATTAGAATATTTCATACTGGTAGAAAAAAAGACCAGAGGTACTGTATCTATTCATGTACAAATAGGATTGGTTTATTCACTGTTAAAAATGAATATGCAATGATTGCTGCCAAAACCTGCATTTATTTTTAAAATGTTTGTTGAAACCTTCCAGTAAACCTTCCAATAAATACAAATATGGTAACATTAAAAATAAATGCCGACCAAGAAATATGAATAACATTTCCAGCCTTCTGGGAAACTGTAAAATAGTGCAAGACCCTTATTCTGTAACTAAACTAAGAATATAGTGGACAAACTCAGTTGAGGGTGCCATTACCCAGAGTCATCCCCAACCCCTGATTTATGTAAAAATAGCACTTCCCATAAGAAAAGTATTGTTAACTTATCATGCAGTTGACTGATAAGTGATGCTCCTTGTGTGAGTGGGTTCAGTGCTCTGGTTGGTCAAGGTTGGCAGGAGATTCAAAGTTGAGTTTCCTGCCAATCAGAACACAATTAGCTTTCAATTTTTTTTGCTGTGTCTTCTTAAAAAGAAGGGTATAGGGCTACAATCAGCTGCAGGGAAGGGAGACAGATTGCAGGTAGAGAAGGCAGGTAGAGGGTGGTATGCAAAATGGAAACTAACAGCAATATGGAGAGGGAAAGACTTACCAGAGATGGAAGAAGTGAAGGAGTAATAGAAGAACAAAAGGGAAGAAAAGTTTGTAGGCAACAGTAAGAGAAAAAATGTGAAAAGAGGACTGAAAAAAGTTAAAGGAGGAAGTAACTTACCAAAAAAGTAGATGCAGGTGGTGTAAAAATTGAAGTATTAGGGTGAAGACACACATAGCTACTAGCAGCAGTTAATTGTCACTGCTACAAAATAGACAATAGTGATAACTGGCTTTGCTATGTGGATTATGTAATAAAAGGCACTACGTTTGCCCAGTTTCAGTAACCATAGCAATCAATAGGTAGAATCTACTGATCATCTGTTGAAAAGCAAAGATCCTATTGTTTGCTATGGGTTATTGTTCTTGGGCAAACATTGTGCCTTTTATTGCATATGGGGGTATGTACATCTTAGTAGAGGCAATTCGGCAGGGTAGTTCTTGGAATTTTGTAGGCACAAGATGCAACTGCTACTAGTAGCTCTGTGTGACTTCACCCTTAAAAGACAAAACAGACACAAGTTATTCTTTAAACGAGTAAGGCCCCTGCTGAGACTGGGGAATGATTTAATACACAATTCCCACTATTCAACACACATAGGGAAGTGCCAGTAAGAACTGCATTTGTACAACTAGTGATCACTCAAACAACTCTGCAAAAGAGCAAGTAAGAGATCATCTGCCTTTTGATTTGACTGTGGCCTACAGATCCTAATGATCATGTTGGTGGCATTTGGAAATCCACATTCAATCCAAGCATTTGTATAGGGGACAGAAATCAACGGATATGATGTCAATGGACTCAGGCGTTGATGTCTTTAGGCATGAAACCATCCTGGTATACATACAGACCTCCCTCCATTCACAACACATCATGATTAGAAGTTGGAGAATACTAATGAGTGTAACAAGAAACACAAGAACAAATTTAAACATGCTTAGGTAAAAGGTGCAAAATTCTTATAAAGGCAAGATGGGTTTTGGATTTTATTGTACCTCTTTTTACTGACAATGCTGATTCTTACAATACACTTGTAGACTGGGGAACAAATCAGTTTATGAAAACATAATTTTCTCACTTCAGGAGTTGTAAACAAATACCAATACTTCCTTTTATTTTGTGTGGGCCATGTGTACAAAAACAATTTCTATCACTTGCTGAACTGATTCTGTGACTGTATATAGCCTGATCTGCATATTCCATTAGCACTTTTTTGAGGAAAAGTTGGGGGCCACTATCCCAGTATTTTATCGTCTGAATGCTATCAGTGCGAGTGTCTTCATAACATTTCTACTACTACATCAATGGCCTTGAATGGTCTTGAAGACAATTCCTCTGATGTTACATATGCACCCTGTGGATACGGATGCACCTGGATATCCCTACAGTAGTCTGGCCAGCCAAGATTTTATTGCCTGGGATAAGTGCCATATTGGCACTTTCAACTCTTAGTGGGCAGCCAACCAAACAGCACCAGCACATTGGTCAGCAGAGCAGCATACTGTTTTTTTATAGATTAGTTCTTTGTCTCTCCTTTTCCAGCGACTGCAGATCCGCTGGAGGGATGTAAGGGTGTTGTTGAACTTGGGATGGGTGCATTGGTCACAGATTGCCACCCTTGTCTTGTATATCAAAGTACTTTAGCCTATCTGTGTCCAGAATTGTTGGGTTATAACATGTGATGGTCAAAAGCATGCTAGTTAGTAAAAAAAAAGTGAACTAAAAGCAAAAATAAAGTAAAACAAATTCCTAACTCTTAGATGAATTTCTAGTTTACAATGCAATATGCAAAACTGTATATAGCTAAAAAATAAATATATAGCATATGGATACTTTTGGGGAATAAAAAGTTTGAATGCACTTATGAATTATGAGATTGGTTAATTTGATTTTTATTCTTAAACGCATGCTTTTTTTTATTCTAAATCATTCAGCAGATTAAAGAACAGCTTTGGAAAAGGAAAACCAGAACACCATATATGAGAAACTGTTGTACAGTCTTTGTGAGATGAACCCCGGTCTCTAAATACATAATTAAAAACACAGTTTAGCAGCAGTCTGAAGCCGTTTTCTATGCATTTCTGCAAAGTATAAGAATACTATGATGCAAAAACACATAAGGTGAAGAGACAGAACTCCAAAGAGTTAAACAAGGAGTTCTAGTATTCCATGGGGGACTGTTATATGAGAGTAGCAGGAAATGGGGGAAAACTCATTCTAACCTGAAATAACCCTGCTGTGGCAAGTCACAACCATGTGATTGATATTTAGGTGCTGTAACTTAGCTCATGAGAACACTATTCAAATAAAATAGCAGCCGCTGAAAAACTGGTTCTTCTCTCATTCATTTGGGTGGGGGCATGTTGATCCAAAATATGTCTTCTGAAAGCATTACCCTTAAGTATGATGCATGGATACAAGTGGCAAAGTGAAACAAGCATGACCATGCTGACCAATGATAAAGAATTATATTTCAGCTGATATAAGATTTATGTCTTGATATGCACTAGATATATAACATAACATGACTTTGGTGCTGTTTTTATTGCAGTTCATTTTGAACATTCTAATGCTCTGGCTACAGATTCTAACCCAGCTCATTACAAACATCAGCAATTACAATAGGCACTAAGGTACTATCGAGACTATATGTTTTATATATGTACAGTATGTGATAGTGAAGGTGGGCATCATTTTACCCCAGGTGAGCTGGTGGTTGTATTGTCTTGATAATTTTGCAAGCTCATGGCCTTAACCAGCTCATGCTTATGACACATGCTCCCTGATTGTTGCAGCTTGTACACTTATACTTACGTCAATACCCTGCCCTTTGAGTTTTTATTCAAAAGAGCCTTACACAAAATACTGCTAAATAAATGCAGAGATGAGCTCCCTGCAGTGCTCCAGGTGGTAAATCCCAGCAGGTCTGTACCACTAAGTGGCTGCTCAATGGATATTCAAGGGAGCTAATACAGTATACTACTGATATTGTAATATATGGATTGTTTCCTTCAGCAATAACATGCAGATGAGATACCAGACTATGAAAAGTCACTGCGAGTACTGGAAGATTATTCAATAGTTTAATTAGATTTTTTTTTGTATTAATACAAATCATTTGCATATTTTATAGAAACGTTTCTCTAACTCTTATCAGCATTAAATAAATACCAAAACACAAAGGAAAAGTGACCAAGGAGACAAGCAGAACATACAAAGAGTACTAATTCTTCTCAGCCCTAAAATAAGCTTTTCCATCTGTATCTTACAAATGCTATCATTGGCAGAAATAAACAGATCCAAAACTGAGAAGAAATGGCTACATTGTAAAAAAAAAATGAATTTTATATCAATCAGCCTGGATGTGTCACTAATAAACAAGTTCAAGGACACCCTAATACAACATGAACATATACCCATACCTTTAACTACACTATTCACAGAAAAACCCTACTGGAAATTTTTACTCATAGCAACCAAGTTTTGTGATGATAAAACAAGTCTGAAGGCAGATACTAACATTTATGTAGGTGGGTGCTTTAAAATACTTAAATCAAGGAATGAAAGCATACAGCATAAAGAATGATAAAGCATTCACAGAGTGTGTTGATATCCACCAGAACTGTATGATCTTCTGTGTATGTTTGGCTTCACAAAAGTATAACTTATGGAAGATCCGTCTCAGTGGTGGTTCTACCAGCATTCAGCTGATTCCATTAATTTGGACCATGGGCGGGATCCTTAGTCTACATTAGGCCTACATTTCTGCCATTTCTGCTCTGTGATAAAATTCAAATTTATTATTCATGAATGATTTTAACCAAATGAGTACATTGCTCCAGATTTGTAGTGATAAGGACTTGATTAAAATACTTGATTTTATATGGATATATGGATTCACAAAGCAACTCAGAATTTCACAGTATGTGGTTTAGGAAAAGGCAACGAGAATACACTGAATTTATTATTTCATGCAATAAGTCACTGGTTTTCCAAGTGAAATAAATGCAGATGTTCTACCGAGTGCTACCAAGTATTATGATAAATGAATCATCATGAACTGTATGAAATAATGTCACTAAATATATAACTGGGATACACATGGGAATGGAAAACCTAAGTATTAGTAGGACTAAAAGCCCACAACTATTAACCACCCGTACCAGAATGTTGAGTTGAATGTTGTAAGAATATTGGGGACTGTATTCCCTGGGATATGCTGTTTTTAAAGACATCCCTCAAAGGAAAGGAAAAAGAAAATCTGCATACAAATGTGAAGCGATGCAATTCACAATTTTATTGGGCCTGAGCTTTGTAAAATCCTGAGGAAGCAAATAGAATGATGTGTATATACTATTGTATGAATGTGAAGAAGGGCAATTTGCTCTATGAGCTGTGCCCCATCCAGATTACAGTCATATACACTGAAAATGCCAATGATAATGATAATAATGTCCAGACAGCTGCAGGTCTGTCATTCATACTGCAAATAATCAAGGTGAAGAACAGAAATGTATTTTCTTGCTGTCTCTTAGAGTTAAAGCCAGACGTACACTTGCTTGTTCTCTCTGATACAGAGGGAGCAGGACTGCTGAGCCAGGACAAAGAGTGAATCTTTTATGGCCCACTGGAAATAAACTTTACTGAATTAATTTATGGGTGGAAAACACCAGCACACAAAACAAGTACTCTATTGTATTCTAATTCTCTTCATAGGGGCCCTATAATATCACCATTTTATATTTTTCTGCCTGTCCCATCTTGCTGTTACTCTTACTATGTTATTAGGGCCAGCCTGTAGGTACTTCTTCTAAGTTCCTTCTTCTGCACCACTTAAACTTTCCAATTACCCTTCTACTTTTCTTTATATATTTTCCTTAAGACATTTAAACCTTCATTTAACCTCTCTTAGACTATAAGCTCTATGGGAGAGTGACCTCCTTGTCTCTTTCCACACTGCACTTATTTATAGTTATTCTTATTTATTTTAATATTTGTTTTTCTCATGTGTACTTTTCTACATCGTAAAATAGAACAGTGCTGCATATCCTAGTACAGGTATGGGATCTGTTATCCAGAATGTTCGGGACCTGGGGTTTTCCCATGCATATATACATATGACCTTCTAGCCCTTAGCACTTTTTCAGTGCATATACCTCAACACTAGTAGGGTTATAAGGAATAACAGCACAAATAAAATGCAGAAAAAGGCAAAGAGAGAAAATTCGGTATTCATATACAAATATATACAAAAAATATTACAAAAACAACAAATATTATGAATGGATGAATTGGAGCCTACAGAAATACATTGCAAACTTCCAGCTACCCAGCTAGCTATGTACTAAAGCCATTTATGCTTATGCACAGCTCTATCAATACCTATTCTATGCATTATCAACCTATATGCATTTTTATTGCCAGCATTTTACAGAGCACCCAAGATTTAGTTCCAGGATAAAATAAATCTTTCTTAGAGGTAGGCAGTCACCCCTTTTTATTTAAGGTTAATGTTTTTTATTTGTTCCAAAGTGGAAAGGCACACAAGTGACCAGAGAGACTCTTGCTCACAGTCACACATATGTACTTCTATAGGCTTTTCTTCAAAATTAATTGGTGAAGCTATGTACTTGCAGCCTCATAGCACAGTGCTAGCAGCTGGGCAAACAGTTAAGTCTTGGGGCAGCTCTTAATGATGTTAAAACAATAATATACTCTCTCTTTTCAAATGAATAAGGTGAGTGCAAGTGTATATCTGTATGTGAACAGGGAGAGGCAGTCACACTTATGAGACTTTCCTCATTGTTTCATTTTAATTGCTGCTGGAAAATTGCCCAGTGTTACACTGGAGGTTGGTGCATACCCACAGCTTTATTCTAGAGAGGGAGGATGTGCAGCAAGTAACATCTTTCTCAAAATTTCTCATTCTTAAAGTCTGGGAACCTTTAGGCAACCCCCAGGCCACACAATGATTGAATAGCCATGCCATTCTCGTGCAGTCCTCCCTGCAAGAACGTTGGTCTGCTGCAATTGGGAATATTATTTCCTATGTAAAAATGTTTACCTTATTTCTCACTCACCAGTATTTTAGGAATTATGGTACAAATATGGACTTTTCAAGAAACATAATAGATATTAAAAGTTGGGTTTAATGTAAAGGGCAACTATATGTGAACAAAAGTAATCTAGAATTCATTCCACATGGTGAGTGGGCATTTGTGTTGGTCAGTTCCATGGAGTCAGTTTTATTAGGCTTAGTATCTGGTTCAAAAAGTAAAGCAAAATATAATTAGGATCTTTAATGCAAGAAATTTACAGTATTCCTACGTGCAATTTCACAAGTCAGGATGCACAAACTATAGAGTACACAGGTTGCAGTCTGTTTCAGACCCTGTCTTATTTGAAATGGAACTGTGCATTTAAATATCTGAAAAGTGTAAGAATACATTCTCATTACATGTGCAATACTGTTGTATCCTTTGAACATTGTAATGGACACGACCAGCAGGACATTGGGAGAAAACCCTGTGGCCCCCGCCTACCCAGACTCGCTCTCTACTGGACTTTGGGCATGCCTCACAGGCTGCAAGGAAATTAGAATGTAAAGTGATGCAACATCATGTCACGTAGCGCAGGGGGTACATACCGTGTGGGGCCTCTGAGGTGGTAGACTTGGAGGGCCCCAGACACTGGTAATAACGTTAAAAACACTCTTGTATGACTCTTTAGGATGACAGTTTAAAGGACAAGGAAAGTCTAAAATAGAATAAAGCTAGAAATGCTGTATTTTGTATACTAAACATAAACTTACTGCACCACAAGCCTAATCAAACAAATGATTTATGCTTTCAAAGTTGGCCACAGGGGGCTTTCATCTTGTAATCTTTGCAAGACTAGACTACATGCACATGCTCAGTGTGGTCTGGGCTTCTTAGGGATTGTCATAAATGATCAAAAAACAAAACTGCTTGACTTCTGCATGGCTGGTAAGTAATATTAAGTCCATCAACTCCAATATCTTGTTAAAACTGCCTTTATTGGTTGCAATTCTTTGCATGGCAGTACAGCAACATGATGCAACGTTTCGAGTGGTACCCCACTCTTTATCAAGCAGGGCTGGTAAGTAAAGCAGGGGCTGTTCATAAGTATGATTGTTTCCCTGCCAGAAGTTAGGGACCATCTGACAATTCCTATCCACAGCACTAAATGAAGGGAGAATTTCACTGCATACAGTCAGGTTTCTTATAAAAACGGTACACATTTTTTAATTCAAGTATATTGAAGATTTCTTTTTCATTAAAGAAAGTAAAAATCGGATTTTATTTATTTGCCTTTCCTTTCCCTTTAATAATAAAAAGCATTCCAATATGCAGAACAGGTAAGAAAAGAGCAATAATGGAATTGATTAAAAAAATAAAAACCTGTATAAAAGGTAATTTGAAAACTAGAATAAATTCACTCATCCTAAATGACAACATGCAATATACACATTTTCCTTTATGGAATTTATTTCTAGAATATTTAGCTCTCTCTCATATCCCTATGCCAACATTGATAGAGGCACCTGTCACAGGGGGTGTGTCCAATACATGTGATTTATTTGTTTGTAAAACATTGGCCAATTTGCGGCTAGACTCATTATGCCCATGTTTTCAGACAAATAAATCACTTTGCAGATTCTGGCTTCTACTGAAAATTTAGTTTTAATGAATGGAAGTCAGACTTGTCAAATTAGTGTATTTAAAATACACTATATGGACAAATATATGTCTATATGCAGTTGGTCTACTTTTGTATCAGTGCGTCTCAGTAGATGTTCTAATGATGGTTTTACAATGGCTAGTTGAACACAGAGTTTTCAAGTATGGGTGTTGAGGGAAAACTGCCTCAAGTTAATGAAAATTAAATAATTATGGAAACATGGATTTCATCAATGGCCTTTGTTATGTTATTTTATTAAGAGAAGGTCTTTATTTTCAACAAATGCTAAAGGGTTGAATTTTACATAGTTACATAATTAAATTGGTTTGGAAAAAGACAAAGTCCATAAAGTTCAACCCCTCCAAATTAAAAACCAGCATCCATACATACACACACCCCTCCATACCCTCATATAAATTATATATACACATATCTATACTACCTATAGAGTTTAGTATTTCAATAACCTTTCAATCATCCAAGTCCTTCTTAAAAGCATTAATAGAATCAGCCACCACAACACAGCACCAGGCAGGGTAAGAATCACCTACAGTACGTTGCTTTGAATGAAAGTTCATTTTTTGGACAGCAATAATTTAAATTAGGGTTTTTCTCATCATATTGGAGTGTCATCCTTTGGGACCCATGTTCTTCCCTAGGAATGTTCATTTAATATGGTGGAGTCTGATATGAGTTTGCATTATTTAAGGGTGTGTGTTTGTGGGGGGGTAATCACATGGTGCGCTAAACCACTTCCCACATAAATATTACAGTGATGTCAGGAGACTCAAGTCTGACATGAAACATATTGTTCTTCTTATATGTACAAGAAATATGATAATACCCCTTTAATGTGGTCATTCATTAAGGTTCATATTAGCTTCTACACCATATTCTAACACTCATTACATTAAACATCACTATTCACACCTACAAGCCTATGTGTGCAATTCTCCAATTATACTAAAATTTAGTACTTAAAAACCTTCACAAAACATTGCTGGAAATAGATGGAAATGTTGACTACACCCCAATTCAGCCAAGTGATGCCAAAACAATGATCTTTAATAATAACCCCTCACTCTCTCCTAGAAAATTGCAAGCATATATGAATTATACAAAAGGTTTTGGATATTATATTTGTGGCACATTGTCCAGTCTGTCAAAATATAACAGAATAGGTGATTCTCTCAAAGAGAAGTATGTTTCATTATGGACCTGTGATCAGAAATGGGGCAAATATTTTGTATATTTATAAATATACAGACAACCCCAAGTGATACTTTAGGAGCATGCAAACCCCTGCAATATATGAACCGTGACTCACAGTGCAGATGATTTGGGGCATAGACCAACATGGTTATCTTGCCTATTTAAAAAGAGAATATGTGTTTTCTCATTAAATTAACAAAAATTACAGCACCCCATAAAATGAACCCATAATTATGATGATTGCATTGCCATTAATCACATTATTCATTGGGTCCACATACATTTGTTTGTAATCATCCCTAGATATGGTCTCCATTCTAGTGGTACATGTGTTTGTTTCTGTGCTACTCTTTGAGTTTCTGAATCTATAACATTGGGTGCTAATACCATTTATTTCTTTATGCTTGGATCACCCAACTTTCTCATCTAACATCCCCTTGTGTATCAGGACCATCTTTTGGGTGTGTGAGAATGCACGATTACTAGCCATGGTGATTGCTGCTTCGTTATATTTCTATGTGCATCAAAAAGTATAGTGCAAAATACATTATTTGCAAATATTTATAATTGTGTCTGTGGCCTGAAACCTTACTGATATGGTATCCTATATTTGCTATTTTGAATACACTTTTAAATAACAACTAACTACATTGCTTGTCCTTTTTACCAATGAATGGTGTCATGCAGTGGATAAGGCACTACACTGCTGTAAATACCTTAGGCTAAGGTACAATTTAGAGCTAATTTCCCATTGCAATGTGCTATAAAATGGGGGTAGAATTTCAACCATTAAAATTCCAGACACAACGAACTTGACCTTTTCTGTACCAGTGCCTTCCATCAATTGTTTGCTTTTCACTACTATGTTGATGAGGTGCAATGTGCATGGAACAGTGTGCAAAGCTTTTTACCAGGCAGTACGTACATGTGTATTGTACCAACTCAACCACCCACAATTGAAGGGTATTACTGCACAACCATGTCTGTCCATTTGCCTCTGCTACATTTAGCTGCAAGTGGCATGCATCTATGTGCAGTTTGGTAACTGTCACAAGTCTTTGCACCTACAGTATTGAGCTCAATATTTACCATCTGATTACACTGAATACAATTGCACAGGAATTCTGGACATGTATGTTCAATGTGGATAAAAAAAAGGGATTTGGGTCTAATTTTGGCACTTTGCACCCCTGACTGAAAGTACAACACAGCTGTACAACACATTGCTTTTCTGCAGCATCTAAAATAAATTGTGTTGCCTTTATGAGATCTCATAAGTAAACTTCAGCTGCTTCTGAACACATTACTGATGAATAATGGAATGGATGTTGACTTGTGACCTGGTACCCTGTGGCCATTACAGCTAAAGTCCAAATGTGTTTTCTATCTCTGTGGCTTATTTTCTAAATCCACCCAAAGATAATGATTATGAGGGTGGCACCTTGTCTGTTGCACAAAGCGTTTTGAATTTTCATTCCTGCTGGAGTGACCAGCACCCTAAAAGTCTAAAATGCTGAACGCTACGGTTTAAACATCATTGTATGTTATAGCACTAATAATACCTTCTTGCCAGCATTACGTCATCCAGCTGAGAAGTGTATTAAAGATGTTAAAAGAAGATTTTAAAGAAGAGCACAAGCTATAATCAATGTAATTTAGTTCTCCCTTGAACCCAACGTCAGCAGTTACAAGACAAAGGCGTACAGTACAACTGTAGTAGTAAAAAGGAATGTAGTAAAGCTGTGGTAAAAAGAACATCAGTCACTAAAGTCACATTGCAGTTTTGTGAAGGATGCATTGCATGCATTGACGTGAAATCATCTTTCTGTGCACCACATGTCAATTTGTAGTGGCATTTGTTGCTGAAGTTGGTGTTAGATAATTGGTACACATTCACATTTCACATTTAAATTCCAATTTCAGTTCATGTATATCACCACCACCACCACCATGGTATATATAGACTAGAGGACAAAGCCAAGCGATTTAAAGAACAACTATAATTTAAGGCACCATCCATACTGGGTTTGCTGAGAATTTAGATACCTAGAAATGAGAACTGCAACAAGGAACAGCTCAAGCCTAATGCAAAGCAGAAGCAATGAATGCCAATGTGTTTACAACAATGAAAATTTTAAAGATATTTAAATTTTTTTATAAACTGTAAAACCTCGAAATATTTGTCTAACACAGCAATTAAGAACTGAAATATCTGAAGGGCCACAAATGTTTTTAGGTACATATCAATAGATAAGAAGTAGAATGCACTGGATAATACACTCCCAGTAGAACAGCCCGTGTTGACTCTTTCACAATAAAGAAAGCAATAGGTCCATGCCCATGGCTGAATTCCAGACAGTCTGAACCTCTAAGGATTACTCTGCCAGCATTCAGGTGTCTCTAACATAATGGGTGACTGGGGAAGGCAAACAGTAACATGAAACAGACAAAGGAGAGTGCAGGATATATGTCCCTTTAGATTCATTAGCAGTCACTGATTGTCATGAAATGTTTAAATTCTATTTATTAGAGTGTTCTCAAGCTTGGAACTCCCACATTGTCTCAATCCATTCATCTTACCAAGGGGTTCTTATCACAAACTCATTTATATTCTCTTCTATTGCCTTAAAAGTGTCTCCCATTAACTTGCTCTTACTGCTACCAATGCTGCATCTGTAGATCTTTTAATTTGGCCTCCTACACTCAACCTGATCATGCACATTCTATACTGAATTCATAACATTCTATCAAATCTCTATCTATTGCTGCAGCAGGATATGATGGCACCTAATAAATGAAGTACTTACACAGTAGCACACATTAGTACTATATCAAATTGTCTCCAAGTATTACTCAATAAACCAGCATGCAGCACTCTAAACTGTTGAACTAACTCCCAGAATCCCTCTGTGACTGACGTATATATAAATGCTGAGAGTTCTAGTTCATTAACTGTTAGAAAGGTTGCAGGTTGGATAAAAGATAACAGGCATTTCAGCAACAACTGTAAAACATTTGTGCTTACTTTGTTTGTTATTGCCCAAACATTGTCAGTGCTTTTCACTGGTCCAGTTCCCAGTGTAACATCTCACTGTCAGCTATTCATTCACATGATTCTCAGTGATAGTTCTTACAACTCTCAGCCCATTTGATTTCCATTTAAATTGCTCAAACTCATTTAATGATATAAAAACTAGATCAATAATTCCCACCACTTATTGCAATATGTTCCTGTAATTCTTTCTATACATATTCTCTCTCCAGAAATTCACACCGTCAGCAAAACTGTTGCTTCTTGTCAGAGAAACAACAGATCAATGATCATTTTAAAAAGCAATATAAAGCCATTCATTTGCATGTACTGATTAAAGTAAAATGTATTGCCCTACTACAGGTTATGGGCATCTACAGCTGGTGTCTGAGGAATCATCTTAAATAATATTCATATTCACTTTAAAGGCACAGATATTTGTGACAGTTGGTTTAAGAAAGCATGGGAATAAATATGAATGTTGTAAATCTGACTTTGTTCATAATAATATTTGTTACTGCATATATTTAAAAAATGTATTTTTGATGTGACGTTGCATTGAATGCAACGCCTGTCGGTACTGACTGACACTGCCGGCTGTTCATCTTTGTGTGAAGACAACACAAGTTTTCTTTGTTTATGACGACTACAGGAATATGGAGATTACATCTGATATTCGGGAGCCTCCAATGTAACAGCTGCCCCCCCTGGTGAAAACAATACTGTGGATTGTTTATTGTCAAATTGTAAGTATGATTCATCTGACTGATGTAACATTCACACCATTAATTTAGGCTGCCAGCATATTCCGCAGCGATAAAATCTGGGTGTGTTTTGCTTCTTATTTAACTTCTCTAAAGTAAAGTTTCAGGCAACGAAACGGCAAACCTTTTATTTAAATTGTTTTAAAGTCTGAATATCCTTTAGGGCTTTTAATATACTGCCTAATCAAATTCAGATTAGGATTCTGAATCTGTAAATAAAAACAGGTAAGAAACTGAGTATTTTTGCACTGTTAAATTATTCAGAAACGAAAGATAAAATGAGCCTGAGCGAAATGGCCTGTGTTATTAAAAGGAAGAATTCAAGGAAATGTCAGGTCGGACACAATGCAGCCTGTAACCTGAAAAAGAATGCAAAGCTACAAAGAGCCGCAGATTTAACAACCATTAGGGTTTAGCCTCACAACCACAGCAGTGAAAGAGTTAAAGAAAACTCTACTCTTCTTTTCCTTTACATTTGCCAAAGACAGGTTACAAATCCCCCCTAAATACGTATATCCATAAAGCTAAAGATATATAAAAGTGGTACTTACAGAAAGTAGCGCAGGCTTGAAACCTTGCAGGACTGAGAAGACCTCCTGGTTGTAACATGCATAATGGGACATTAAAGCCCCAGACCTGCCAGAGACAGAGATTGTGCATCTCTCAGAGCTGCAGACCTTACATGAACTGGGGATTTTTTTTTCTGTCTTTTCAAAAGCCAGCAGAAAGGAAGGAGGGAGAGGGGTGAATTGTACCACGTGAGCCTTTCACTGCCTGAGCATTGGCTACAGAGGCAGACTTTACACTGGCTGGATTGGACAAGTTAAAAACTCTGTGCCTCAGGGGATCCTCCTATTAGAGATTTTTTTTCCCTGTGTGTTGAAGAATGACTGGAGGAATTTTCTTGCTGTAGAAGTTCTACTTGGCTTACAAAATCATAACACTAACGATTAGCACTCTTTTTTTTTTATCACTGATAACTTGCCTGTCGATAGACAACTAAGTCATCCAGAAACTGGCTGTTATTGTTTTATTGTTTTCATTCTATCCATAATTAATAAGACAGCACAGTACCAAAGATATCCAGCAGCAAAGCTACAAATGTCAGTTGCAGCACTTGGATCCCTCATTGTTGCCTATGATGAGCATGACTGTTTAAGGGAGACCTAAACTCCTCAGTCATTTTTAACTTTTAGTCCTGTCAACAGTTCCCCCTCCCCAACTTAACTGTCTCCAGCTGTGGTGCCCAAACTACAGAGCTATGCAATAGTGTTGGCAGACAACATGTTTGGTGGCATTACTTTTGTTTCCAGGTTGGGTGGTGACCAGAATCACGGGTTGATGTCCAGTGTGCATTGCCAACTTCAAAACATACATTAAGGGGTACATTTATCAAAGAGTGAAGTTCCGCCACTAGAGTGAAATCCCGCTGCTCTCCATTAATTTCTATGGGATTTTGAAAGGCCTATTAATCAATGGGTGAAGTGAAAGTTCACCCTTTGATAAATACGCCTTTAAAAATCCCATAGAAATTAATGGAGAGCAGCATGATTTCCCTCTAGTGGCGGAACTTCATTCTTTGATAAATATACCCCTAAGTGTCCACAAATGTTGTCTGCTAACAACAACACAGTGGTTTGCTAGCAGTTTGCTAGCAGTTACTTAAGTTGTGGACACTATGGTGTTGCAGGGGGCTGTGCACTGGAGATAAAAGTTAAAAAGTATCAATGGGGAGGTGTAGTTGCCCTTTAAATGTTAGTATCAATCAACATTTCTGTGCTGGAGTTTGGTAAAATATGACCTCTTGCAAGCTAGGAAGGATGGATACCCCATACATAGCAGGAAAGGTAATTTCCCAAAAGGTTGGCGCAGTACTGGGCGAAGGTCGTTTGGCATCCTAGGGCAAGGGTTCCAATAAGCGCCCCCCCCGCTTCCAGGCCCAGCCATGTCCACCATTAATACTGCAGGCCCCAAGCCCATGCCCCCGACTTGTACCTGTGCTGTGCCAAACCCAAGCCCCCCTGATCTGTACCTGTGCCACTGCCAGGCCAGGCCAGCAGCCAACAATGGGCCCAGGCCCAGCCATATCCATTAATAATGCAGTCTGCAGCTGCAAGCCCACAGTGCCACCATACCTGTGGCCAATCCAAGCCTCCATGATCTGTACCTGTGCCAGCAAGAAGTAAAAACCAGGTGCCAGCAGGAAAGAGCAGACACAGCAGGTCCTCTCTGCCCAATAGATCCAGCTTTTGTAATGACTGACGTCTCGCGCTGGCCCTGCAGGCAACTAAACATGCGCATAACACGCCAGTGTGTCAGCATGGAACTGGAAGGGGCCAAGTCATGCTCCAGTGTGGGGGAGCCCGTACAGATACACCAGGCTAAAATAAACCCCAGAGGGAGTTGGGGCATTCAAATTTTATAAATTATAATGCTTTTAATAAAGCCCAACAAGCCAAGTGAACTGAAAAGTAAAAAAAAAAGAAGAAAAATCCCCTGAGAAATGCGTCCCCCCCCAGTGATGCGCCCTAAGCTGTTGCCTACCCTGCCTACCCCTTGGCCTGGCCCTGGACTTGCGGCTTATTGACCCATGGCAGGCCTGCCCAACCAATACCTGGCTGAAAATTGGTTAGATATTGATTGGACAGTTTTTTTTTACAGTCGTTGTGATCTAACAGATTGGTCCTTGGATCAGCCCAATATTAAGGTCAGCATACAGGGGAAAGATGCTGCAAAGTATTACAAATTATTTGCAAATATAATTGCTATTGAAAGCAGTGTCTGTTTACTCTCTCTGCACTGTTAACATTTAAAGCGATGCAGTGGAACTGCTTAAAAAAGTTTTGAATAAGCGTGCAAGGCATTGTGGGTATTTGCTTATTGCAAATGTTAGGGCCTATTTATTAAACCTTGATTTTTTCTGGTCGAGTTTTTAAAGGAGAAAACTCGAATTGTTATTACAGTGTATAAGTTATTAGAACATCCACTGTAACAAATTGTAACAGGTTATAGAGTTACTGAGCAGCTACATAGAAACTCAAGGTGGGGGAAAGAAACAAAAAGGTAAAAAATGGAATCCTGTTATAGGAATGAATGCACAAGGTATGGGGACAAACTAGGGTTGCCACCTGTCCAGTATTTTACTTGCCTGGCTGGTAAAAAGTGAGCTTGATCCCAATGTTATTAATAGGGAAAATGCATGAAAATATTGGAAGGACGGTATTTTATTTAAGAAAAGGTTGCAACCCTAGGACAAACAGACTTCCACACAATGGTGAAGCACATCTATCCATCTGTCACAGCTCAGTGTGTATCAGCCAGGATGCCTTTCATTCAATATTATGAGGACGGCATATGGGGTCACCATATACTTGGTCACCTGTGAGAAACCCCCAAAATACCTTTTCAGTGCAAAAAAAGAAATGCTGCAGGCAAAACACTTGCCACAATCACCCAAAAATCCAGAAGGTAATTCCCACAATGAAGCCATCCAGGTCTTTCGCCTACAGCAATTGCCGCTGTTCTCGACTGTATTTTTGGGCAATTTTTCACCTGCCAGGAGTGCAACAAAGTGTCCTGTGTGCATTTTTTCCACTGCAATTCAAAAGCACAATCATTGCTTTTCACAAAAAAATCAAAACAACAAAAATGAAGGCATTTTTGTCCCAAAAAAATTAGGACGCAGGGGCTCTGTCAGATCTCAGAAGGATTTGATAGGGGACCCACAGAGGGTATGAGGTGTTAGTATCTGATCTTTTCCCATGACCTCTGACTTGCAGGACAAGCAGAAGGGAGGGTTTCAGCCATTTAAAGAGCGGCTGTCCACCCCCCTCCTTAAATCCTCCACATGCTGTGCAACCTCAAATCAATAACCCCCCTTTTGTCTGAGAGCAAGATATTCCATCTGGACAGAGAGATCTCTCTCTCCACTATATTTCCATAGAGATTGAGGCAAGAGGCACAGGCAAGCTGCTGGAACACATATTGAAGTCATATGTTAGAATGATAGTCTGTTCTGCACATGCTGTTAATGCATTTTTCTGTATGGAAAGAGAACACTTTTAGAATAGTGTTGCTCATATGTATGTCCAGTTCTACCCTTGAAACTGATTCTATGGGGTCTATTTCTACAGCTGTGATGTGGAATATACTTCAAATGGCAGAAGAGTTGCCATGGGCCACATTCTATATTTATGTAGCTATAATTGAACTACCCTTGCATGTAAATTCCATATGTAAAAACTACCATTCAGTTCCAGCTTGGGCACTCTCTACAAGGAGGTGGTATGTTCTCTCTGAGACTGCATGGGTTTCTTCCCACACTCCAAAACATCCAGACAGGTTGACTCCTGATAAACTTATAAATCTGGCTTTACTGGGTGACTGTAATAGGGACTTTAGATCAAGGACTGACGTGAAGTATGTATACTCTCTGTAAAGTGATGTGTAAATGTGAAACCTCCATATAAATAATATAAATGCATATAGCAAAATGATACCAGAATTTAAGTAATTAGTTTACACCACTCCAACTTTGTTCATCCATAGAAATCATAGAAATCAATTGTTAAAAAATAAATGCAAGTGTAAAAAAAATGACAATACTGAAGTAGGGTTTTTACTTGAGTTTTTACAGAGTTTTATGCCAGTTTTAACTTTTAACTACACCAGGAAAGATAATTCCAGAGGCCTAATCAGTTGTTCTTCCTTTCTTTCTTTTGTGATTAAAGAGACACGCAGCTAGATTCTGGGTGGTACAGCTTAATCCTGCATGTTATAAAACTTTAAATTGATTAGTGCAGCTTTAATAATGGATGAATGGGGAGTGCACATAGAGATGTACAAGCTACATTACTGTACTTTTCTAGGCAGCCCTTTCCTTTAACTCTTCAGGGTGCAGGCTGGCAATGTTTTGAACAGAGGTCCCTTGAACCTTGAACCATTTTAAGATGTTTTTAGCCTTCATGATTTTTTTTTTTTTAGTTATTTCCTCGATCAATTTGAGGTATTCAAGGTGTTTTCGACAATAACTAAATCAATTTGAGTATTCAAGTTGTTCCCCCTGATTGCATTCATTCAAGTATTTTTCAGAAATATGCAAACATTCGAGTTCTGAGTTTATTCGAGGTAGAAAAAAACTCTGATAAATAACCCTCCTAAAGTAATGGGTAAAGCTGTCATTTACTGACTGTCCAGGAATTATTGACATGCAAGCAGGTAACCTAGAGGGCAGTTTGTGGGATCCTATTAGGCACTCAGCAGCCAAAAAGAAGATGTAAATTTAAAAAAAAATAAAATAGAAAATGAAAGGCATAGTTTACTTATTAATCATACATTTTGCTGGAAACAGTTCTAGTTTCTAGTAAAATAGCACTCGGATATCTTAGCAATATTTTATTTATGTTTTTGCTCAATAAGGCCAATGAGCATCTTTCATTTGAGTCTACCAATAACTGTAATTCTACTTAGTCAGAGACTATATGGTAGTCCCTGCACATGCAGGGGGTATAGCAATACTGCTATTTTATTTTCACAATATTACGTAAACCAAATCAACATCTAACAGTGAGTATTATAGCCTCCCATAACTCCCTGGCCCCCATGGCTTGTGCTTCAGGTACTTTGAGCTGGTCAGGACTTGTGGACCCTTCTAGTCTACATATAAATTATATGTACATTCAGTATAAGCATTCCAAATAGCATACATCAACCAAAATATCTGTATAATTTGTTAGATTTCCCAAGTAACTGTCCCCGGGGTCAGGAAAGTTCCCTTTATGTCTCTTTGTGTTTCTGCCTCTAGCCAAACCCTTCTGAATAGAACACTGACAATTTGCTCTACAAGGTCTATTCCTAGAGACGGCAGGGGAGATGCCTTGTCATGTATTGTTTCCTGTACAGCTGCTGCCACTCTCTTGAAAGGCCTTTGCTTGTTTTTTCAATTGACTGTGCTCGGCTACTTTTGTAGTTTTGTAAATAAGACTCCTATTCAGTGACATAGTGTAGATTCTTCCAATATTGCCCACATGGTGATGGCACACAATGCTTATTATTGATCATTTTTGGGTAAAAAAAACTCCCCATTGCCAGCAGTGACATGTGGTTTCCATTAAACCTAAATAGTATGCCCTGGATACCATCAACGTATGTTTTGCATGTAATACAAGCAGTGAGTGAATATTTAAAGGGCAAGAAAAGTCTAAAATAGAATAAGGATGTAAATGCTGTATTTTGTATACTAAACATAAACATGAACTTACTGCACCACAAGCCTAATCAAACAAATGATTTATGCTTTCGAAGTTGGCCACAGGAGGCTGTCATCTTGTAACTTTGTTATACATCTTTGCAAGACTAAACTACATACATATGCTCAATGTGGTCTGGGCTTCTTAGGGATCATCATAAATGATCAAAAAACAAAGCTGCTTGAGTTCTGCATGGCTGGTAAGTAAGCTCCCCTGGGGACCGTCTGACAATTCCTATCCACAGCACTAAATGAAGGGAAAATTTCACTGCATACAGTCAGTTTTCCTATAAAAATGGTACACATTTTTTAATTAAAGTATATTGCAGATAGATTTCTTTTTCATTAAAGAAAGTAAAAATGGGATTTTATTTTTTTGCCTTTCCTTGACCTTTAGGTATTTGGAGTCAGAAACAAGGGTCTGGGTCTGTAACAATCAATTGGCAAGTAATATTTATTGGCCACTTGTTTGAGAGCATAAATCTGATCTTTTGTGACTCTCACCATATTGCTTTTATGTACAGTGTACATATTGCTGCAGCCCCAAGAATTGACATTTATTTTTTCTTACCAGAAGTTGCAATTACTCTTTCCTTTTTTATAATGTACTTGGTATGGTTTAAGCACCACATATGTGTTCTTATTATCAGCCAAAAAGTATTCCTTTACCCTTTGATCAAGGGGTCATGTGTGTAAGAGACACATGGGCAACTTAAATGGTATACAAGCAAACTATTTGAGATAATTATACACAACTAAAGTTGTCAATGTGTTTTCTTTCTGCTGCATGTCTTTGGATTTCCTGCACACTGGGACATGTGAACTCTGGAAGGGCTGCACCAAAATGTCTTTTTCTTACAACCATTGATTGTATTCAATGAATGCTGCTACTACGATTCCAATAAGGCTTTAGGATATTGTATTGATCTCTATGATATTGAATTCATTCTGCTTCTACTACCCCAATAAAACTTTAGGATATTGATCTCTATGATATTGAATTCCTTCTGCTTCTACTACCCCAATAAGGTTTTAAGACATTGATCTCTATGATATTGAATTCATTCTGCTTCTACTACCCCAATAAGGCTTTAAGATATTGATCTCTATGATATTGAATTCATTCTGCTTCTACTACCCCAATAAGGCTTTAAGACATTGATCTCTATGATATTGAATTCATTCTGCTTCTACTACCCCAATAAGGCTTTAAGATATTGATCTCTATGATATTGAATTCATTCTGCTTCTACTACCCCAATAAGGCTTTAAGATATTGATCTCTATGATATTGAATTCATTCTGCTTCTACTACCCCAATAAGGCTTTAGGATATTGCTCCTTATGATACAGAAATTCCCCAAAGTTTCTCAGGAAACTGACCTCATTGCATTTCCTGACACTGGAAAAGTCCATTTACCATACCTGTTGCAATCAGGCCAGTCTTCCAGTGTTTTTGGCAACAGAAGTTTCTCAAAATGCAGTAAACTAGATCTAGGGAGGGACTTCCTAAGATGAATGTTCTTAGAGTCCAAGATGTGTATTGTTGTGATATTGTTTGATTTTCGTTTGTGTGTTCAGCTGCATGGGGGCGGTGTGTCTGATCTCTATAATAAAATCAACATTTCATTCTGAAGGACTGTCTGCCTGCCTTGCCTCACTCATGGACAAAACCCTCCATATATAATAAAAGGCACACATTTTTCCCAGGAGCAGTAACCAATAGCAAACAATAAAATATTTGCTTTTAAACATGTGACCTGGAAAAGCTACCTGCTGCTTGGATGCTAAAGGTAATAAAAAGTGTAGCCTAATTTACCCCTTATATTACATAACTGCCGATTTCTTAAACCAATTTGACCAGATCACTACTTCTTCGTTTTATTATTATTATTATTATTATCATGTATGTCTATAGCGCCAACTTATTTATATGTATACATACAGTATATCTATGCTTCAATTAGCCTTGGGTGCCCCGACAACTTTTCAATATTATAGCTGAGTTTATTTGCAGATAGCCAGATCGAATTTGATGTGGCTGAAGCAGCCCCAAATGCATAACATTTTATGTGGTCTTATGCCTTAGAAAATAGATTTTGGTATTGGAAATTAAACATGGCAAGAGAGGCTCAGTCTGATGCATTGGCCCCAAGATAATGTAACCAGGCAGGGAGGTGCTAGCCTTTAATAAATATGTCCAGAGGTAACTACACAGCCTTCTGACATTAGGCCACTAATACAAACAAATCACTTTAGGTCAGTATTCAAACTGTTCCAAGTTCCATTAAAAAATTGGACATACACTAAATACTAGCTGAAAAGATGTCAAACTTATATTGGAATCAAAGGGAAAAGGGTATATAATGTAGTCAATTAAATATTCTACATTTATAATACAAATATCTATATCCAGCAGCACCATTAGGGTTAGAACTGCTTATGAAGTTGAAATGACAAATTGAAATGAAATAGCATTTAAACAAAATAATCAATCAATACATTTATCAAGAAAGTACAAAAGAAAAATAATTTCAAGACAATTCTTAGATCATTGAATTTTTGTATTACATTTCAAAGTGCAAAATGGTATAGTATAACAATATTCTGTATTGAAAGGATTACACATTTTACTACACATAAAAAAAGCATAGATAGGTATGATTTAGACTACTCCCCCATAATAAAGACTAGGTCAATGCCACATTAGCATTGTGTCTAAAGATGGCAACAAATGGTTTATTTGCTTCACGGCTTTTATTCACAGATATAAAAATAACAAAAAAACTGTTGAAATAAAATGTTTACAGAAGGGTAACAAATGAAAATACTGACCCTTTGACCAATGTTGTCCCCAAACATGCCTTATCATCAAACTATGCAATGGGAGGGATGGGAAGTAAATAACAGTGGATCTGCCTTCTGATTAGTTTTTAAAAGGGCTACAGCAATTCCCAGGATTAGTCAAAAACAATTTAGCAATGTCCTATGGTGGCCTTCACTGAAATGATAGACCAACACACTACTGTTTAAATCTGTTTTGGGCAGAGCCAGTGTCCTAAATCTGTAGAGATAACAGCTGCATCAGCAAAAGCGAAGGTGCTTCTTGCTCAGGGACCAATTAACAACCCTACAGGCAGAAGATAAGGGGTTTAGGGAGACAGGTGACGTTGATATTAGGCACGTTGGTATCTCAGGATCTTTAATCTCTAGCTGGCCCCTAAATAGGGTTTCTTTGTATTGTATTGCAAAGAACCCCTTCCGCTGACCTTATGAGACCTTATGAGACTTTAAAGACACTGTTAATATTCTGTAAATCAGAGTGTCAGTCCCTAGATACAGGTAGGTAAATGGGTGCTT
>CM044437.1:106449745-106459969 GCA_024363595.1 Xenopus borealis
GGAACCGGCACAGGAGGCAGCTTTCGGGGAACCGGCACAGGAGGCAGCTTTCAGGGAACCGGCACAGGAGGCAGCTTTCGGGAAACCGGCACAGGAGGCAGCTTTCTGGGAACCAGCACAGCAGGCAACAGGCTGGGAAGCCATCACGGGAACAGGCTGGGAAGCCATCACGGGAACAGGCTGGGCTGCTGGAACCAGCTGGGCTGCTGGAACTGGCTGGGCTGCTGGAACCGGAGCACGGACTGGCAGAGGAGCAGATAGAGGCCCAAGCCGTGGGAAGGCTGGCAAAGGACCAAGCCGCCGGGGGACTGGAACCAGGAAAAACTGATGGGAGTCACTGGGTCCTGGAGCAGAAACTGAAAGCTGGACAGCTGGGCCTGGAGCAGAAACTGAAGGCTGGACAGCTATTTGCAATTACAGTGCTGTAATTGCAAATAGCCCTCAGCTGGATTGGGGGCGTGCACTACCACTGACTGGCCTGGAAATAGCAAACCCAGAGATCTCATTAAGCCAAGCCAGCACCACAACACCTCCTGTGGTTCCAGTGCCTGGAACCCAAAATGACCCTGGTTCGAAACCAGGGAGTTCCTTAAAGTGTGTGTGTGTGGGCCTATGCTGGGTTTTAATTTGGAGGGGTTGAACTTGATGCACTTTGTCTTTTTTCAACCCAAATTAACTATGTAACTATGTAACTAATGTGTATTGTAAATGTCTAAAAGTTTCTTAAATATTGTGGTTTTAAAATATTTTGTTAAATGTACACAATTACCAGCATACAATATAATGTGTAATAGGTACAGCAAACAGGTATGAGAGCAGGAATAACATCTGACCAGGGTCGCTTTCATCTGTCGATTCCAGATGATAAGTAATGTGATACCAATTTGGGAATTTGCAGCTGCCTGCATGTATCATTCAAAGCCTGTTTCACATGACTCGCTAAGTTTTAGAAAAACATTTAACAGAAAACTGAGTGTAAGGAATTCAGACAGTGGTTCTCCTGAATCCCTTACCTCTTTGTGTACATCTAAACTATGGCATCACCTTTTGTTTTGGCTTTAAGTCAGTTTCAAAGTTAATTATTCACAGACACCAAGGGCTCAAAGAGCAAAAGCGTAATGATATTAGGTGGTACAATTACAGCTCAACGGACCTAAAAAACACTAACGTCCCATTGAGTCTAGTTCATGGCCCTAATCTCATAAGCAAATCCATGTCCTTAGTGAGAAAAATTCTCTGGAATCTCTGAAGAACAAGAAATGGGTAATGTTTCCACAGGTGCAAAGTTTGATTTTTGTCAAATTCAGACCAGAATGCATTGAATATACAGCTAAATGTATACAGATGTATTGAAATATGACTCTCATAAAAGGATAAGTCGATCTGAGGCATGTAACTTCCCAGATAATGAATTGCTATATCATTAGAGTGACATAGTATGCCCTTAGAATAAAGCACACAATTTCAAGACCACTCTTGTGACTTATATAGATTTTTTGGATATAACTGGTCAGATAATTAAGTTCCACACAGAATTTTTCACATTTCTGACCACTGATCATGGATGAACCTTGTAAGACAAAAAACATATTGTGAAGTGAGAAATAATTCAATCATCATTTATACATCTGCCTCCTTAACAAATATGTAATTTTAAGCGGGAGAACCCACTTTTTTTTTACTATTTTTGTAAAATGAAGATATTCAGCAGTAGGTTTATATGGCAGGACATTGCCTGATGAATATAGATAAACACAATGTTGCTGGCAATGATATCCAAGACTATTAAATCTACGAGCAATGCTCAATCCTGTACAAAAGATTTGACTGGACATTTTATGCTAAATGTAGCCTTTGGGTGCAAACAGAACAAGAGAACATAAAATTAAAAACCATTTTTCGAAGAAGGCCAAAACCTGGGTTAAACAGTCTATATGAAAAATCTGGGAATGAAATCTAAATATGTACATGGGCTGATCTAATCATAGCGAGAGGATATGGGCTGAAAAGGAATAAAGGAAGGTGATGGCCTTTTCTAACCCAGACCTTTTGTAAATTACAACAGGTTTAAAGCCTTTTTTAGTGAATGGTGAAAACAATCAATAGAACTCTCAAACTTTAGGTCTAAGTGAATGCTCAGATGCCCTTGTGTGATCTATCTATCTATCTATCTATCTATCTATCTATCTATCTATTGATCTATCAATCAATATCTTTCTATTTTTCTCTAATAATAGTCTTTGTCTGATGTATTTTGCTAAGTAATTTATAAGAGACTAAATTCCTACGTGAACATTTTTAAAGGCATGGAAATGGTACGACCCATCCAAATCTTTGTTGATGTACGGGCAGGCCAGGTACTTCCTAATTGGAAATTTCACGAGAGGATTGTGTAATGATACAGCAGCGCTTTACTAGCTTTCACATTCTGTCTTGCCATAGTGACTCATTGTTAGTGCCTTGGTTAAAATCTGCTTCTGCAGTGTCATGTGAAAAAAAATGCAATGTGCACTTTCATGGCTACATACATGTAGTGATTTTATAGGTATATTTAACGGTAAGATCTGGCAATAGATGTGGAATCCGAAACTGTATTACTGTTAAAGGGCCATTGATACCAACAAACTTTTTATTTTTCTCAAAATCCATCATGTGTTAAACCAGTTCGACATGAAGCCAAACCAATTGTTTGCAGAAAAAAAAGCTTCAATGCAATCGTTTTTCCCAAACTTGAATGCTCCAGCCTTCATAAATCTACCCCTTAACAAGGGCGCTCTGCCAATAAGGCGAGTTGAGGCACTCACCTCAGGCAGCAGTGCCCCCCTGGTTGCCAAGGGCGGCAAAAATTCTGCTCCCGGTTACTTTAAGAGACAAACTCTTGCACTAGCGACGTGGCAAAACGAAGGCCGCCTCAGGCAGTAAAATGGGCAGGATCGCCCCTGCCCCTTAGTATACGCAAACAGGTACTGCACCTTGCCTTGAAATGTGTACCCAGTGCATCACTAAGGGGGTTATATAATAAAAGGCACTTCATTTCCCAGAAGAAGTACCCCATAGCAACCAATCAGCAGGTAGCATTTATTGGTCACCTGTTTAAAAGCAAACATCTTATTGGTTGCTATGGATTACTGCTCCTGGGCAAACTTAGTGCCTTTTATTACATATGAGGGTATGTTTGCAATGTTTTCTGCATAGTTTTCTACATACTCAGCATATCCACAGGGCATCATCTGAGACCAAATCATTTAGGAGACATAAGGTGGGTTGCAAGCGATAAGAAGCAGCCCTGTACTTAAACCGAGGGCAAGTTTCACTTACAGGGTTCACTGTGCCTTATGGATTATTTTTCAGTGTATGAGTTTTTAAATGGGTGTCTTATACCCCTGCCCATAGTCAATGAGCCCATAGGTGTTAGGATTAAGTATTTCTAACCAAATACATAGATATTACACTGTAGTCTATAAAGAAATAGAGTTAATATGGTGCTTTTCAGAAAATATAATAGTACCAGGACTGCTTTTAATTCTACAATGTTCTTTGAATAGATCAGTGTATAATTTCATAATAAAAAACAATTCAGCTGGAGGGCTTCATCGCCTTCCTCCTCTCAAATCCCTGATTTGGCTGAGCCAATTTTTGGAATTAGGGTGCATGGGAAGTAACAGACACTGTGTTTCAGGATCAAGTGAAGCTTGTGTGACAGCCAGATGTTATATTTGATGCAAGTCTTCCTTAGTCACTGTGCTTTGTTTAGTGTGGATGATGCACAGCCTGCAACCCTATCCCAGATGTTTATTATTGAGCTTACAAACACTATGGGGGTTATTTATAAAAAGTCAAGTTTTAGAGGTTTGTGAAGTGTTATGTTTTGGTAGCCGAGGATGAGCAGAGTATAACTGCTTTATTAGCAGGCTCATGTAGCATTACACTTCAACAGTAACTTCAACTCTAACAATTTACACTGTATAGAAAGTACTGTGTATGCACAGTATAACTCTTGTTATGGAAGACTTAAATTATGAGGGTAGACTGTCCAGGTTGGGGTTGTTTTTAGTGATGGGCAAATTTATTCGCTAAGCGCGAATTTGCAAAACACCAGCGAAAAATTTGCCTGCCAAAAATCGCTGGCGTAAAAAAAACGAGTCGCGCACAGAAATTGACGCTTGAGAGGGGACATGATTACACTTTACAAATACATTAGAGGACATTATAGACAAATATCAGGGGACCTTTTTACCCATAAAGAGGATCACCGCACCAGAGGCCACCCCTTCAGACTATAAGAAAAGGACTTTCATTTGAAGCAGCGTAGGTGGTTCTTCACAGTCAGGACGGTGAGGTTGTGGAATGCACTGCCGGGTGATGTTGCGATGGCTCATTCTGTTGATGCTTTTAAGAGGGGTTTGGATGATTTTTTGGACAGACATACTATCGAAGGCTATTATGACTCTAAAGTTAGTATAGCTATGGGCATATACGGTTTGTGTGAAAGAGTGGAGATGTGCATGTGTGTATGTATGCTGGGTTTTAATTAGGAGGGGTTGAACTTGATGGACTTTTTCTTTTTTCAACCCAATTTAACTATGTAACTATGTAACTTATATTTGTGGTTTGCTGGAAGGATGCACCTGCACTCTCAGCTACAAAGAGATGACAACAGGACATTTAACACATTGAGGGGCAGATTCTTTCAGAGGACCCTGCTCAAATTAAATGTACATTTTCCACAGGTCCAAAAAACAGAATTTTTTTCTGGATTTTTTATCTGTATATTTTAGCCATCAGCCTTCCCTCACGATAATTTTAGCATTATTTTAGCATTATTTTAGCATTATTAACTTATTAATTAAACAAGTTTATTAATTATTATTATTAATTTTTATCAAAATACATTTTGGATTTTTTATCTGTATATTTTCACCATTAGCCTTCCCTTACAATAATTTTAGCTTTTTTTTTCACCAAAGGCCAAAAACGACAAGAATTATTATCTGAGATATTTAATCATTATAACCTATACAAACATTATAACCTATAGGCAAACCATTTTTTGGTTGGAAAAATATGCTTTAAATGGACTAAAGACAAAAAACTGTGAATTGCGAGTGACAAATTCTATCAAGGACTGTTTTGCATATAGCACAAAATCTCCAAGGGTTTTATTTCAAGATTGCCAATAATAGTTCATGTCTGATTTAAAAAAAAAATCAAATAGGCTCAGAAATGTTACTGATTTTATATAATTCTGGCATGTAACACGGATGGTCCTGGACCTTCTTTAAAATATCATGTTACATAAATGTATGTAAACGCTCTCCTGATCCTTTTTAGGGTCTGCTGATTCTTCTGCTATGGTGCAGCAATGAAAATAACCATGCTGGTAATCTAATAGCCCCAACCAATTAAAGCAAGTTAAATTACAGAAGCATGTTCCTAATGAACTACATGTACTTACTTAGAAGCTGTGTGTCTGAATATGAAAAATCATTTTTAAAATTGCTTGAATAAAGAGAAAAAAAAGAACATTCTCTGTATGCGATCATACAAATGAAACATTTTTAAAATGTAGCCTTAGCTCCTGGCCACATGGCATGGTATAGGGTAGTTTTGATAATTCTTTCATTAATAATTATGTCTTCAGGCAGTAATTTGCAGAATTCTCCATCTGCAACTAAACAATGCCGCCTCTGAAGAGAATACAGAAAGCGAATGAAGAATATTTAAAAAAAAAATAGTTGGAAGTAATTGCAGCCAGAATATTATACATACAATTTAACCTGCACTTTTACGCAGAGCAACCATACAATCTTCATCTTCATTAAAGCTGGCCATAGACGCAACAATCAGATCATATGAATCTTCGTACAACTGGACATCCCCATCTCCTGACCTGCCACTAACCTTCAGATTAAATAAAGCAGTAGCAGAAAAGATCAGCCAATGTTCTGCCCCTACAGCAATCGTATGGAAGTTTATGTCCTGCAAAAGCTGGCGACAGTCTCCCACTGAAGATCGTCAGATCAGCAATAACCTGTCCGATCAACTGACCGACCGATCGGCATGGCAAGACAAATGTTAGGACACTCCACGCACAATCCGAAAATTCGTACGATAGGATTGTTGCGTCCATGGCCAGCTTAATAGGAACAGTTTTGGCATTTCTCAGCATTAATGCACTGGCCAAGATAGAGCCCATGTGGCACAAGTCTAAGGTTGTAGGTGGAACTGACCACAGTGTGACCAGTGCAGGAGGCCTAGACCAGGGGTGTCCAACCTTTTGGCTTCCCTGCACCACATTTGAAGAAGAAAAATCTTCTGGGGCCACGTGGTGAATTTTGTGGCCATGCCCCCAAAGCCACTCCTATTTTACAAAAATGGCGTCATAACATTTGCCCTCGTCTGACAGTAGGCTAAGCTACGGCAAAGTTATAGCAATTCTGTTTGTAGCTAAACAGCATGCTTTTCCCAAGCAAAAGTTACAGAATGAAAGCTATTTTCAACACAAATTAGGCTCTCACACCCCCCCCCCTTGTTTTCTAGTGGAACTGTTGTAAATCACTGAGGAGTTGTGTGTCTGAATGGCTGCCAGAAGTCAGATTTAGTTGCTGTGTACTTACTTTAATTCGACATGGATGGAGGTCACCACATAGGAGAATGGAGTTCACTAGGAAGTGCAGGAGTCTGTGAGGACTGGCCCACCAGGATACCAGGAAAAGTCCCGGTGGGCCCAGGTGTCAGTGGGCCCTCATGCTGCTAATTTGACCAAGTTCATGGCCATTCCCTATTTCTAGAGGCTAAATAGATGTAATAATAGATAGGTACCGAGAGTGGGCCCCTAAAATTTTTTGGTGGGCCCCTAGTGTAAGGTTTTTGGGTGGGCCCCTCATGTCCCAGTCCGACACTACCAGCCAGCCGCACGGTGCACCCAAAGGAGTCAGTGGAGAGAGAATGGAAGTCAGAAGATTCAGCCTCAATGACAAGGCAGCTGCGTGTAATGCGGGACAGTTGGGAGGTAGCTGGCTGGGCCGCCCGGGCCTCGGGTTGGACATACCTGACCTAGACCTTCTGATATTCACTAGCAAGCAGAACCAGAAACGAACACTAGCACATCTTTGCTTTAAAATGTGTGCACTGCCAAAGTAATGCTAGTGAAAAGTTCCCAGCGTTCGGTGCCCAGGACGCAACTTTGCATATTAGTGAATTAGCATAGTGGTAGCAAATTTCCACCTGTTGAAGTGATGCAATGTGTGCAAAGTAGTCACTGGCAACTATTCACCTAGTGAATTTGCCCCTCTGTGAGTGTGACATTGTGAGGGCCATTGTCTTGCACTGAGGACCTTCATTATCTTATACAGTTAATTGGTAAGGAATCTTCACTTTCCATTTCTAGAAAATGGTGTTCATTGTTACCAACAGGACCCAATGTATCTACATATTATTCTGTGCTCCCAGTTTCTAGAATGACACAGCCCATGATGATCGCACAATGCTCTGAGCTGTGACTGAACTCTGACCTTCTTTGTGCTAGATATATTTCAGAAAACATGATTTCAATTTTCCCATTGGCTCCCGATCTGACACAAAACATTTAAAGCACAGAAGTATGTGGTTGAAGCAGTAATTCTAAAAATATGTTCAATGTAAAAGGACCTATGTATGGGGGGACATTTTGAGACCATTCTTTCCCATTCTATAAAACAACAATTAATTAAAAACACAGGGGTAATTGCTTAGTATCCACTCTTAAATTGGAAAGTATTTTCTACCACTTCAATAGCTTATAATAATGCCCTAATAGCGAGCCCTTCCACCTTCCCCTTATACTCAACTGGTAACCCTATGCCAAAACCCGCAGGTTAAAAAAAGTCCAACGACTACCCTACCGCCCCCCTATATCTAGGCAGAGCGGCACTCAATGTTATTGCTTAGAATTCTAGTTGCAGTTAGCAGATGAAGGCGAGAGTTCCAGTAAAAAAACTTTTTAACATTATTCTTGACTACCAAGTATTAATAAATTTCATGCAAGGCTTTTTAAAAAACATTTTTTCAAATACATTCAATACTGCTGGTGATGGAAATATAAATCCCTAAAGATAAATGTTGAGGACAATGATCAGGGAAAATATTTGGAATAATGCCAAATCAACCTATTAGATTTGGGTTAAGTGCGGGTTGAGTCCTGTCTGATGTCTATATATAATTATTTATTAGAGTTTTCTGTCTATTAGTATAAGCAAATGTATAATGACATTGTAGAGGTTTTATAATCAATTTTTTTCTGGACCAAGGAGTACTTTTTTCCATTTTGTACTGTTTATATTTGGATCTTTTAATAACTTTCATGGCATTTGTGGTTTTAGAGAGAAAGTTTAATTGTGGTTTCAAAAAGCTCTAATATTGAAATTCCACCTTTAATAAATAAGCCTCAGCGTGGGAGGGTAACTTACAGAAAAAAATATGTTATTGGTTTTATCCCTGAATGAATAAATAAATGTGTCTTTCTATTTTATACCCAGTTGTGATGAGCTCCATCTGTATGGGTTATCTCATCCTCTTTATCTTAGGAGACATTTTTCTTTGTATAGATACCTAACTTTAACCATGGAAGCTCTCTACTTTTTTTGGTATATGATAAGAAATAGTTCCATTAAAAAAAGGTAGATTACAGCACAAAGGTCATATATTGTTTTACAAAATTCACAATCATGTTTTAAGATTCTTGAGGTGCACCCTTGCACTGAGCCTCTGGATAACATTTTATTATAAGAATAATCAGTTCAGTCCAATCTTATTAATATGCAGATAAATAAGACTCCCTGTGAATACCTACAACAATATACTTTACTGAATATTTCTAAAAACAATGCAGTACACCCAAGTAAAACTGTGGTAAAACCAAGACGAAAATTGGGTATATTTTATCACTTGTTTTTCCCACTTCCCCTATCCTTCAATGTCTCACCCTCAAGTACTTGTGCCTTTATGTGCTTCTTTTTTCTTCAAGGCAGAGCCAGCCTATTCTTCCTTCAGAGAAGTGCAGCTTGTTTCCAATGTCATGTTTCAGACATGAACAAATATCAGCATGCTGAATTGTAGTTGATTTCTAAATCATATACATCACCTTCAGCTTGTATAAACTTTGTACACAAGCAAGTAATTGAATTTACATTTCTAATATCACATTAATTATGGTATTTATTATCCCATCTATTTATGTGAAGAACAGAGCGAAGATTTTCAGGGACAGTGAGCTCTACAAACCCTATTTGAGACTAAAATTAAGGTTTAATATCACAGTGGGCTGAGATGTTTCCATGCACCATCACACAAGTGATAAAATCTTTACCCCTTGTAACAACCAGTCCTAACACTGACATGCCTTTGTATAGATATTCTGTAGCATAATTAGTAACAGAATGAAAAAGCAGACCTGCTACACATTTCTAGATCTTATGACATGGCTCCTCTAGGAGCAAAAAGGGATCACTTTATTTTTTTTAATACAGAGTAGGGAGGGGTGTCTTGAAGATGTCAGGACATCCAGACACTAATTACAATTATCCAATAGCTCCCTTTGTTAGCAGCAGATGGAAGTAATTATAGTGTTTAGGAGCCTGGACAGATTACAGCATTTAGCTTGTCTGCCTGAACAAGCCACATGCAGCCGAAACCAAGCACATTGTCCTCTTGTCACTACAACCAAACCGGAATGGGGAAGCCCTGCTGCCTGCTAGAAAACTCTCAGATGTTGCATTAAAAGAGGCAATAAACAAATGCACCAAGCATGAGCCATAGACCCAAATGTTAGAAAGCATTTTGGATATTGTAATGGCTTCACATATTACACATATGTAATGGCTTTCACATATTCAGAGTTATATACCTCAAATAATAAAGCAGTTGCTTTTAATAGATTACTTCCAAAGATCATTGAATGGGTGCCTATATACAGATTTAAAACAATTGTGTTCTGCCAAGAGATATTGCAGATGAACTCACTGGTGTGGTGTTTATACAAATGGCCTGCAGGTGTCACTGTGCATACATAGGACTTTCTGTACAACTTGAAAGTGAAAGTAAGACTTACTGCTGTTATGTAATGGCTGCATGAACCTGCTAATAAAGCATTTGTTATACTCTCCTCATCCACGGCTAACACACATGATAAATGGTGACAAGGATGTCTTTTCTACCTCTGCAGCAGCCTGCACCTTTTCTACCAAA
>CM044437.1:106470911-106529396 GCA_024363595.1 Xenopus borealis
GGTGCGTCTAGACCTGCGCTCCCCTGCGGCTGAAAGCAGCCAAACGCAATGCAGGGGAGCACAGGTCCAAAACGCCCGTGTGTAGGAGCCCTTAAGCTGGCCAACTACATCAAAGTCATCCCATATCTGGCCAGTCCTACGCTCAATTTTCATCTGATTCATTAAGAATTCTATTGCTTAATTATACATTTTACAAAGGGACTAAGTTTTACCCGCAACTTACTTGCTGTTTTCAAAGTACAATTCCCAATCTGCCCTTTTATTTGACACCAGTGGGATCACCTGACTATAGCTGGGAAGGGTGGGGGCTACAACAAGGAGCTGGTCACTGCTCCAGTATAACTACAACAAACAAGGAAAAGTGGTTGGGGTTGGTACAGAAGCCCAAAACATAATGTACAACATGTCTAGCTTACTTCTTTATTTTAAATTTCCTTGTCCTTTAAAGGAGACATATTGTGTCAAAAACAATAATGAGCCAGTGCATTATACTCTGTTCAAGAAGGATTGTGCTGACAAAAGCATTGGTCCAGGCTGATTTATTGAAAACTTCTACAAAAACCCTACCAGTCCCACCATCTGTTCTACTTCCTGCTGCCACCTTTCCTGGGATGTGCAGGGATGCCGGTGGCACTCAGCACACTGCACTGTATGGTAGGAACCAATCAGCAGCTAAGCTAACCCGATAGGGAACTGAAGCATGTAATTGCTTGTATGACTGCAGGGTAGTGATTGGCTATTACCTCTAGAGTTGCCACCTGTCCGGGTTTTGACCAGGACAAATCAGTTATTTGAAGTGGCCTGCCTGTTTTTTGCAAATTTGGAAAACCAGGCGGATTCCCTGAGATTGACGCAGCAATCGGCCAATCAATGATTGCCATGCCATAGCCCTGCCCCTGACATCACATCCCGCCTCCACTACACCACTCCCCACCCCACCTCCACTAAGTCCCAGCCTCCCTGCTACATCCCCGCCCAGAGTTAATTGGGAGGAAAGGATGACAACTAATTCCCTTCTACTGTGGCAGGAACCGTTAGAACACTCAGCAAGCAAAAAGAGAGACAATACCTTAAATTGCAGCAAATGGGGTGATCGCAAATTTATTCAATGGTGCTAAAGACACTTTACACAAGATCAAACATTCCGGGACCACATGGCCCTTCCTCAGTGAGAACACGCCCACCACTCATTACAAAAAGGGGCATCCATTTTATAGATGATATAAATTTTTAGTCCAAAGTAAAACCAACACCAAATATAATTCATTGTTGGCTACAAGATTGGAGGAGTTTTTAGTTTTGCTATATGTCTCTTTTAAATCTGACCACGCTTACATCAGAGAAGCAAATTTGCAGGCCAGTTTACCAAAGGGACCCTTAATTTATGTTTCTAGTTTAGTGGTTCCCCTTTGCATTTGCCAGCTTCTCCAAATACATTTATTTATTTATTTATATATATATATATATATATATGCATTGGAGGGCTAGGGCACACACACATAAGGTTGAATACCTGGGTGCAATACAGTAATATAATATCCACTTGAGAAAAATGCTGCTGCACACCATGAAAAAGTTAATTTATTAGATCAACGTTTCGGTCCTCACCGTTGATAAAGGGTCCAGGAGGACCGAAACGTTGATCTAATAAATTATTAACTTTTTCATGATCCTGGTGTGCAGCAGCATTCTTCTCAAGTATATATATATATATATACATACATGTACAAATTACTTATTAAAACATGTGACGTTCCAAATCTACAAATCTACAATCTAATATAAGTAATTCAAGAAAAAAAATGAAAACAAAAACAAAACTATTTCACATCAGCAGCAATGGAACAAATGTAATCGTATCTGGTGAACAAGGCAGACAACCACCGTATGACATATAAAGTTAAAAAGGTATCTTATTATATTTATGACAAATACGCGTAAATACGCATGCTTACATGTCCCTGTGTGGTTTGCTGATAATACACTAAGAAAACTGCTGGAGATGTTATCATCAGTAACGGCTGAGTGTGAAATCTCATTAAGTTGAGGGCAGAATGCATTTCAGTGAAGTGGAAGTGGTGAGGTGGTAACAGACGGTTGAGCTGGTGGTTTGCAAAATAGCGCTCAGAGGGTTTGATGAGAAACGTACGTTGGAGACAAGTGAACCAGGAAAGTGACTTCACTGCAAGTGTCCTCTGCCTACAGGTGCAGTGACAAAGATGGGGTGTGCAGGGGACCACAATCCTCACGCCAGATTTTCTCTTACACCACTGTAATTTACTGCTGCAGATTCCTTATCAATGGTTAAAATATTTCTATTTTAAATTCATAGCTCCTGTGGATTTATTGCACTAAGCTCAGTGGATTCACCAGTCATCTTTCTCCTCTCCTCAATATCCTGTTCCTTAATTGAGAACCAAAGCCTAAAAATGAATATGACCAGAAAGGTTGTATTTCAAACATTCTACAAGATAATCCAGACCTACAGGAACTCACCATCTTGGATCACTTGTCATCTTTTGAGTGGTAGTAGCACTTAGCATGCTCTGGGCAGCTGTGGAAAAGCTAACCTTAGGGGTTGTCTTAAACAAAACAGAAAAGGAAGTTTACAATCCCAACAATTTTCAGAGTCAGCACTAGGAAGCTCTGGCGGTTAAGTATGCAGCATACCAGGTGATGAACACAGGGAGAAGAAAAGAGAAAATACTATATAGTGTAGTATGTTACTTAGAGTTGTAGTTCCACAACCTCACGCACTCTTCAAACTTATCTCCCTTTTTTTCCGTATTTGTGCAAATTTTATTCACCTGTTCTTAATTTCACCACGTGTCAGTTAAGTAAGAATCTACACAAATTTGCACAAATACCGGAAAAAAGGGCGATAAGTTTGAAGAGTGTGTGAGGTTGTGGAACTACAACTCTAAGTAACACACTACCCTATATAGTATTTTCCATTTTCTCTTTTCTTCTCCCTGAGTTCATCACCTGATACACTGCATACTTAACCTCCAGAGCTTCTTAGCGCTGACTCTGAATAATTTTGGCATTGTATACAATACTCCAGGACTTGATTGAAGGAGTTTTTGGACACTTTCTCTTTTATTAGAAAATGAGGTTTGCCTGTCATAAAACCTGATACTATAGTGCTGGTTATTAAAATGTGATGCAGAATACACTGGTTTATGAAATGTCAGTGTGAATCTGAATGACTTATCCTTGTATTATGACTATTTTATTACATATACACAGTATACTGTGAGTCGATCCATAAGCTCAGGAAACTGCCTATAGCCATAGCATGTGCTGTGAATCAGCTGAAAACAATAGGGGAAGCATCTTCAGAGGCACAAATGTGGCTATGGTTGCCTTGAGCTAGTAAAACTGACCAAAAATCCACTGGCCCCGCCGACCCAGACCCGCTCCCCTCTGACCTCCGCTCCCGATTGTGGCCACAATGGAAATGGCATCACATATTCTTTAGAGGACCTGACCACACGACTAAGACATGGGGGTGAGTGTGGGCCCCTGAGGTGGAAGCCCCGGTGGGCTCCGGACCCCCAGTTCAATGATGTTAAAATGCAAGATTCAAGAAAAACCAATAGGCAAATATACTTGACACTCAAATACTTGAGATAACAAAAAATTCCATGAAAGTAAAAGCTGCCAATTTTTTTTGAAAATCAACAAAAAACGTTAGTGAAGATTTCAAGCATCTTTATTCTTTTTTTAAAATAGGGACCCAGATAATTGTGTTGTGATGCCCCAGACATCAATGCAATTTATTTTATTATTATTCCTAGTAGTGATGTGCAGGCTGACAAAAATTTGACCCACATCTAACCTTAACCCGCACCAGACTCTTATCCACTCGCACCCAAACCTAACCTGCCCACACCCAACAGGCACCTCCATTTATAGACCCAAGCCTGATCTGCCCATCTCTGACATCACAAAAAGGGGTGAGGCAAGTTGTGCCTATAAATCAGTGGTTCTCAACCTTCCTAATGCTACGACCCTTTAATACAGTTCCTCATGTTGTGGTGACCCCCAACCATAAAATATTTTCTTTGCCATCCCAGAGCGTTTTGTTAGGAAAGTACAGGAGACAGCGTGGCTGCATAAAGGTTTGTCTTCCGTGCGTAGTGCGGCAAAAAAATTTGCCACACCCATTTTGTGGTCACACCCCAATTACCATGTTCATTTTACAAATTTTAAATGGGCAGGGGGAGCTGTATGGCAGTCCCTACTAAGGGGATATAGAAAGTTGTAGTGCAACTGGCTTCCCTTCACAGGTTACTGAAGTACAACTCCCAGCACCAACACCCGGAGAGCTACAACCTTGCCCCAGGGCTAGTGGGGAGAGAGATGAACCCTACGAAATGGTCGTTCGACCCCCAAAGGGGTCCCGACCCCCAGGTTGAGAACTGCTGCTATAAATGAAGGCTGCTGTATCTGAGTCAAAGTCAGGGAAGGGGAGGCAGGGAAGAAGAGCTCAACCTGAACTTGCCCAAAATGTGTGTGGCAGTCTGCCCAAACTTGAAACCCATGTAAACCCGAGGTCCCGCTGGTTTCGGGCAGGCCCATACATCACTAATTCCTAACCACATATCCATGTACCTCTAACCAACTGCCCTCACAGTCAGTGCTATTTTTTGTAGAGTTCCTGTTTATTAATTCTAATTTACCCCCTTTTTTCATCCATCCAAATTTCACTCTGGGCATTTGTTGCACAAGTTTATAATAAAAGAACTAAAATAAGTAATTTCTGCTAAAAATATGTTCCAAATTTCTAGTTGAAAATATTTTAGATAATTTGTACTCAATGTATTTTGAAAGACAATTAATTGACAATATTTTTGTGGCAACAAAATTTTAGTGTCACAAAAAGCAAAAGAAAAATTGCAATTGCATTTTGTAGTGACAAAATACATGTTTTATCAAAATTATTTTAAACACAATAATAATTTCGTACTCACTAACTGTGTATAGAATGAATTCTGTAAATACTATATAGAATTTTTCATTACAAGATTTTTGCAATTTTTTTCAAAAAAAAATATACCTTCTGAAATAAATTTTGGTAACAAGAATTAAATTGTATTTGTGGAAAGCATTTTGTTGATACAAATTTATTGTGTATTCATGGAAATAATCTTTGTATTATAAAATATAATGGGGCTCACTAAGCTGCATGAATCCATATTGTTTGCAAAGAAATCTTATGGGGTTTGAATGCTAAATACTTTTTATAGATTTAACGTGTGGAGATCCAAATTACAGGAAGATCAGTTATCTGGAAAACCAGATAGGTGGTTTTCCAGATACCTGGAAATCAGCAACAAATTGAGAACAGCAGGTGGAACACCAGTCACTTTTGTAAGACATCTACAGACGTAGGCTAAGTGCATTTGTTTTTGCATGTTTCCTTTAAAATTATATTAGTGTAGGTATGGGACCTGTTATCCAGAATGCTGGGGACCTGGGGTTTTCCGGATAATGGATCTTTCCATAATTTGGATCTTCATACCTTAAGTCTACTAGAAAATCATGTAAACATTAAATAAACCCAATATGCGGGTTTTTAGGATTAATTATATCTTAGTTTGGATCATGTACAAGGTACTGTTTTATTATTACAGAGAAAAAAGGAAATCATTTTTTAAAATTTGGATTAATTTATTATAATGGAGTCAATGGGAGATGGCCTTTCTGTAATTCGGAACTTTCTGGATAACGGATCCAAAACATGTATAAATAAAGACAGGTATGTTGTCAAAAAGATATACAGTTAGGTGCAGATTATTAAGGGTTGAAGTGAAAATTCAATTAAAATTTCAAGCTATTTTTGTGGACTTTGAAGGGAAAAGTCCAAATTCGATTTGAATTTTGAAATTTATCATGTACTGTCTCTTTAAAAGTTCGACTTCGACCATTCACCATTTAAAAACTGCTGAATTGCTGTTTTGGCCTATGGGGGACCTCCTAGACAGTTGGTGGACTTTAAAAATTCGATCGAAAACAAATCTATTTGATCGAAAAAAAGCTTCAAATTAATTTCATTGGTCTTTTTGAATTCGAATTTCGAAGTTTTTGCAATTTAAAGTTCAACCCTTGATTAATCTGCCCCTTGATGTGTGGGCAACTTAGTCAATCCAAAAATATAAGAGGCAACTGGTATCAGATGTAATGTGCTCACAAGCAAAGACCAACATAGCATGGTCTATGGGCACCTGCACTCTTGCATTCCTATATTAGGGCTTATTTATGCATGCCGCCATATTAGAATGCATAATTTCCCATTCTTGTTCTATCCAGAAATGAACTCTGGAGAACCTCATTCAATTCAGTGTGACTTTATTTATTTGCACGACATGTTTCGGACAAACAAGTCTTTCATCAGGTGCTTGTTGCCACCTTAAAAGATCTAAGGATGCAGATTCTGAATGGAAATGTAAAAGACAGAAGTGGGGATTATCTAAAAATACCTCCCGGCCTATCTCTGTGAGTGTGGCTGAAGTGAAGTTTAGAGAGGTGGGGAGGGTCACAAACAGAAGTTATTAATGAGAGCATAATTTAGTTCTAAACAGATGCAATCCCTAAAGTTGAAACACTGGAGAAAGCAGATGGTTTCAGAATTTATAGGCTTTAGATTTGTGCTTTTGAGATGAATGGTAGTGGTATGAAGCTGAGAAGGAAAATAAGTCTATTAAAGCAAACTTGAGGGTATAAAGTAAGAGAGGCAATGATGCAGATATAGCTGGCTGCAGTATTAAAACAACTGGGAAAATCTCAATAAAATGTATTGCTGACAAATTACCTGTCCCACGGAACTTACAATCTAATTGAACAAGTTAGCTTTGATCAGTTCTCCCAACAGTTATCACCCCTAGGACAATGTACAGTATACTGTAACTGGGCAATTAAAGGCTCAAGGAAACTAGTTAATCATCAAAGGCACTACCCTGCTGCGTCACAGGATGTGGAAAGTCTAGAAATGGAGATGGTTCCTAAGATAGTAGAGTCTCTGAGTTACAAAATGCTTTGGGAGATGAGTTTATAGGGATTGTTAAAGGTTATTTGTGGTATTATTGGATGGAAAAAGACCAATGAAACCAATGAAATGCAGCCAGATTACAATCACAAATATTTACAGTTTTGGTGGACTCATAATGAGCACATGCCTGCTAAAGTGTCCATGCACCCAGGCACATAGCAATGCTTATATATGCGCAGATACATACACATGTACTAGCACAGGCACATAGGGGCACTTACAAACCCCTCAGCATCTATACTAAAGCTGCCCATAGACGCAAAGATCCGATCGTTCGAATCATCAAACGATCGGACTTCCGCATCTCCTGACCTGCCACTAACTTTCAGATCAAATAAAGTAGTAAAAGCACAGGTCAACCAACGTTCTGCCCCTGACACAGATAGTACGAAAGTTGTATGATAAAAACCTAGTGACAGTCTCCCACTGATAATCATACGATCGGCAATACACGCAAAGATTTGATCGCCAGCCGACAGAAATTTTGTAACCTGGCCGATCAACCAAATGACCAATCGGCATGGCAAGATAAATGTCGGGACACTCCACACACGACCCGAAAATCGGATGAATCGGGATCCTTGGTTCGTACGATCGGATTGTTGCATCTATGGCCAGCTTTAGACACACGCATATCCATGCATTATGCTACTTCACAGGGACATTCCCAAACTCAAAGATGTTTATGCACCCATAGCCACACTAACATACACACGTTCCACATATAGGTCACATATAGAGACATGAACACAAGATTTGTAGATCTAAGGAGTGATATAGTATGTCCTTCATTGGGCATGGGTGCCCTCCAGCTTTTATTGACTTCTCCTTCTGATTTCTCTAAGTAATTTTGTTTAGCCCTGCATCAACCCTGATGTTTTATGAATTTTGTTGTTTACGGAATGCTATTTTCCTGCATAATTTATAAGCCAGTTCATCCAGTGGAAATCATTTGGTGCTTGCTTCCTGCTCTCCTGTGGTTCTTGCTTGTGATCTCTTTGATGTCCTGAAGTTCTCTCTAGTCCCAAGCAAACCATATTGAAGAGCTGAGAACATGCAACCAGGAATTACTGCTGGATAAAACATCTCATGCAATCATATAAGGACAGTTATATTTGTTTACTTTCATAAATATTCATTTATTCATGCAGAGCTACAATGGGGTCACTAAATCGCATGATCGTGTTGATCAAATCTCTGCCTTACACTTTATGTGACAATAACTGTCCCTCCACTCAACGATGTCCAATACTTGACCAGCCAAAACAACAACATTACCATTGGGACTTTGGGTTTGGGTTTAGTGAAGAGTATGCGTGGCAACACTGTAATAGTTTTAAGATCCCTGTATTTAGAGTACAAAGTCATAACAACATGATAATATACAGTATAATAGGTATAATATATATTAGTGGCCATACCTTCTTATATTATTCACTTTTTTTAGAGCCAGACCAATGGTCAGACCAATGTCAGGGCTCCTTTACTAAACCTTTGTACAAGCATATGCATGAATAGGGGCAAAAAGGATTTACAGCTTGGACTGGTACAGTAAAGTAGCCAATCTGCCTACGTATTCAGTTGGAATACTTACTGATTAGTTCCAAACTGTCTCTGGAAGCAATGCCGGCATGAGACTATTCATGTTGAACATGACCATGTGCAATACCAAGTTGCAGCTGGAGTAATGTAAAGGCATATAAACAAAAGGAACACCAAGAGCCCCAATAGTGTAATATGTATTGGTAAGGGATAATGAAATAAGAGTAAATAGCATATACTCACAAACCAGGGTTACCAATAGGCAACCACTGTAAAGGCAGGTGGGGAGACCCGCTTCTTCAGGCAATAAACATAGGAGTTACAGCATCTGGCAGTAGTATACACACGCTGAACTCCTATGTTTATTGCCTGAAGAAGCGGGTCTGAACCCGTGAAACGCGTTGTACTGATCGGAGTTCGTTAATAAATTTTGACTGCTGAATTACAGTCGTTTTGTGTCTGCTTGGAGGAGGTAAGTCCACCACTGCCTCCTCTGATTACCAAGTTTTGGCTTTTAATGTAAAGGCATGTTTGGCAGATGCCAGCAGAACACAACCTGTTTGAATGCATCATGGCAACAGTAAAGATTAGAGGAAGGGGAATAATTGTCGAAAGTTGGTGTGTACAGTGTGGACTAGGGGCCCTGGATCTTTTGAAATCATACTTTAACGCTACATGATACAGTAGCATTCTTGACAAATTCATTGCATCCTACTTTGTGGCAACAGATTGAAAAATGATTATACCTTTTTTTAGCACAAGCCTAAGAGTGATTTCCCCTTTGCAGTTAGTTTTCGATAGTAGAACTCCTTGAAACATAGCAGTATAGGATTGCTAGCTGAGAGTTAAACATTTTCCTCCAAAATGTTCTACAATACCTAACCTGTATTTATATCTGAAATGACTACAAAGCTGTTGTCTGTAAGGGTTAAACTGTGCTGCATCTATCAGTTGCAAATTTCCCTGGATGGTGAAAAGCTGACTTCTATTCCTGTGAACAAGTCCTTCTGATTAGCATTGTCTGCTAATGAGCTCATTCCATCAATCCACAGATGCAGTGTCTCTGGGTTATTTATACAGCTCTCTCGTCAGTACAGTCAGTAGAATACTGTGAATTAAAATAAGGAACTGCAAATAATTGTTTTCCTGAAACATTTCCTAGTAAACGTCTGCTATTTTATATATATATTGTAAGTTAAAGGGATACTGTCATGGGAAAACATGTTTTTTTCAAAACGCATCAGTTAAGGGTAGGGACAGACAGGGAGATTCGGGGAGATTTTGATTTCCGGAATCGCCCGAAGATACCTCTTGAGGAAACTTCGGGCGATTCCGGAAATCACCGCGCCGCGTCTGCACAGGCGCTGGCGCTTTGTCCCAGGAACGATCGTCAGACAGGGAGAAGGAAATTCGGGGAGATTGTCGCCGGCTAAAAACGCCAGGCGACAAAATCTCCCCGAATCTCCCTGTCTGTCCCTACCCTAATAGTGCTGCTACAGTAGACTTCTGCACATAAATCCATTTCTCAAAAGAGCAAACTGATTTTATTATATTCAGTTTTGAAATCTGACATGGGGCTAGACATTTTGTCAATTTCCCAGCTGCACCATGTCATGTGACTTGTGCCAGCACTTTAGGAGGGAACTGCTTTCTGGCAGGCTGTTGTTTTTCCTTCTCAATGTAACTGAACGGAATGCAGTGGGACATAAGTTTTTACTACTGAGTGCTGTTCTTAAGGTCCCCATTGACTCAAAGATCTTTCTCTGCGGAACGACCGATCTTAGGGAAGTCCGACCAATCCGTCAAATTATCGTGCGGTTAGTGGGATACCAACGATCATACATCTTACGATTTTTAGTCCGACATTGGTCTGAAGATTGATCGGCCAGGTTAGAAAATCTTTATCGGTCCCCATGCAATCTACCTATGTTTGCAGGGCCAAGCAGGCAGCGACCCTTCAGTTTTGCAGGCAATATCGCCTGAAATTATCTTTTTAGTTGATGGACACATTGGACATTTAAACGATAACTATTGGATCTTTCAAAAATCTTCACGTCTATGGCCATCATTAGATCTACCAGGCAGCGTCTATCTTGTGTTAGGGAGCTGTTATCTGGTTACCTTCCCATTGTTCTGTTGTTAGGCTGCTGGGGGGGAAAAGGGGGTGATATCACTCCAACTTTGAAGTTTATCAGAGCACAAGTCACATGACTTCGGGCGACTGGGAAATTGACAATATGTCTAGCCCATGTCAGATTTCAAAATGAAATATAAAAAAATCTGTTTGCTCTTTTGAGAAATGGATTTCAATGCAGAATTCTGCTAGAGCAGCATTATTAACTGATGCGTTTTGAAAAAAATTATTTTCCCATGAGAGTATCCCTTTAATCCGCCTGTGAACATGCAACACCTGGGTATGGCCTTTTTCTTTCTAGTACCAATAGCTTCTATAACCGGATTTTTATATAATTCTTAAAATAACTATATTAAATATAAAGCCCCTATTGTTTAATAAGTTGGTCCATTTCTACCCTTTCAAACCATACAATCCTGATGTCTTTGTTAAGGCATTTTGATTTATTGTTTCCTTTTTACTACTTGACTCAAAGGGGCACATTTACTTAGTCTTGTCTACAGTAATTTCCAAAACCTTGCCACTACACTTGTTTTTTGCCTTATATCTGATGCCTTACCCCAAGACCCCTGCACTACCCTTTTACCACAGAGTGTCTTTTGTTCATGCTGATGTCTACCACTGAGCTCCGGGCATCCAGCTTGTTGGGCATTGAAAGTTGGGGAGTAGCTTTTTGCCGGGGGACAGTGTTTATCAGTGAATTTAGGAATTAAAGGAGAAGGAAAGGTATTTTTACTTGGAGGTGCCAAAAGTTAGGCACCCAAAGTGATTGTATCTACTTGTTAGGAGAAAACTGCACTGGCCTGGGGTTATTCCTGTTAGCATTTATTAGGGAAACCATGACCACGATAATTACAAAATTCATCAAAAACTTTTCTTTAGAACACACCATAAGGGTAGGGACAGACAGGGAGATTCGGGGAGATTTTGTCGCCTGGCGTTTTTAGCAGGCGACAATCTCCCCGAATTACCTTCTCCCTGTCTGCCGCTAGTATACTGACAAAGCGCCAGCGCCTGTGCAGACGCGGTGCGGCGATTTCCGGAATCGCCCGAAGATACTTCGTGAGGAAACTTCGGGCGATTCCGGAAATCGTGAGAAGGTAATTCGGGGAGACTGTCGCCTGCTAAAAACGCCAGGCGACAGAATCTCCCCGAATCTCCCTGTCTGTCCCCAGCCTTAAGCAGTGTCTATCTGCCTACCTCATGTTGTTAGCCACTCCCTCCTGACACATTTCACACTATTGGGTGTGTCATTAGAGGAGGATTCTGATGAAGCACATAATTAGCTCGAAACATGTCAGGAGGGAGTGGTGAACTGTGCTGTTTCCTGTTTTGTAAATGGTTTTGGGGTTATTAGAAGCTATTTAAAATTTTATATTTTTTACATACATCATGACTAAAAATTTCACACAAAGCTTTAAAGGGGGGTAAATCATAGTCTTAAACAAGGAGTCTATAAAATATTATTTAAATAGCCCAATATCAGTCCTAGTATGGGATCATTTATCCAGAAACTCCATTATCCAGAAAGCTCCAAACTATAGAAAGGCCATCTTCAATAAACTCCATTTAAAAGACATAATTCAATTTTTTGAATGATATACCTGTGTTTTTGTTATAATAAATCAGTACATTGTCCTTGATCCAGACTAAGAAATGATTTATCCTTACTGGAGGCAAATCAAACATAATGTTTAAAGGATTTTTACAGAATCTCAGTGCTACACAGTCACAACCAATTCAGATGTATTTTTTGCCTGGCATAGCAATCAACGCTTTGGACACGAGTAATACAGCTGAGTGCTGCAAGATCATATTTCAATCTCATTTCAACTTTCCCCTCTCAATGGTTATATCACACCTACATGAGTTTAACCTTTCCCATAGGAAATTATAAAATCAATATTTAACCTTCAAAAAGTAAGCAAGCCATAAGTTGCTAGTGTGCCCTTGACTGCAGAACTAGTAGAGTAGAAGCTGTGGCTGGTGTCCTGACAACTCTGAAGCTCAGTTTCTTAGACAACTACCCTATTGTGTATAATATTGCACGTTCAAATAATTACACACCCAAAACCGTGAAAGACCATGGTAAAACAACCACAAATAATTTGGCTGTTCCACAGTAAAAATATTCATGAATCCCAAAGTAATTCTCTCAGTCTGGATGTAGTGAACCTAGAACTAGGGTGAAGGGAAGACGATGTCAGTATCACAACAGAAAGTGTGAATCTCAGAAACCAAGGTCTGGTTCAATGTTAGCATGTTGATTAAACACAAAGTTGACTGGGACACTACAATAAAAGGAACTATCTGACTTTCTACCTATGTAATATCTACATACCTGCATTCAGCAGGCTTTTATTTATCTTGCATTCTGATGTAACAGCTTTAGGTCCATTACTGGCTTCACTTGGGTGAAACAAATATTATTTTTTGGACAGAAACATAGGTTTATTTGATAAAGAGGCAGTAGTATATTGTAACAGTTGAGATATAATTAATGACTTTCATAAACAAAGCAGAATACATTGGCACTAGTGATGGGCGAATCTCCCGAGATTCGCTTAGCTGAAAAACGCGTGAATTTCTCTGGAAATTGGCGAAAAATTCGCGAAACGAGTCGCGGGACGCTTTTGACACGCGTTGTGTCGTTTTCGGCGCGTCGCGTCAAAAAATACGCGTGACTCGTTTTTCTGGCGAATTTTCGCAAAGCAAAATTTCACTGGCGATCCACGAATTTATTCGCCAGCGGCGAATAGCGGGAATTCACCGCGAATTCGCCCCATGCGAATAAATTCGCCCATCACTAATTGGCACCACTGTGGAGACTGAGATAATAGGCTTAAAGGAGAAGGAAATGTCCAGTTCACGAGGGGGTGCCAAATGTTAGGGCACCCCAAGGATTGTAATCACTTACCGGTACCCTGGGCCAGTGCTCTTGTTAGCAGAAAACTGCTAAATAAATGCCTTGAGAATGATCAAATTCCAGAGTTAAAAGCTCAGGTAAGGGATTACAGTCCTTCGGTCGCACTGTAACATGGATTTGAGCTTTCCTTCTTCTTTAAGTTTACTTATTGGAATACCAGCTAATGATCAGGATCCCCTTATTGGAAACCTCAGGGAGAAGTTCTAGCATGCGTCTATTTTCTTCCTGTGCTCCTTTCACTTTAAGGGGTAAATTTATCAAAGAGTGAAGTTCCGCCACTAGAGGGAAATTTCCCCCCTCTCCATTAATTTATATGGGATTTTGCAAGGCCTATTTATCAATGGGTAAAGTGAAAGTTCACCCTTTGATAAATACGCCTTTAAAAATCCCATAGAAATGAATGGAGAGTGGCGGTATTTCCCTCTAGTGGCGGAACTTCACTCTTAACTTCACTCTTTGATAAATATACCCCTAAGTATTGGCTTAGGAGTGCTAGATCCAATCTGTCAGTACTACAATGGAGCTCAGCACTGCTGTTTCTATTTTATACTGATTTGCACTCATAGAGGATGGTGATTTAGTTGCTACTGCAAATCTGACATGTTTTATTATCTCATTTACAGGGTCCCTGTTCCATCTTCTACAAAAGGCATGGTACCTTTCGGAACACTCTTCTTTGCTGGGGCATTGTATCCCAGGCTCCCTAGCAGAATCCATCATATTCAGTAAAGTGGAGGCCAAAGAGGAACAGCCATGTACTCTAATGTAATATATTAAACATGAAGAGGAAATTAGCACTAGCTCCCTATGCCAATTTCTAGGGGCATCATGTTCTGGGACTTCATTAGCCATTAGGAGAATTCCAAACCAGAAGGGTATTATCCGTATGGGCCCCTACAATACATACATGCTGCTGTCGATTTAATCATCCAAGCCATGGGTTTTCTTAAAGAGTTCAGTGACTACCACCATGCCACTCCTTTATAAACAACTCTGTTATTATACAATGTTAAGTAATAGAATGTTTTGTTACAGAAAATATAAGAATGGCCATATAGCCTGAAGCACAGAATTCAAGGAAAGGCCAGAGACCTCCTACATATGTTAACTGAAAAGTCAAGTTCCATTAAAGGGGTAACTCACCTTCAAGTTAACTTCTAGGGGCAGATTTACTAAGGGTCGAATTCGAGGGTTAAAAAATCCTTTGAATTCGAATTTTATCCATTCGATTGAATTGTTTTATTTAATCTATAATAATGAAAGTCAATTCGGTAGGTTGAAACTGTCGAACTAGGCAATAAAATTTAAAGGGGAAGTTATTCGACTGTCTAATATTCAAATAGATTTTTATTCGAATTATTCGATTTGATCATATTTTCAAAATTCACTGGTCGAAGTGGTCTTCAAAAACTTTTTGAAAATTCGAATTTGAATCTTTTTGAAAATCTGATTGAACTTTGAATCCTTCGAATGATTCATACGATTCAATGGAATTTTTTTATTCAATCTAAAATAATGAAAGTCAACTGTCGAACTAGGCAGTGGAATAAAAATTTAAAGGGGAAGTTATGCGACTGTCGAATATTCGAATATTCAAATAGATTTTTATTCAAATTATTCGATTCGATTGAAGTGGTCTTCAAAAACATTTGAAAATTCGAATTCAAATCTTTTTGAAAATTTTATCGAACTTTGAATCCTTCATGTGAATTTGATAAATCTGGCCCCTAAAATGTTATAGAATTGACAGGTTTTTGCAACTTTTCAATTGGTCTTCATTTTTTATTTCTTATAGTTAATGTATTTGTCTTCTTCAGACTCTTTCCGGTTTTTGCAATGGGGAATCCAACATCCCATAAACAATTGCTCAGTGAAGTACCTATTTTATTACTGTTAATTTTCATAACTGCTGTTTTATTCAGTCATCTCCCTATTAATAATGATGGTCGAATTTATTCGCCAGGGGCGAAGCGACCAAAAAAATTCGCCGCCAAAAATTCGCCGCGCAAAAACGAGTCGCGCGTCGTTTTTGACGCGACGCGCCGAAAACGACGCGACGCGCGTCGAAAGCGACGCGTCGGAATCGACGCGACGTGCGTCGGAATCGACGCGTCGTGCGTCGAAAACGACGCGCGACTCGTTTCGCGAAATGGAGAAAAATTCGCGAATTTCTCTGGAAATTCGCGAATTTTTCGGCGAAGCGAAACGCACCCGTTTCGCCCATCACTACCTATTAATTTCCCAGTCTCTTGTTCACACCACTGCCTGGTTGCCATCCTAGCAACCAATTACCTGCTGAAATTCCAGATTTGTTGAATAAAAAGATAAATAATTTAAAAACCACGAATGCAAATTGTCTTTGAATATAACTCTCTACATCATACTAAATGTTCATTTTAAGGTGAACAACCATATTTTTAATTAATCCTGTGGCAACCACAGCGCTGTATTTCTACCATCCCCTGCAATGTAGTTTAATCAGATGGAACCTTTTTAAGCTACATTCCATCATACGTTGCTCATTTTGCAAGTGGATCTGTGGGTTTAAGGGGGAGGGAGATCTGAGGCACACTGTATATAGGAATTTGATATTGTTCTGAGCCGAAATAGCCTAGGGGCTTCAGGGTTCAATTCAGGACAATCTGCTTTAGATTGGAAACACTCGCTTGTGGACTCAAATGTAAATACACATGTGCAAAGGCATGTTTATACACTATTAATTTAACTCCTTCACTGAAAACTTACAACTTACCTTTCAAAGTACAGTAGTCTTTATCTCCAAGCCATTGAGTTACATTCCAATCTGTTTTGTGAAGTAATAATATTTTATGTTCTCAATAGTTTTTTCTGGCTTCCTACAAATTCCCTTTTTTCCCTATGTGGCTAAATACACATGCAGAAGATTAATACAACTTTAACAGGTCTAGGAATATGGATCACTGAGAAGTGCATTTGCTTAACGGCTAATGGATGTTGAATGCTTACCTAATTTTTGCCCTCCAGTTACTTTATAAAAACATCAGACGTAGAGCCAAGTTTCTGTGGCTCACTTTAAGCAACATGCAATCTTCTGCTAGCTATCTGCCTCTACATTTTACTACTGAACTTAGAGTGTTAGGGTCTAGGTTCTAAGATTCTGTAAGCTTTAAAATCTGTAAGCTGATGGAAAGATGTACTTTTTAAGTGGTCCTTCGTTTCTCATCAACCAAAAACCTCCATCCTTTCTTCTACTCCACAATAGGACATTCAAAACCAATACTTATTAAAATTATAATACAACACTGCCGGCCTGTGAAACGGTAGGCTCTGACTTTTTTTTATGATGTACGATCGTGACACATTGCTTTATTTACGGACTCCATGCTTTGTGGAGCGAAATGCTGGGGTGAATTTTCCCAATGAAACTGAGGCTTTTCCCTTAAGGGAATATATTCCAATGGAGATTTTAAAAAAGCTTTGTAACTTTTGGGAATTGCCCTCGTTTAGGAGGAAAGTACGTTGGAGGAAACGTAGAAAGAGAGCAGGTGTTCTCCTGTGGATAAAGAGGTGGTTGGCTTTAAAATCTAAACCATGCCATGGGTGGAGCTGCTGGATCTCTTCTGTGAAGAGAAATCAATTGATTCAGGTATTGGAGCATAGTGACTAGTGATGGGCGACTCTATCCCTTTCGCTTCACCGAAATTCTCGCAAAACGAGTCACAGCACGTTCTTGCGTCATTTTCAGTGCGCCACTTTTTTTTTTTTAGGCCAGCGAATTTTCGGCAGGTGAATTTATGCTGGCGTTTCGCAAATTTATTCGCCGGCGGCAAATCACGGGAATTCGCCGCAAATTCTCTGTCACTGTTTTAGTTTTACTGGATCTGACAGCAGCTTTTGATACAGTGGATCACAGTATTTTGCTAGTGAGACTGAGAAACTGGGTTGGGTTACCTGGGTCAGCACTAGAATGGTTTCAATCCTATTTATTGAATCTTTATTGAATCGAAAATTTTTAGTACCAGTAAATGACTCCCAATCCAAAATGTGTTTTCTTTTCTGTGGGGTTCCTAGTGGATCCATCCTTTGTCCACTCTTATTTTCCCTGTATATGCTTCCCCTTTGGTTTTTTCATTCGAAAGTTTAAAATTGCTTTTCATTTTTATGCATATGATACACAGCTTTATTTTTCTTTTAAGCGGAACGAGCAGAATGCGCTAAATAACTTATTGGAATGTCTAACAGCGATTAAAACCTGGATGGACTGTAATTTTTTAAGTGAAAACTGAGGTTCTGATTATTGCTCCTGAAAAGCTCATGTAACCCTTTCTTGGCTATAATTAACCAAACCAAACTAGCATGGGTAGAGCATTGGTTACACGCGACTCTTTCACTCTCAGGTAGGGCTTTCGCTAAGTGGAAAATCACGTGTGAGGTAGCTGAACTACAACTCGATACTGCAATTGTGTGTAATAACAGGTGTTGGACGCCAGGGGTTCTTTGTGCAAACAAGTAGAACAGGTTTATTTACAAGTAGCAGCACAGGGTATCATATACTCACATACATTAGTATAGTATCAGCAATGGCATAACACAGGTACAGCGTAGATTATGCCCTCAGGTAGGATACAAGGATGGGAGTTGTAGTTGCACCAGCCAGGTTAGCAATGCCCATGTGGTCCGGATCCCACCAGCAGGTTAAGGTGACTCAGGGGTTAAACACTATTCCTGTAGTCCCTATGTCTGAGGTCCCTTCACTTCAGGCAAGGTAGAGCCTGGGGGAGAGCTACTCCCTACTATCCTCCTTGATGGGGCTTTGAGCTGCCCTTTCTCTCTTTCCTCTCTATCTCACCTCTCCTAGAGAGTGCTATGACAGGAATATCCTCACTCTGACTATTCCTCGTTCACGGGGCCCTGTTTCCCGACTTCCACTAAAGGTGTGCTGTCCCTTTAGGGTAGAGCGCCTCTGGGGCCCGGTTGGCACCCAGGCTCAATGGAGCACTGCCCCCCTCCTCTGCTGCAGGCCAAAGAGGAAGTGCCACTCCCTGCAAGTACTTTTATTACAGCACTGCAGGGGGGGTGGTCACTACCTATAACCAATAATATGATACAATATAGCTACCTGGACTTTAGTCCAATAGCAGGTAGCTACTGTAAGGGCAAGGGAAGAAGCCATAAGGGCCATGCTACTTATGGGTCCCTACACTCACTAAGGGTTTGCAGGGGGATCTTGGTTCATTAGGGTCAAAGGTGAATACGTCAATAAGATTATTTTTGATTCGCAGTCAAATTTTTATTTGCATATAAACAAGTTAGTTCAGCCATGTTTTTTTCAGTTGAGAAATATTGCAAAAATTCATCATACTCTTTCTTTTCAGGATACTGAGAGAGAGAGTTTGTTTCTTCTCGTTTGGATTATTGTAATTCATTGTTTACATGCCTGAGTCAGAAGTCGTTGTCTAGGCTTCAGTTGGTTCAAAATGCAGCTGCTTTGAACAGCTGCTTAGTCCAGTGTTAGCCGCTCTGCGCTGGTTACCAGTGAAGTTTAGGATAGATTTTAAAATATTATTGCTGACTTTTCAGGCTTTATATAATGAGGCTCCTAAATATGTGTCAGAGTTACTGACTGTTCATAATGGCACTAGATTATTAAGATCTTCTAGTCAAGGACTTTTAAAAATTCTAAGAACAACACTGAGGGGAAAAGGTGATTGTGCTTTTGCTGCATATGCTCCAAGATTTTGGAATCATTTACCACTGTTAGACAAGCCAGTTCTGTTGATATCTTTAAAAGTCTATTGAAGACCCATTTTTATATTTTGGCTTTTAAATATCACGAGTAAATGTAATCAGTGTGATTATTATTAATGATGTGTGGGGATAAATGTATGATTATTGAATATTAAATATTTTATCTAATTGAGTTTGTAAAGCACTTTGTAGCTATGCTTTGAAAGGTGCTATATAAATAAACTTTTACTTACTTACCTACTATTGTCCATTAAAGTGAAGCCAGTAACAAGGAAATTGTACCCTATATTTAGCTTATAAGAAGGGAGTTTGTCCACTGGATTGTGCTGATTTCAAATCAACTTTCAGGCCAAAGTAGCTGGCCAGATGCAAGGCAATATTGTGATAAGTATGATGCATTGTCCATCAACATCCAATGAAATTATACCATTTTTATATCATATTTTAATTATTTTAAACAAAACTGCAGCATTCTACCAGAAATATCAGGTTTTACCATCTACAGAGTGGAGGGTAGTGATTGAAATGCAGACAAAAATTTCAATAATTATAGCCAGAATATTTTATTTTGATAATTAGACCAAATAGGTGAAATCAGAAAATTCAACCATAAAAAAGTTAAATTGTTCCAATGATAGTTTACACAAATGTTTTTTCTCATTAGTAATAAATGAGCTGAATTCTAGATTATACAGAATATATTCTTACTACAAGCTGTGTTGTTGGCGGATATGGATGTTGGTACTTTTCCTGTAAGAGTGAACTCCAGTGAAAATGACAGCCCAGCACATGGATCTGATCTACTACCTCCACAGTGCTGGGTGAGTCTAGAGAAGTTTTTCTTATATTCTTACTACAAATAGATGAATCAATCAACTACTAACACTCTACTAAAAGCTTAATGTTTAATGCACTCAAAGTACATTACTCTCTAGAATAAAATATTTTGACCTGAAAGTAAACTCCAGTTTTTACAGTATTTTATATTATTTGTGAAGAAATATGAGAATTAAATGTAAACCGAATGCTATATACGAAGTACAAAATACAGTAAAACCAGTGACACTCCTGGCATGTAGTGATGGGCGAATTTATTCGCCAGGGGCGAATTCGCGGTGAATTCCCGCGATTCGCTGCTGGCGAATAAATTCGTGAAACGACCACAAAAATTCGCCGCCAAAAATTCGCCGCGCTAAAACGAGTCGCGCGTCAAAAACGACGCGACGCACGTCAAAAACGACGCGACGCACGTCAAAAACGCACGACTCGTTTCGCCAAATGGCGAAAAATTAGCGAATTTCTCTGGAAATTCGCGAATTTTTCGGCGAAGCGAAACGCGGCCGTTTCGCCCATCACTACTGGCATGTATTACATCATTCTTCCGAGTAGAATATCTGCCCTCTTAATGGGGTAATGTCATCGGAGGGTGGGAGTCAAAATAGATTTACTGTGCCAGCTATCTTAATTATATGGTGAAGACTTGTGTAACAACTATTACATTAAATCCAATTTTATAAAAATAAAGCAGGTATGCTTTCCAGCCCATATTTCTTCAAAGAGCTTTAAGCTTAAACTGTTGTTTCTGAACATAATTAAAATAATCCTTCCACTAAATGCTGTATAGCTTGTGATAGGAAAAACAAGTGAATTACACAGTTATTTCTGTTTGTATTTCTAAATGTGTTGTTTAATATAAAGCCAGGTGCCAGAGCAGGATTTTTTAGCTGATTTTCTGGTAGGTGTTAAACAATTGCACTGATTGCATAAACACTGAAGACTTTATAAGATATTCTAAATAGCTCAGATGCTGAATATGTTCTGAATATTATTTCAGACAATAAAACCATTGTTCCTGTTGCACTGCTGTATTCATGGGACATGGCTGTATTAATATGGTTGTATGGATCTGTACAAAGAGCTATTGTACAAGTAATAAAAGGCGAGTATGCCGTGTCGCTAAAGAACACGTTCATTTCAAAATGCTTCCCAGATCACAATATTTATTGGGGTCTTTACCCTAAAATTGCTTTCCATTAAAAGAAGGGCAATAAAATAGGAATATGGGTTTTCATTCTGATGAAATGATTATTTTACCAGATGCCGAACTGCCATATTCTCCAACTTCATTTCCACCACCATCGGAGACATAGCATTTACTACAAGACCAACTCTCCCTTAAGAAAGCTGTAATAAATAATTTGTAATAATAGAATGAGATACAGGAAGCAGTGTTCCCCATCACCTTATCAGCAGCTTTCTCTTGGATACCCTTCTTCATTGAGTGAATGAAATGATGTCACATAGCTTCTACTCCTTGTCCTGGACAATGTAAATTGCAAAGCACTAAAGACAAAGGACTAAAATATGTTTTATTTGTCCTAGGCATGCTTAAAGAATGTAGATAAATAGAATGTTATTATGTTAGGAAGAAAGACTACAAGGAATACTGTAGCCACCCAGTGGCTATCCCAAGTCCTCAAGAAAAAAATCCCAGACCAGCCAGTGACATAAATTTTCCTTACTGAAGCTTTTGTGTAAGTTACAGTTTCCAGGAAGCAGTTTAAAAACAGACACTTAAAAAAACCTAGATAATTCAAACATAAATTCTATTAAATACTCTCCATTGTTTCTGTTCCAAGATAATGTTTTTGAATATGTTTCACCAACATTTAGAGATGTTTCTTTTGGACTGTCGATCTTACAGGGCTTTGATCCAGTCTAGGCAGTAATTAAATCTGGCCACCCATGCCCAGCAACTCAGGCATGTTTTACCAATTTTGACCATTCAACTTGGAATGTTTGATTAATCTGGAGCCATTTAGACAGATCAAGGTTTATCTGGCCTGATGAAAGATTTCGGTCAGTCTGCCGTATAAAAAAAGTGAAGAGAATCTGCAGATCACTCTCCTGCTTTTGAAATTATTTGGATAGTCGGCCTGAACAAACAGATCAATAGACAATCTACCCTAGCTGCCTTCTTCCTGCCTTCCGTGCGCTTTAATGAGGAATTGCCTGCGCTAATTCACTAGTGGCGATTCGCTTTCAGAAGTCGCCCGAACTTGCCACAATCTGATAAACCAATTCTTAGTTCCACTGGTTCAATTTCCACTTTGTTTCTCAGCCAAAATCCTAGCTCAAACTGGTTAAAGTGCTAGCTACAGTATGTAAGCAACAGCAACTGTAACAGTCTTCATTTCATATAAATACAGAATAGAAGTGTAAAGAAAATAGTATACTCATTTTTGTGAACGGGAAGGATATTAGAAATCTCCAGCAAGTTCCATATATGGCCACAAGACTGAGTGTATTTGTGTTATATATTCATCCACAAAAATATTTACATTATATACACATACATACAAGTATAGGATCCATTATCCGGAAACCTGTTACCCAGAAAGCTCAGAATTACAGTAAGGTCATCTCCCATAGACTCCATTTTAATCAAATAATTGTTAAATATATATACACACACAAATATATTCTGTATAGACCATATCTGTTTGGTTTGGGAGCAAATAAGTTAATACAATCATTTTGTGTGGTGAGTGTCATTTACACAGTTTGCCTCCCTGAGAAAGACTGCCTGACAAGCGGAGAGCCGCACATCTGCTCATGCAGATATAACCCATGAAGTACTTTTGGTTTATTCCCTGCGGAAGTCACAAGATTTTTATCTTCTGATACGTAAAAAATTAAATGAGCAAAAATAGGTCAGCCAGAAAGAAAAGAGATAAGTTATAATCATGTCTTATATATATTCGTTTGTTCTATGTCCATTTTTGTCCTTATGTGTCCTTTCTTCATCCCTCTTAATATATCATTATGCTCTCATCAGACTGCAAACTCTAATCTAACCTGATATACTGTATCCTGATATACAGTCACAGATTCCTTGTCTTCCGTCATGTAGAATGTCTCTACACACGTGGTATCTATTATAATAGCCTTTCATTTGTTTAGAGGTGATATATAGTTCTCTATCTGTTGTAAGATATGGGTGTCAAAAGGTCACAATATCCTTTGTATTTCACCAGTAGTGATGGGCGAATCTATCCCGTTTTGCCGAAAAATTCGAAAATTTCCAGTGAAATTCGCGAATTGGCGTAAAATTCGTGAAACGAGTTGCGTCACGTTTTTGACGCACATTGCGTCAATTTTGCTGCATTGCGTTGTTTACAACGTGCGTCGTGTCATTTTCGCCGTATCGCTTCATTTTTGGTGCGTCGCATTGTTTCCGTCGAGTTTTTTTTTTGACGCGGGAATTCGTGCCTGGCGAATAAATTCGCCCATCACTATTCACCAGTATTAGGCTGGTGAAATGTTAAACTCCAAACTGTGTTGCTGCAGCAAGTAATTCTGCTTAATTCTGTACCAACTTGGGAAAACCTGGATAGTGGGTGGAGTTGAGGGAAGAGAGCAAGGAGAGCTTCTATCCCTTGCTCTATCCCTTGCTCTATCCCTTGCTCTATCCCTTGCTCTATCCCTTGCTCTATGTAAGGTTTTGCAGCTGCTGAGACTAGGTAGCTGGCTAAATGATTAGTTAAATAAAGATAGTTAAAAGGAGGTGTGGAACAACACCTCGGGGCTGCTCCTGCTGCCGCCGCTGCACCTGAGTTGGAGAAGGATGAGGGCCACAGAATGAGTTCTGGTGAGCACCAGGGAACAAGAGAGCGATTCCCCTGATTTGGAGAGAGCTCCAAAGGTCTGGGACCAGAGAAACTGCTCCCAGGAGACAGAGTGTCTCAAGTGTGGATTCTGGGACTTGTGGTCTGTAGTGATGGGTGAATTTATTCGCCAGGGGCGAATTCCCGCGATTCGCTAAATGCCAGCGAAAATGACACGCCGAAAATGACACGACTCGTTTCGCAAATTTTTTCGCCAATTCATGAATTTCGCAAATTTTTGTGCGAAACGGGGTAGATTCGCCCATCACTAGTGGTCTGCTGAAAGCCAGTGAGGTCTAAAACTCAAATGTGAGTAAAGCGAACACCAGTGAGGGTGTAAATGGGACTGTTATGTGATTCCCTCATGTGAAGCCAGTGGGCTGAAGAATTTTTTGTGTTCTGTTGTAAATAAATGCCAGCTGCAATTAACCATAAAAGGCTGTATCAGTGTCCATTTCTGTGCTGAAATCTGTGCCAGGACCTTGGGTTTTGCTACTGGTTCGGTACCCGAGGATGAGGAGAGTATAACAGTGCTTTATTAGCAGGTTCATGCAGCCATTACATAACAGCAGTAACTCTTACTTTCACTTTCCAGCTGTACAGAAAGTCCTGTGTATGCACAATGACACCCGCAGGCCATTTGTATAAACACCACATTTTTATTTTTATTTATATATATATATGATTGGTAGTCCAGTATTTTCAAAGAAAGTTAATTCCCTGCAAAAATTGCATTTCCTTTAGGTTCTGACTTGTGTGCTCTTCAAAGATGAAATATAAGATAACAAAGACTTCTAATTTGAGCAGAAATCATGGGATTGCAAGCTAGAAAAGAAGTCATATGTACACATTTACTTGGCAACCATGAAAACCTGTGCCAGAGTTCATACCGATTTACTGGCATGCAACAACAAAAATGTGGCTCCAACTCAGACCATGAAAAATATCCCTAGACTTTTATTCCTGCTTCACCACAATAAAGCAAGTCATTTGAAAGCTGGAATGAGCCAGAAGAATGAAAATAATCCATAAACTATAAAAAAAAGAAAAAATTGAAAAGTTGCTTACAATTAGACAAATACAAGTGGTCCTCTGCACTTAATCCATTATCAATATATTTAAGCTGGCCAACTACGTCAAAGTCATCCCATATCTGGCCAGTCCTACGCTCAATTTTCATCTGATTCATTAAGAATTCTATTGCTTCTTTATACATTTTACAAAGAGACTAAGTTTTACCTGCAACTTACATTTTTGGCTAACTAACCATATTAGAAACATTTTTTATTTTGCACTGCCTATCTATTTACCCAGTTTTATTTTTACACTGAACAATTCCTTTAAAAAATGATTGGTGGTCAGGGCCCCCCAATACATTAGACCAGTGATCCCCAACAAGTAGCTCGCGAGCAACATGTTGCTCTCCAACCCCCTTGGATGTTGCTCCCAGTGGCCTCAAAGCAGGTGCTTATTTTTGAATTACTGGCTTAGAGGCAAGTTTTGGTTACATAAAACAGATGTCCTGCCAAGCATTCTCTCCTGTAGGCTGCCAGTCCATATAGGGGCTACCAAAAAGCTACCAAAAGAGCTCTTATTTGACTTTTTCATGCTTGTGTTGCTCTCCAACTCTTTTTTAAATTTAAATGTGGCTCACGAGCAAAAAAGGTTGGGGACCCCTGCATTAGACAAACAGTGATGACAGAGCTCCCATAAAAGTTTTACAGAAACATTGGTGGGCAGGGGCCCCATAGAATATAAAATAAAAAGTCATTGGTGTCCAGGGGTTCAATAAACAAAAAACAAACAAAAACATTGGTGCTTAGTGGAACTTACCTTTATTTCTTCTTCAGCTTCTTCGGTTTCCATTTTTTTCTGTTTGTATTCCAAATCAAAGTCCCCCCCCCGCTCCTTTATTCAAATCAGTGCATAGTTGCAAGGCTAATTTGGACCCTAGCAACTAGATTGCTGAAATTGCAAACTGGAGAACGGCTAATTAAAAAACTAAATAACCTAAAACAAATTAAACCAATTGCAAATTGTATCACCCTCTACATCATACTAAGGGGCATATTCACTAAAGGGCGAACGTCATTTCGTTACCTCGCCAATTTACTAATGAGTGTAGGTGCCCCTTTGCTAGCGAAGGAGATGTACGCCAGTGTTGCTTCACGCTCTGGCGAATGGCTGTTACTCCGCGAATTTAATAAAATGCGGATTTTACTGAACGTTTCGCCAGACTTGCCTTTGCCAGCTCTGACCTGGCAAAATGCATTGGAGTGCATAGAACCACCTCAATCTTCAGTTACTTCCATCATAATGTTTGAGTGTAATATCTTCTACGTACAAAAACACTGGCATCTTTCCATTTTTTTCAGGGTGTTAGAGTGCAAAAGGCATAAAACCTTTTCAGGCACCCGGTTTTCCCCATACATTTTCTACCATATGGCACATTATTATGTGAAGGGCATTAAAACAACTCTATTGACTTTATTAAGATTCCCTTGGCATGTCTATTTATCAGTGTAGATGTAATGTATTAGATGCACGATGTAACATAAATAGCTCCATTCCACTTTAAATTGCCCGCCGTATGCAAAGTAGCCTGAATGCAAGAACTCTAGCGAAGTTGTGCTAGGCAGACTTGAACACTAGCGCAGCTGCACTTTGATTTGCTCGCTCTGCCGAAGTAATTTCACCAGCTTTTGTTGCCCTGGACGCAACTGCGCACTTTAGTAGTTTAGCCATGTCGTTTGGGGAATTTCACCATGGTAGTAGTGTAGAAAAGGTTCCTAAGCTAGTGTAGAACTGCAGTACTGATGAATGCTATTTCTAGAGTAAAGTAAAGAATATAACAGAAAAAACATCTTGGCAGGCTCTATTTCCTACAGTGTAGATTTTCTTTCAGGAACGTTAAAGCACAGGAAAAACCATTGGGGGTTTATCCATTAATTTCCTTTAGTGGAATAATGCATTATACTTCAGCGTTGTAGATGAGGTAATAATGTGCAATACAAAACCTAGGTCACTTAGCACTCGCATTGCTACAAATATTTCTGTGTAAGAGGGCAAAAGTGCTTACCACATATATATTTACAATACGGATCCAGGGCAGAAAGCATCACTTATGATGGAATATGATGGGACCTGTTATACAGAATGCTCAGGCCCTGGAGGGGGTCTTTCCTTCGATCTCCATATCTTAAATCTACCATTCAAAACATTTATTAAACCCAATGATATTATTTTGCCTATAATAAGGATTAATTTTATGTTAGTTGGGATCCATTACAAGGTATTGTTTATTACTAGAGAGACTAAGATAATAATTGTATTTATTTGCAATGAAGTCTATAGGAAACGGCTTTCCGGAGAGCATGTTTCTGGAAAACAGATCTGATACGTGTAGGAGTTTATAGAGGTAAAATATACATTTTAGCCCATTTTATTATCTCCTTGTTTTGCTGGGGTGGTAGGTGCTATGCGTCCTGTAAATTCTAGCAAGTGGCCAGGTATTTATACAATGGAACAATGGAAATGCCAAGCTACTCCAACAACACAAAAAGGGTTAAGAATCAGCACCTTTCCTAAATTCAGAAACAGGTTTGTTTTTTAATAATTAATCCTGCCCACAGTTAATTTATGAGGCACAGATTCATTTCCCTGTGTGCATAAAATATTTATGGCGACAAGATAATGCCATTAAATCTTACAACACCCTTTTAAAATAATTTTCTTTTCAGTTTCTTGAAAGCATTAACTCCAAAGGGAATGAAGCAATTTATCAGAATAATATGGCTGTGATTTCAAGGTACGATTCAACCCCACTTACAAAAGCAATAATTTAAAAACAATGCATTGGATGTAGAAGAATCCCTCAGCATCAGCTGAGAGCCAAAATTGCAAAAAAATTCAACAGACAATGAATCTCATATGATATATATAACCTGTTATCCAGAATCCAGATAACAGATCTTTCTGTAATTTGGATTGTCATAATTTACTAGTCTACTAAAAAGTAAGTTTCACTTAATAATAATAATAATAATAATAATCTTAATATTATCTTAATAATAAAATAATCTTCATTTAATATAGTACAGGTATGGGACCTGTTATACAGAATTTTCATAACCTTGTTTATTCCAGATAACGGATCTTTCTTTAATAATCTGCATACCTTGTGTCCACTAGAAAACCATGTAATCATTAAATTAACTCAATAAACTGATTTTGCATCCAATAAGGATTCATTATATCTTAGTTTGGATCAAGTACAAGGGACTGTTTTATTATTACAGACAAAAAAGAAATACGGTAATTTAATTTTTTTTTTTTTTTTTTTTTTTTAATTACGATGGGGTCTATGGCCTTTCTGTAATTTGAAGCTTTCTGGATAATGGGTTTCCGGATAATGGATCCCATACCTGTATATTATGGGGAGTGGACATGACCTACAAGAGTGATATTCTAAGGCAATTTGAGAAAACTGTAAAAGTAAAGTGAACTTCAGCTTTAAGAAACACTTTATTGGGTTTCTTAATGTTGGAATTAAGAGGAATATTTCCAGGGCTATCTTTGACATGTCTTAAAGCTACAGTGTCCTACCAGACAAGCACATCTTTGTTGTTACTGCAGGACTGAATGAATCTACAGACTCTGTGCATAGGGCATAGGAATTCTAATAATCAAAAATATAATTTTATCTTTGTGCTTTGGTAGATTCTATGTAATTCTCTGGCACCAGCTGTGTGTATGAAAGAGCAAGAGTGGCTTCTCCAGACACAGATACGTTGTATTTCCAAAGAACACTTCTTTTGTGTCCTAATCCTTCTATCTTTGCAGATTTCAGGACATATTTCTCACCCACATCCAAATCATTGTACAAAAAAAGGAACATCCCTAATGATTCCTAGTTAGCTTGACATACAAAAATGCCCCCCCCCCCTCCCACTGTAAATACTGTCAGGACTTTGGACAAAATACCTTATTATTAACTTTTCAAGGATAATAGTCTCTTTTGTATTCAAAGGAATAATGTTTTTGTAACCCCCAGAAGCTTTGACATATGCATATAGGGAGCTGAAAGGTGAAAATCTTTTATTAAGATATGTTATTATTGTAACAAGGAAAGAACAAAGATTGGAATTATCCAGGGACATTTACTGAAGAAGTTTATTAAACTGCAGACAGCCACCAGTTCTTCTGCTGCTACAATATAGTGATTGGTATATTTGATGCTTTGCTCTGATACAGTTTGTGAAGTGTATTTTGTGTCAGGCCTTTAGGCTAGGGCCAGACCATTTATAGCAATGAGAATTCTCCATGGACAAAGAATCCTCTGCCGTGCTGCTCCCCTTGCCTTTTTCAACTGTGGGCAGATCATCGAATGGTCGAATTATCGAATATCCGATCATTCGATCTATTTGATCATTCGAATTTTCGGTATTCGATCGAACTTCATTCTATTCACTTGAATTTCGTAAATTTGCCTCTAAGTGTTTGTATTTTTGATAAATTTGCACTGCTGTTTCCGAGACAGTAATGAAGAGACGATGAAAGAAGCTAAAAAAGATGGCGACGATGGACTTCTCCCAAAAAATTAAGAGCAGATTTATCAAGGGTCGAATTTCGAAGTGAAAAAACATTTTCAATAGAAAACGGACCATTTTTAGTTCGAATAGGTCTGTTTTCGATCAAATTAAAATAGTTTCAATCGTTCAATTAAGCCAAACAATTTCCTTTTTCAATAAAAGGGCAACCAAGTTTGTTTGGGAGTTTTTCTTTGAAAGCAGCAAGTAAGTTGTAGGTAAAGCTTATTCCCTTTGCAAAATGAATAATGAAGCAATAGAATTCTTAAAATAAAATCCCATTTCCATCTCCCTTCATCACCAATATACTTTCATTACAAAATATCTACCCTTTTTATAAGAAACCTGACTGTATGTAGTGAAATTCATTTACTACTGTGGATAGGAATTGTCAGACAGTCCCTAACTGCTGGACAGGGAAACAGTTATACTTATGAACAGCAGGGGGAGCCCCCACCTTACTTCCCAGCCATGCAACATTACAGCAGCTTGCAGTCGGTGACTGTGTAGAGATTTGTATTTATTTTTGCTTTTCATCGCCTTTACGGTTTCCCACTCCAGCTACAGGGACAAAGATCATGGAGCCAGATCTAAACAGATAAACTGGGATTTGGATGATTATTTTACTGCAGACACTGGTTGGAGAAAGTTTGCATTAAACAATACAAAAACTATAAAATCCACATTAGATTACATGACAACCCAGTGCAGTCTGTATATTCTGATTATTAATCAGTCTTGTTGTATCGGCTTCCGGCAGATATTATTTGACTTGTGCTGTTTTGATCATTTATGATGATCCCTAAGCAGCCCAGACCACACTGCAGTCTTATTCTTGCAAAGATGTATAACAAAGTTACAAGATGACAGCCCTCTGTGACCAATGTTGAAAGCATAAATCATTTGTTTGATTAGGCTTGTGGTGCAGTAGAGTACTGTAATGGGGGGGATGCTATAAAGCTCACAAACAGGGGAAAAATCACATTAGTAAGAATACAAATCGGCCAGTCATTGCACTGCAGCTTTTATTGTGCATAGCTCACTTTTAGGGTGTGCTTGATGGTGGCATACTTCTGTAAGAAGTTTCAGTACATTCATTGCACACTGCACAAAAGCTATATTAAAATACATGCAAAAGGAATATATTTTCGCATTGCTACTTTTTTCCCCTACGGCTTCACTGGGGCAAGGACAGGTTTGAATAAAGTCCTGCAGATTGATGTTAGCGCTATATAAAAGAAGGATAATGTGTTTCCATTTATTTGCTCACTGCACGTTTAGTCTAGTGGACTCTTCATTGGAGTTTTTTTTATCCACAAATAAGTTGGGTGGTATTTAATTCTCCTCACCATAATACAATTTCTGAATATATCTAAAATGAATCTAAAAAGCAGTTATTGTAAATGTAACAGATTGCTAGTTGAACATAAAATGAATTGGAAAAGACTGCCATCATGTGGTATGTTTTATACTGACAGCTAAGTTAAGAGTGTTAAAGTGCCATTAACAACCCAAAAAAACAAAAATCATTTTTGTAAAAATAGTAAATTTTTGAGCTGTGAAAGAGAATATATAAAGCTAGCTCTACATATACTGGAAAATTACACGAGTAGTAATTCAAAGCCTGCATCTGTGAAGCTAAAGGTTCAAAGAGTATAAATTGTAGGAAGTAGGTCATCTTAATATTGTATTTAATGTTAAACAGCATTTTGCTTGCAATTTTAATACTATTTGTAAATGTGATTGCTATTGAAAGGAGCATCTGTTGATTTCCGCTTTGCCTATTGCTGAATAAATGTAGCAGAAACCAGATGCTAAACACACATGGTGTAAAACTGACTTCTGGTACGTTTAAAGAGTCAAAAATCTTTTAATGAATGCATATTGGAACACACTGAGAATTATGTTTTCTTTCATTATACAAAAACAGCTTTGATTGCATTAAAGTAAAAAAAAAAAAAAACATTTAGGAGAGGGGAAAAAAGCATTAGAAGGTGGAGCCCAAAGGCTCCGTTTTAGACATTCAGGGCTGGAGCAAGGGGTAGCCAGAGTAGGCAGCAGCCTAGGATGCAATCATTGCGGGGTGGGGGGCACCTCTCAGAGTGCATATGTTTTGGCTTTTAATAACAAAGGTATCCTTCATAAAACCACCTGTCTCAACCCACTCTCACTTTTGTTTTGGTCTATTAACTTTGACGGTGCTCCCCACCCAGAAAGGACAAGGAAAGTCTAAAATATAATAAACATGAATTTACTGCACCACAAGCCTAATCAAATGATTTATGCTTCCAAAGTTGGCCACAGGGGGCTGTCATCTTGTTAAACATCTTTGCAAGACCAAGACTGTGCTCAGAGTGGTCTGGGTTAAGCTTAGAGATCATCATAAATGATCAAAACAGCACAAGTCAAATAATATCTGCCAGAAGCCGATACAACAAGACTGATTAATAATCAGAATATACAGTCTGCACTGGGTCCTGTGTTGTCATGTAATCTAATGTCGATTACTAACTTCGGGGCATTATTGATGGTTTATGGGCAATGGCTGCTGGCACAGATTGAGGGTTTGGACCTCGCAATCTTGGGGGCAATATTAATGGCTGATGGGCAGTCACTTCTGGCAAAGAAGAGGGGCTTGGACCTTGGGGGTAATGATGATGGCTAATAGATAATAGCTGCTGGCACAGGTACAAATGGGGAGGCTAGGGCGTTGGGGCAATATTGATGTCTAATGGGCATGATTGCAGGCACAAATACAGATGGGGCAATATTGATGGCTAATGGTTGTTGGCACAGGCAAAGATAGGGCAATATGGATTGTTAATGGGCTATGGCTACTGGCACAAATAAAGATGGGGCAATCTTGATGACGGTTGGGTGTGTATATATATATATATATATAAATATAAAATAAAGCAGTATATTTTAAAATTCAACCAGTGCTTCCCTGTAACATGTATTTATTAGACAGGTCCCTGATTCTCTACATGATAATGAAGTTAGTATGATGATTTCTTTGTGGTTTTCCCCCCAATTATTTATTCAGAATCCGTACAAACATTCCAGCAGTATTAAATGAGTAGTAAAACGTCTTCCAATGATTACTCAGCAAGTCCAGTGGTTTTAAAATGACTTACATTAGATATACCATGACCTGGAAGAATGAAAATCTTCAGTCGCAATTGTGAAAGGGTATATTAACATGATAAGCTCGTTCACCCTGTACAAAATAAAGAAACTGTTGCCTCAGATAATCAGTTTTTCTTCGGTCATTGGCAACTGGCTTTTGGATAGAGGTAGAATAGGAAGGAAGATTATTTAAAAACCAATAGCACAGACAGTACACTTGAAAGTATAGTTCCCCTTTAGGGGTATTAAAGCAAAATCATGGAGAGTCACTAGTTCAATCGAGTACAACAGAAGAAGGATTTAAGGTTTATTAAAATGTAGTTAAAAAGAAAGAATAAAAAGCATTGCAGGTGTACATGGAGGTTTTCCTAGTCCATCCTTCCATAAAACTCTTGCCAGCAGATAATCAATATAAAATTCAGTCATCTCCTGAAGCAATGATAGGAAACGCAGCACAATACACAAAGTGCAAAGTACAATAGGTTTTGTAATTCTAATACAGTCACACGTTGGATTTTATCTTTAGAAGGTTCTTGTCCCACGTTGCCAAGAGTCTATCTAGTTTGTTGCTCTGAGCAAATTTTATGAAATGCATGACCTGAAACGATGTAATTTTTCCATCTCTCATTTTTCTTAGGATGAAGGCCAAAAGCTGATTAGCTGCTGCAAGCTGGCCATTGTCCAACTGTGACCTCTCAATCTTCATTTTAATCTTTTCTTGTATCAGTAGAACGTCTCGCCGCATTTCATCATCCGTCAGCTTCTCAGCTGCTTCTCCAACCTTGTCCACTTTATGCAGGATCTCATGAATGGTATCTGGACAGAAAGATGGAAGCAAATGCACAATGAAAGGAGGCTTTTGACTTATGAGATTGTAGATCCTAACTGGGGCAGAAAAAGAGTTTGCTCATGGCAATGGTCTAGGCACCCTTCCTACTCAAATGAATTGTGGAGTATAAAAATAAAAATCTGGGTGGCTAGACTGTGCAAAATAAAATCTAATATAGTTAAGCAAAAAATGTAATATATACATACTCAGCTGAGTGTGGAGGATCAATTGCAAACTCTTTGAACAGTTATGTCCTATGTGGCCCCCCTTAAAATTGCTGGCTAACTCAGAGTAAGGGCCCTTACACACGGGCATTTGTGACCTGTGCTCCCCTGCATTCTGTTTGGCTCTTTTTAATGAGGTTGTACCCACAAGACGCGCATGCGTCTGAACCTGCATTCGGCACTTACACGCGTCTCCTGGGTACAACCGACTTTTAAAAGAATGAAGTGCATCTAGACCTGCGCTCCCCTGAGGCTTAATGCAGCCAAACGGAGCGCAGGTCACAAACGCCCGTGTGTAAGGGCCCTTAGAGAACTGAAAAGCAGAAGTTGTGTTCTATACAGTTAGGTTAGACATCCATTCACTCCAGCCTTTATACATTACATTTTTGGCTAACTATATTAGAAACTTTTTTTTTTTTTTATTTTGTACAGCCTATTTACCCAGTTTTTTTATTCTTACACTGCTGTTCCTTTAAGTTTATCAAAACGACACAATACATTGTTAGTCCTGTAACACGAGATCACTAAGCCCTTTTTATATAATTTCTTCCAACATTTGAGGGAGAAAACCCATCTGCAGCAGGAAATGGTTGACCATGCCTGTTTTATGACCACCCCCCCCCCCCCAAATACTGCAGTCATGTAACAAAATTTGGCAGGTTAGAGAAAGTTTGAACATGTCAGTTTCAGGGCCATATTTTGTTTTGTTACAGTTTTGCTAATGTAGATGAAATTGCCCTTTAAATGGCAAGTAACATCAAAAAATGAAATTGTTTTAAAGTAATAAAAATATAATGCAGTGTTGCACTGGTAAAACTGCAGTGTTTGCTTCAGAAGCACTACTATTGTTTATATAAATAAGCTGTTGTGTAGCCATGGGGGCAGCCATTCAAAGGAGAAAAGGCTCAAGTTAATGTTTTCCATTGTTTATCCTGTGCCATATAGCCTTTTTTCAATTTCTGCCATTGCTACTCAGCAGCTTGTTTATATGAACTACAGTAGTGTTTCTGAAGAAAACAGATCAGTTTAAACAGCGCAGGGCAACACTACATGAGATTTTCATTACTTTAAAACACATTTTTTGGCGTTACTGTTCCTTTAAGCTGCGAGTTTCAGTTTTCCCAAGAGATCTACTTATCTCATTTGTTACAATTGTATCTAAGTGCAAGTGCAGAGTATTCAGGTCTATCTGCCAAATGCCTTTATTTAATTAAGTGCAGAAAACTCTAGACATTTCTGTAATAAACCAGGACTGTACATAGAGCTGTCAAAAACATGACTATCCCACAGAAAGCAGGACTGTTAGAGGTGTGATAGATGGATGTGTGGTGTGTGTTTTATAACTATTCACCCCTTATGACATTTTGTTGAGCTGCCCTCTGTGCAGCCAAAGAAGTATGGTCAAAGCACCACCAAATGCTTTGCTAGGAGCCAGCAAGCAGATATTTGCATTCTCCCTGGGAACAGCATTTTAGATAAATCTCACAAAGCCAGTTAGACACAGATGCGATTTAAAGCACGTACCAAGTAGACTACCTTGCAGGTATGATGCATGTGAATTCTGGTCTGGTTTTACCACTTTGCATGTCAGCTATTTAGCTTTGCTTCACCAGTAAACAAAATAGATCAAAAAGAAACTTGGAAATGCAAAACCTATGAAGCTTGCAGGTTGGCATTTTATTTACTGAACTATAAAATTCTAAATTGACTGGCACTTATTGACTGAAATTGTAATATGGTACCCCTATATCTTTAGTAAAATTCTTAAAATGGGTTGCATAGCAGAACAGCATATCACATAAACATCTTTAAAAGAGGAAATATACTGGGGGCCATTATCATGGAAGTAGTACGGTGTTGTGAGGCTTAGACTTTAAAGCAAAAGAAACATTTAGGAAGGATATATTCAAGATGGGGAAAATCCAAAATAACGCTTATCTGAGCCTCCTAAGCACAGCTCTGACATGGAGCTATGCAGAGAAAACAGTGGTCATTAAATGAATAGAACACATAGAAAAAAAATGTTCATGCCTTACTTAACTGTATTACAGATAACAGTATAATAAATCTACATTACTTACTTTTTTCTCCAGCTAAGGCCACAGCAGCCCATAGTAAGACAAGGCCCACAACTGCCTGCATCCTGTCTTTCCTCCAACAACTGAAACCCAGCTGTCTTGTATCTCAGCTAAAATCCCCTTGCTAATTAGCATTTGCTCAGTTGCACTAAATGATAAACTGGCAGCAAGGCCATTGCATCAGATTATTCATCTGTGATTCCCAGTAGCAATAAAGGGAAAGTTTTCCCTTTGGTGGTTCTAGGAAGACCAAGAGGGATTCACAAAAGTGGCATTAAGACAATTTTGCCATTAAGGGCAGAACTACGTGGCAGACTTAGCTGCGTTTCCATCAGATCAGATGCTGGGTGACAAAACGCCTGTGTCAAGTCAGATCCGACAGGAACAAGGTAGTAATAGGAAGTCGGTGATCCGATGCGACACAACTGTCAGATGCAGGGGCGAGTCTGGCCATTTTTTTGCTGCCCCCCACCCTCCCCACAGCACTCACCTTTTTAGAGCCGGAGCTGGTCCACATCGCTAGTGCAGAGACTGCAATTGCGCTTTTCGACCCAGAAATCCAGCTCTTGGTTACCAGGAGCTGCATTTTTGCTGCCCCTGTCTAACAGGGGGTGCTGCTGCCTGAGGCAAATGTCTCAATTCGCCTCTTTGGTGGAGCGCCCCTGGACAGATGCAAATGCTGCAAAAGCTGAGTCTGCATCTGACAGTCTTGTCGCGTCGGTTCACCGTTGCGACACCATCCGACTATTACTTACCTTGTTGCTGTTTCTGTTACACGTGTAGTTCTGCCCTAAATCAGCATAACATTTTATGTCAGAAATGTATCCAATTTAACTCCATCTTTAAGACTTAAGTCCATATTTATAATTGTGACTGTAATATAATAGTCAGTACTTCCTGACAGGGCCAGGCCAAGGGGTAGGCAGAGTAGGCACGTGCCTAGGGCACAATGCTGGGGGCGCCAGGCACATACCTGCTCTGTTGCCTACCCCCACTCCGGCCCCCTCTCTGCCTGACTCTCTCTGACCTATGTGCCCATCTAGATGTCACTGGAAGCCCATTTATGGTTAGATGTGGTTATTGGACAAGTTCTTTTCTTGTCTTAGGCCAGAACTCCACGAAGCGATGTGGTGTGATGGGTGCTGCGAGCTACACACTACATGTAACTGAGACAACACAACTGTCGGATGTGAACGCTGCATGCTGTTTGTAGCTGCAATCTTTCTATCACTTACATTATATTCAACGACTCTGACTGGTCACCTGGGTTTCCTCACAGTGCGACACATTGCACCAGATTACTTTTTTCTGCCCTCAGATATACAGCGGTTTCTTCAAACATTGGCAACATTGCTTAAAGCTAAGGGGGCCAACATTAATATTGCAAATACTGGAACCCTTTCAGGAAACTATAAATACTATTTTAAGGACTCATGGGAATCAATGACCGCTATTTTTGACTTCAACTAATCTAACAGTGACTATGCCAGCAGCCCAACCTAAGGGTTCCTACACACGGGCGTTTTGGACCTGCGCTCCCCTGCGTTGCTTTTGGCTACGTTCAGCGCAGGTCTAGACGCACCTCATTTTGTTCAATGAGGTTGTAACCACGAGACGCATGTAAGCGCCGAACGCAGATTCAGACGCAACATGCTGCATTTTTCCTGTGTTCGGCGCTCACATGCGTTCGTGTGAGTACAGCCCCATTGAAAATAATTGCGTGCGTCTATACCTGCGCTCCCCTGCGTTTGAACGCAGCAAAACGCAACGCAGGAGAGCGCAGGTAAAAATGCCTGTGTGTAGGAGCCCTAACATGTGCCATATTATTGATTAGTTAAAACATCTCTATAAAGCCTGACAGAACTGGTGCTCTGGCAAAGAAAGGAAGGCAATATAACTATTTCATTACAATTCTCTGTACAACTACATGCAATTTACCTTTTAAAATAAACTAGCCGTATTAATATTTCACATTGTCTCAGAAGGCAAAAGTACATATTTCATATTGTAACTGTTAAAGTGTCCCTAATAAGTGGTAAATGTACTTTATCAAATCAAATAATTGTCACTACACAAACTGCCACATGATGGCAGTGTCAGCCACATAACACGGTTTAGGTTTGTAGGGCTTATATTTTTTTCTGTTCACAGTGTTGCCTATATGAACAAACTCTATAATACATCCTAAAGTTTTGGGACCTGAGCCAGAAAAGAAATAGGTTCTACAGTCATGACTGTCAATTTTACCAACCAAGAATGCAAGAAAATGCACATAAACTATGGCACACAATGAATGCTAGGTAACCCATAATAGAGGAATATACAGTTGTTTTTTTCTGTGGCCTAGTAAGAGATGTTTCAATGAGAGCTAAATCTGGTACACAGAACTGTGTGCTCCTATGTATTGATGAATTACAATTTTCGGCATTGTTTAACATTATAAATAACTAAAGCATGCTGGGATATGTAGGCCACCTGCATCCGGGGACCCAAAGTTAACAAACGGGGGGGGGTAATTTATCAACACTGGGCAAATTTGCACATGGACAGTAACCCATGGCAACCAATTAGATTGCTGCATTCATTGTTCTACTTGCAGCTGACTTTAAAAAGCTAATAACTGATTGGTTGCTATAGGTAACTGCCCATGGGCAAATTTGCCCAGTGTTGATAAATGAGCCCCAGGGTGTTGGAGTGAGAAAGTCATGCCAATTTGCTATTTCATTATTATGCTCTTACTAGTTCCAGGATATTTTATTGTGCTTAATTATTGTATCCAGTGTTCATAAACTATTATATTAGTGGTCCCCAAATAATGGGGCTGGTGCCTCTGTAAGGGGTCCTAGAACAGTTGCTGAGGGCTCAACAAGAAATGAGGAAAATGCCTATTTGCTGTTATTAAATTGCTGGTACTGTTAATTCATGTCTAATGAACCATTGCTTTCAAATATTTGTAACCCATGGGGTTAACAGCCCTTATGGCTGGAAATCCTCTACAAACTGCTAATTCCCTAGTTGCTAAGTCCCGGTATCTGTAGCTAACTGAAATGTCTTTGTTTATTGGCTCTTAGTTTCAGTGACTACTTCCTGTCTCAGTTTAGTACAGGGATAGGAAAGGGGTGGTACTTCCTCTTTAGCCTCATTCTACAAAGCCAGGTGGATGTATACTGGGGAACTCAGCTGCTCATAGCTGACAACTATCTGCTCTACTTTTCTATTTCACCATACCTGTTCCCATGCCCTTCATGGCAGACGCTGGATGGGAGAAGGAGCATATCCTAACTCCAGACACTAAAGACTCTGACCCAAGGTTTGCCTGGGATGGAACTTTTAGTGAGAATGCTTAAGTGGGAGGCAAAAAGGCCATTATCCCCTATTGTGGCAAGTGTGTTGAACACATCAGGGATCTGAATGATTTTTCATATAAATGCCTGCACTGTGTACGTGAATATTGGGCCAGTCCCCTTAGTGCTATTGTGGGGCACAAAGACGCTGAGCTAAAGACAAATTTGGTTTCCTCAGGGACAACTGCTGCTAAGGACCCCACGGGGAAGGTTTTGCCCAAAGTGGCCCATGCAGAAATGCTTACAGTGCCATCTCCACTTTTAGCCACAAGGTAGGAATGTGTCCCCAGTGGAGATCCCTCTGGAGAAGGAGGCTTAGTCTGTGGGAGAGGTCATGGGCACTCTTCTACAAAGTCTTCTCAGCTAAATGAGCCATATTCCCTGAGGAGTGTGACTACTAAGGATTGTGAGATGCCCACCCTTGAGATTGCTCCTGGCTGGGAGGAGCATGACACACTCTCTGCAAAGGACCCTCCATCCAAAGTGAGTTCTCATCTGGAGAGGCCCCATGCACTCTCAAGAAGTAGCAGCCTGGATAATAATGCCTTCTGGGTTTGTCCAGGTAGAGCAAATCCAAAGATATTCCGTACAGTCTCCAGGGTGCAGAGGATAATCAATTTTAGGGTGCACGAGCTCTGGAGCTTCTACATGCCCTATGCCCCAGAGTGGCTATATGACGAAGTTGAGAAGCATCTGGATGAGTGGATATATGGGCGCCTTTGTAGAAAAAAGCATGTTGGGCCTCAGGGCTTATTTCATCCAGACCCTAAAAAGAGGGAGCAAGACCTGTCCTTCTTCTGTGACATTGTCGGAGAGTGGTGGTTTGGGCGAACCATCCTAAAAAACCATGTTAAGAGCTGCGGGAAGTACTCAAAAGAGAAATACTTCAGCTTTAGTGTGCTGCTGCCCAACAAAGGAAGGATTGACAAACCAAACCCTAAATATTACCTGTCTTATGAGAACACTCTGGCTAAATGTAGACTGTTGAAGTAAATCCTCCACAAGTGGCTTCTGTTGAACTTTTATTTAACAGGAACCCATTTGCCAAAGATTGGGACAGGACTCCCCTGAGGGCATTTGTGTACCCTAAGTTTTAGTTCTATGTTCACCTAAAAAGTTTGAGTTAAAGAGTTATGTTTTGTTCTGGACTCCCATGCGGACAGTGTCCAGTGTTTCTGTTAAACATTTTGAAGATTTTGCATCCAGACGGTATCTTTTTAGGTCTGGTATCCCTAGAGGATATTTGTGTTCAGTGCCCTTTTATTTCCAACAACGTTTGCACCCAGACAACATTTACCTGTCTTGCTGAGTAGAGACCCTTTTCCTTATTTCCCTTTCCCTACTAAGTGGGTATGATTCCACAAGTACTGGGTTTTATCCAAACATTTTTGCACTGTTAAAGGGCACCTATCGCTTAAAAAAGTTACCCCCAAAAAAAGTTACCCCCAAGCCAGGCATTTTTCTCTTCTTTCTCAGTTTATCTTTTATTCCTTTTCTGCAGCATGGGTAAATATTGTGTACTCCCACCAAACAGTTACTTATTCATTTGAGGAGGGAACAATCATCTAGAATATGTAGTGCAGATTTTGTTCCCAGTATGCAAAACACTGAAAGTCAGGGTAAGACTGGGGGGGCATCGGGGCTGTTGTCCCAGGGCCCCCCACCTGCTGTGCCTTGCACGTATGTTTTTGCTGCATTTCCCGAAGAAGGAAGGTTGTGGCAGGCGGAAGCTTGCAAATCTGGGTGTGGACCTATACTGGGCAGACCCACAAGAGCCATTTTTTCCCCGATGTCTTCCCAACCCAGTCAGACCCTGGAAACAGTAATGAAATAAGAGTCCATTAAAGAGACTAAGGTGATGCAGGGTGAGGACAGTCTCAGTCATGGTGAGTGAAAGTTTTGCGCCAAGCATGGTGAATATGTGCTTGTTAAATTAATATGTTTGTTATGAATGTATGCAAAGCACTGTGTAACTTTCACACACTATATAAATAAATCATGATGAAGATGAGGCCTTAGGGCAGAGACACACGCTCAGATTTGGGACGGGTTAGTCACCTGGTGACAAATATCCTCTTCTTTGGTGCAACTAATCTCCCCGAACTGCCTTCCCACTGGCTATAATGTAAATCGCCGGAAGGATGGCACTTGAGGCTCTTTGTTTTCTGAAGTCGTCTGACGTTTCCTCAAAAGGCAACTTCGTGTGACTTCGAAAAAACAAAGTGATCCACAATGCTGTTCTCACATCTGTTCCACACCAAACAATTTGAAGCAACACATTAAATCATGTAAAAATTCTTACCACAATAGAAGCGTGGCCCAGGTACTCCAGCCCCAGGCCCTCAGCTCAGGGAGCAAACATTCCGTAATTCTAATACAAACTGGTTGGTGCAAGGCACACTGGATATCCATGCTCTGATCAGACCAAGATTATTTTGTATAAAGTATAAACTCTCACATCTGTTCCCCCGTGGTTTCAGAGCTCTTGACACATCCATTCATGCAACTCTCACAAGTAACAACTGTGTCTAGGAGTTGCATGACACATTGGTAATCCTATCACTGTAACTACACAGAATCAACACCACTGTGAATTTCAGATGTCACCTCTCTGAAGAGTTACAATGTGCAGTTGTGGTTGGATTTTTGGAAGAGTCTATATGCTGAGAACTCGCCTACACCGGTCAGTTGAACTGAAGAAGCTGCTCGGATGAGCAGTGAAACGTCTTCATTAAAATATCTCAGCAAGTCCAGTTGCTTTGAGTTACTTTTGATAAATATTCACTTGGACCCTTAGTAAATGTGTCCCTTAGTATGTGGACAGGAATTCTGCTGCTTTTAAGGGGCTACTGCCCACTCATATCTGGGCAACTGCTAGCAGAGTGTGTATGTCTTAAAATGCCTTACCCTCTGGTGAATCCGGTGAGTTTCCTGGCATACAGACTAACCAGGATGAAGATTCAGCAGTCTAGAGGGTTGGTTCAAACTAAAAACATATTCAATGAACATGAACAGTGGCAGATGATATGGCTCACAGCAATCAGGTAAATTAGCTCTTCCAGTATAATCACAGTGAAACAGTAGAAAACCTTCACACTTCTTTCACTTTACCGAAAAATTCAAACAAATTGCCAAACAGCAAAAAATTTGTGAAAAGCATTGTGCATTCTTTTAACGCACGTTCCCAGCAATTTTTCCCATGCCAAATTAATTAAAGTCAATGGGAGTTTTTTCTTGTGGAAACTTTTTCGTCTTGTGACATTTTTTCGGCTGCACATTTTTGCTGCAGTTTTGTGAAAAAAATTTGCAGATTTCAAAATGCAGAAACCATGGCTGGGGAAAATATTCACTCATCACTAAAAAGAACAACGTTTTCAAAGTGCACATAAAAGGTCCCTATTGGACATTTTTTTTGCACTTTGCACACTGCTTTCTGCTCTTTGTGCTGCAGCTCTCTTTGCACCTTTTCGTATCTGCAGCATCCCCTGCAAATGCAGGACTGATTGCTTTAGCACTGTATTGGTAGGGGGAAGGAGGGGGAGGTATGTAGGTGTCCCCAGGGCCTCCATCAGAAATAACGGGACCCCATATAACAAAATTTTCTGGGCCCTCTGGTACCCGCCCAGCCCCACCCCAGATCCCACCCACACCACAGTAAAAAGGCCACAAAGACAATGCTAAAAACTGTAAACCCCCTACACACAAGTTATAAAAAGCCACTGGTGTTCAGGACCCCATTATAAGTTAAAAAAACATTGGTGGCCTGGGTCCCACATAAAAGTTTTTAAAAAGCATTGCTGGTCAGGGCCCCTATACAAGTTTAAAAAAATCAATGGTGATCAGGGTCCCCCTATCAGTTAAAAAAAATCGGTGCAAGGGCCTCCCTATGAATTAAAAAAAATAAACTTTGGCGCCAGGGGCCCCATAGAATATTTAAAAACAAAACATTGGTGGCCAGGGGCCTATATACTATCAAAATATTATATTGGTGGCCAGGGGTTTACATAAAAAATAAAACAAAAACACATTGGTGTTCAGTGGAACTTACCTTAGGCTCCTTTCGTGGCTTCGGGTCTTTTCGCGGCTTCGATGCTTCAGCTCCTTTCATGGCTTCAGGTCTTTTCACGGCTTCCGGATGACTTTAACTTTGAGTTTTTTGTGGCTTTGGGTATTTTTGCTGCTTTGACTCCATTCACAGGTTCAGGTATTTTCGTGACTTCGAGTCTTCGGCACTTCGAGACTTCGGCTCTCCGGGGCTTCAGCTCTTTGTGACTTTGGCTCTTCGGACTTTGGCTCTTCAGGACTTTGGCTTTAAGGGACATCATTGGTTCAGCGATGTCAAGGGTGGCCCAGCTAATTCAAAAAGTGCAGCACAGCAGGGCCCTCCTTTAGGCCCAGGTCCAATACAAATATATCCCCCGTGCCTCCCTAATGGCGGCACTGAGTGTCCCCATACTCACCTAACCTCACCTAACTTACACATGATTGAGAGCACAAATTAAGGAGAGGCAAAGGATATAGCAAGGCCCTATTTATACTGCCAGCCCCAGCGATGCTTAAAATTCAGTGTCGGAGTGGGTCACTAGTGCACAATTGTGCTCTCTGCACTAGCCGAGCTGAATTTCCAGGTTAAAACCCAGAAACTCAGCTCTTAAAGTAACAAGATGCGGCTTTTTGCCGCCTCTTGTAACTGGCTGCTCTCACCTTGCCTCATGGCAGGAGCAGCCCTATGGAAATCTAGCACTAGGTCCAGGGTGCAGCATTTTGAGGGCACAAGTGCTTGTTAAGTGAGCTCTAATGGGTACTTTTGCATGCCTTAGTGATTGAGCACCTGCACCCCAGGGAAAAGTAAATGACCCCTAAAGAGTATTTAGTTCTCTAATGTACCACCTTTATGACATTCGTGTATATAACCTTGGTCACCCTACATTTTGCACACAAACATTTTACCTCATATATACACATTGCATGTACCACAGGTTATACGTGATCTCATGTATATATTTACAGTAGATCATAGATTTACAGCACCAGCCTTTGGACCCTACCGGCTGTTGGACCTGCACACAGTGTAAAAACAATTTAGTTCATGTAACTTTTGGTTTGTCTCGTAGAAATGGTCCCAGTACTCTATTTCCATGCCATCACACCTAATGATTACCAAGAGTATGGCAAAACATTAAATATTGGCCCATGTATGTCACATGTCTTGCTAGAGTACAATTTTGTTGCTTTTATGCAAAAGTATCCAGCTGGGCCATCAGGGTTACAGCTGTCACACGAGGAGAGGAGAGAAAATCAATGTTTATGTTGATATTCAGGTTATGCTTCAGCAGCACATTAGCATGTGACCCTAGGATGTGCACATAAAACAGACAAATGTTGCTTTACAAGCTTTTTTGTTGCTCTTTACAGCTGCCGTACCATGTCAATGATATAACATTCATTAATGTGGCTGAAAGCACCTTTTGCTGGTATTTTACATGTCTGTGCATAGTGCATTTAAGAATGGGTGTGTAGACCTGAAGACCACATTTAGCAGCTATGGAACAGTAGCCAAGGAACACAGCTTGGGAGTAAGAGAATAGGGGAGTAACTATGGCACTGGACGAGTATCAGGGAATAGGGGACAGAGAAAGAAAGATGAAATACATCTGTCAGTAAATCCTATAGATTCACCTTGTATTGAGATGCTGTAGGCATAGCATGTTGTACCAAATAAGTAGTGGAACAAATAAAGATTCACAAGGCTGCATTAATTTCCACATATGTTGAGACATATTTTACAGCTGTGTAAAACAGACCTTATTTGGGAACTATAGAAAAGATTAATATTTAATTGAATGGAATACTAGTGCAGGGGCTGTTTAATATACCTTGTTACAAAGTATTGCAGCAGAGATCACTTCGGCTACTAAAAATTTAACACCATCAATATGTGTGGGCTAAAAATGCATAAATATTTTTGGAAAGAACATATTTGGGTGAATCCAAGTCTTTCTACTCCAAAATACTGAGTCACAATGCTTTCCCAAAATTGGCAGTTTTGATGAAATACCATAAAATCACAACAAAGCTTCCACTTTCTAGCATCTCCCTCATAGCATTAGGTACCAAGCAAACATATCCTGAATATGAATGCCAGAGTTCCACTGAACAGTTTAATGCCAATTGTGCAAAGAATTACCAGAAGTGTAAAAGAAGTTTCCCTTGTCGAACTCCATGTCAGTACTCATCGTACTGACATGGAGTTCGCCAAGAAAAGGAAGATCACGGTAAGTATAACTAAAGTGAAGTTAGCACATACATATTGTCCCAGAGGTCACTTCAGCTTCTGAAAAATCAACACATTTTCTGCATTTTGGGGTGGGCAAAAACAAAAAATATGTTGAACCCGCAAAACCATATATTCTTTGAAAATGCACATTCGGGCGAATGCAAAATGGGCAACCATGTCTTTCTATTCCAAACTACTTAAGAGTCAATGCAAGTGTGTATTAGTGGAAAAAGTGTGTGGTTTGTGTGTGAAACACTAACCTGCCGTGTGAAGAAGGAAGAAGAGGGCAAGACCAGGCATGATCCAGGTCTGGCATCGCTGGGGAGGTCCAGGAATAAGAGGCTGCAGCAGATGTATAGGTTTCACGTGCCTGCTGCAGCCTAGGGTCTCCTGGGCTATCACGCTGTGCCATTTGTTCCCCCACTCTGCTCATTGCCTAATGGCATGGGAATGAGTGGGTCATGAGGAAGCCACTTCTTAGCTTGCAGACCCAGAAGTGCAGCAGAACATAGAATCTATATTTCATGGCAGTTCAGTACTTTATCTACATTCTGTGGCACTTAGAAGGTTAAACCTGTCTGATGGACATCTAGATGCATTTCGGACAGATATCAGTCAGGGCAGGCCCCAGCAAGATATTAATGTTAAGTTCCTTCATTCATGTACACATCAGAATAATTTAGATTAGAGCATTTTGAGACACTGCGGCTCTGGAGAGGGTATCCACTCATTTGGAACTCTATTTGGGGAGATACAGTGTGCTGTTAAATACCTATGAAGATTGATTCCACATTGCATCCTGCTGTTATTAAGTTCATGTATGTATGTATGTATGTATAACTTTATTTGTAAAGCAATGTTAAGTGCATAAAATGCATATAATTACAATATATAAAGTATACACAGGGAAGACAAATCACACAATGAATATACACAGAGTTTATATCAGAACAAAGAGCTTTAGTGCTATGTGGTAAGAGACACAGTGGGAAGGAGGTCCCTGCCCCGTAGAGCTTACAGTCTAAGGGAATGGGAGGCTAACATACAGGCACAAATTGAAGATGAAGAAGTGCACAAGGTAAGGTTTAGTCCAATAGGTACAGGAATAGGCTAATGTTTTAGTGTTCCGAGAGGTACTCTTGAAGGTTTTTTCTTTAAGAGATTGATAGAATATTCCTTTCAGAGGAATGCCGGAATTGAACTACAGAGACAAGATAGAAAGGTTTGAGACAAGATGACAGTAGATGTGGATGGTGTGAAGAGAAGGTGGCTCTGAGAGGAGCAGAGAAGTTGACCAGGAACGCACAATAAGACAAGAGAATGGCTTTGAATGTTTGCTTATATGCTATTCTTTTCTTAACAGGCAGCCATGCTAAAGATTTTAGGGGTTGAGCAGATTCCCTTTTAGGAGAGAGCAGAAGGATCCTGGTAGCAGTTAAGATTGATTTGAGAGAAGAGAGATGGGAGTCAGGAAGACCGGTTAGTAGAAGATTGCAGTAGTCAAAATGAGATATGATAATGGCTGTTGTTTGCAGGTGTATCTTGGCTGTATTGTGGAAGAAGAAGCAGTAGATTTTGGCAGTATCATTAATATGATTAGAGAAGGAGAGGGACTGGTCAAAGATGACCCCCAAGCAGCGTGCTGAGTTAACAGGGTTAATGGTGAAAGGAGGAGATGGGCTAGCTTTGGGTGGAAAGACCATGTTGGCCAAGTTGACTGTGAGGTGGCATTGGTTTATCGAGGAAGAGATAGTTACTAATCAGTCTGAGATCTGGGTCTGCAAACACTAAAAACCTTGTGTGCTTCAGCCAACCTCAGAAACCCTTTCGGGCAGAGTGCAATACAGTATAGAGCCCTTGCCAGAGGCAAAATCATACAGTAAAAGAAAGATACTGCAGCACCTCTTGAATGCAAAAGTGTAAACTTGCTTTTATTTAGTCAGAAATGGCAACGTTTCGGGCTAATCCTTGCCCTTTCTCAAGCCTGAGATCTGGGTCTGAACTTCAGGGATTAGTGAGGGGGTGTCTAAATATATCTGGGTCATGATTTTTTTTATTTAATACTGCATACTCATCATCCATAAGAAATGTATGAATTGTGATAATAAACATAATAACAAAAGAATGCCTAGTATCATTTGATTGTCATCTCTTGTGCACCACAGTGCCACTTTTTGATTATCTCAGAATCTACCTTGTTGCTGAAACCCTGATGATTTAGAGATTGTATTGATATTGTTCCTCTTGGCTATAGGAGGGCTTCATAATTGCCATTTGTACACTTTGGCCCCAGTGGAGACTGTTCTTAATCATATAACTGACATTAGTGCACTTTAATCATAGACTAACCGGCTCTCTCATCCCGGCAATGTTCCGTGCACTTTAGCTGGCAAAATGTAATAATTCTCATCTATTCCTCAGACACTAGTAAACTAGAGATTAATTAAAAACACACACATAATTCCCTCCCCTTATTCTGCATCTACAGAAGCCAGTTCCTTGCAATTCCCCCTAGACTAATATAACTTGGTAAGACAAGCTGACTTACAAGGCTTTTTTTTTCCTGGTGAGCTAGATAAAATTGGGACAAAAAAGCAAGTGCAGCAAAGTGCAAAAGGAAATCTCTTTGGACACAGTATCATTCAGAAAGATGCATCACAAAGCAGATATTAGCAAAATAGTTCTAAGCACTAAAATGCGTTCATTTGCCAGGTACCCGAGAAGTTGATGTTGCAGGAATCTGCTCTCCAATTCATTTTGTTATTATAATAAAGGGTCTTCTTGTGCTTGTTTATTGCAATAAGTGATCTTTAGCAAGTCAACTCATTAGAGATAACCTTTGACGATGTTCTAATGGACCGAGCCAGAATATCCCGCGGGACATAAAGCACAGTATGTCCAAGTGAATTGGTCGTTTTAAGACCTCTCTGTATGTTATAATACATCTCCTGGCCTCTCAGAAAAAGAAGATTAAAACTGATCAATATCTGGAATCATTAAAAGAAAAATGTGCCCAGTTCGATAAAAGCATGTCAGCCATATATCTCCCTGCCAGCTCGTTCTTGTAAAACTATGACCTCTCAGGTTAAAAAATGGGTTGATAACTTGTTAACCCTTCCCCTGCCTGCAACAGAAATGTCCCTGTGTCAAATTGTAAGCTATTCTTTTTAAGATATGCTTGTGACCTTCTGTCGATATAGCAGCAATTAACATCTATGAAAAGTAGTACCGGCAGGGACCTATTGAGGGCATTATTGCCTGATAGGATCAAAGTGCTGCGCCCAATGATACTGGACCATTAAATATATAAAGATTTGCATTTGGTGCTCAAGCAAAGCTCTGTAATCTGGCCAATCTCTCCATATCCCACCTTTGCATGTGGGCACCACTGGGGACGTTTCCTAACACACATGTCATATTAATGCGACTTCCACCATCATAACAAAATGTGACCCTCTCCTGAACCCTACAGCAGGTGGCTGCTGTTGAATTCTCATTTAGAAGATCTGTCACCCCAGAGGGATTGTGGTTATGATCATATTTATAATCGTGGCTCCCAAGTTATGCCTACACGTCACAGCTACCACACAGAGACAAATAATAACAGGCTACTCACATAGAAGAACCTGGAATATACATCCCTTGTAGAAATAACTGCAGAACAGTCTGAATAGGAAATTGTACCCAGCATACAGGTGAGATTTCGTAAAGTCTGCAATGGGCAAACCAATGGAAGTCCAGGCTTTTTCTAGCCTCCATACAAACCGGTATCTCTCTAAGACCCAAGAACTGAGTACCTGTTGACTCCCCAGTGTACTGGTAGATACAATTGTGGATTAATGAGATAAGGGGCCCCTAGGCTACATCCACAAGGCCCTTTCCAGCAGTGGCATAACTAGAGTGCACTGGGCCCCCGTGCAAAGAAATCCAGCATACTTCAATCCCCATCCTCCCAACCATCACACCCAGCCTCCGCCCACTACTTACTCTGTTCCGACTTGCGCCCCCTGCCTTCCCCACCCCAGGTAAGCGAGCAGTGGGGACGCTTTTTTTCTTGTTAGCTAAAGAGGAAGCAGACTGGCTTGTTCCCCAGGCCCCCTTGAAACTGCGGGGTCTGCCTCCTCTATAGTTCTGCCAATGCTTTCTAGGCTACTGTGGAGTCTGGATGCATGCAGATCCAGGCAAGCATGCACCAAGCTCTCTACACCTGGTTGGGTTTGATGCACTCAGTGATGTAACTGGATCTGCACGCATCCGGGTGCATGCACATGCCTTGTGTGCCTTCTTCTTCTAGCAGGTGCCAGCAGTGCAAATAAAAATATATATTAAAAGAAAAGAAAATAGAAATAATAATTGAAAAAAGCCGGATGGGCTCCTGATCACACTGGGGCCATAGACTATAGCGTAGGGGAGCCTGTGCATTATGCCCCGGAGTAGATATATAATTTTGGGACTGCTTTTCTGGAGTCATGGGGGGTCATGGGGTCAGTGCTAAACTGCTGGATGAGATTGAAAGTAAAGATCATGGAAGGCTAAGGAAAAAGAAATTGAAGTTGAATGAGGAGCATATAATAGCAGAGCAGGAACAGAAGAAGTTGCTGAGTAACAGGCCAGTGGTGGGGAATGGAGGAGAGAAAGAATATGAAGCAGAGAAATTCAGCTCTGCAGTAGTGCTCTTTGCGTTAGCATTGTGACTCCCCTCAAACCAATCTATTGCCAAAGTGGTATGCATAGAGCGGGCCAGGGTGAGAGGCATTAGAGTCCCTGTCTCAGGCAGCAGCAGTCCCAGAATAATGTATTTCCCTGTTTTTATGTTTTCTCAGATTTTACATCATTTTATCTGGTTCCCTGGAAAATGTAAAATGGGCTATGTTTTGTTATCTACAACTGCTTCCTTACCAGCAGAACCAAGGAAGAAGGAGAACTGGGACATGAGCAGGACAGATGCTTAAATACTAGGGATGCACCGAATCCAGGATTCGGTTCGGTATTCGCCCAGGATTTGACCATTTTCAGCAGGATTTGGCCGAATCTCCTCTCCCTCACTAATTTGCATATGCAAATTATGGTTCTGATCGATTCGGTATTTGGACGAATCTTTCGCAATGGATTCGGGGGGTTCGGCTGAATCCAAAATAGTGGATTCTGTGGATCCCTATTAAATACAGAAACATACATACTTTATTATAGAAAAAAAGGAAAGCTAAACAAAGAAAGACAGCAGATACTGTCAAAGGTAGCATAAACAGAAACACAAGGGCGGGCAGTGGTGTAACTACCAGGGGAGCAGGGGGTGCAATTGCACCAGGGCCCGCTCCCTCTTGGGGCCCACTGGAGATGCTAGGAGAACTTCCAACGTGCAATTCATAGGGGGAGAGCCCAATATGGGGGCCCGGGTGCCAATCCTGCCCCAGGGCCCACCAGCGAGTAGTTACGCCACTGAGGGCGGGCCAAAGTCCAGAGGGCTGTCATTCATCCAAAATAGTGATGCACATGCCATTTCCTCACCTACAGCAAGGAGTTGATGTAGAGGGATGGCCAGAACTAAAACTGTTTGAGACTCTGGTTCTCGAATCAGTGTGAAGGAGATGGATTAAAAAATATTTCTATGGCAAAACAGTACAGGTGGCACAGGAACTTGAACAGCGGACTGATGGCTCAGGTGCAGCAGTGCTGGTGAACTGACATCACAGTGATGATACGATGCATGATGATGTCAGAGAAGCACACCTGCAACAGAGGCAAATCTGCTTTTTGTTTGCCTCATGGGACCATTTCTGTCATAGCTGTCTTTGTATATCTGGCATGCATCTGTGCTCCCTGTCAGTTTAGCCTCGCCAGAAAGCATAACAAATTGGCCCCTATTTGTAATACAGTTTGGAAGCTGACGTCAGATGCAGGATGAGTTTGTGCAAACAACAATCCAGAGGTCTAGGGCAGGTGGAGGTTGTGCAAGTTGAGAAAACAGGTTGAGGTAGGGGTCAAAGAAGCAAAATCCAAAGATTAGTAGATTGACAACACAGACAGAACTGGTGCAGAGGAGCCAAAGGGAACCAAGTCGCTTGGACAAAACAATTTTACAAGCACCAGGCACACTGCCGAAGATGTATGTTCCCACAATGGCATGCAAAGTTGCACACACACATCACACCATAGGAACCTATGGTGACATGGGGGGAAACCTTACGCTCAGACTATTCACTTTTTTGTGTAAAATAATGATAAGGTACAAAGCATTTGGCTAATGTATGTGCAGTTTAGTGATGGGCGAACCTGACCTGTTTCACTTCACCAAAAATTTGTGAAACTGCAAGAAATTTTCCTAATGCATTGAAGTCAATGGACAGTTTTTGTGTGTCATTTTTCAAACCGTACAGCATCATTTTTTTATACATTAGAATCTATTGGGAGAATGTAGCGTAAAATGCGCAATGTAATATTCACCAGCGACTGATTTTACATTGCAAGCAGTGCTAAACTGTGACTGTTAATTATATTCCGCCGTTATGAGTGTTATAGTGCTTACATTTTTATAAATATTTATAGCTGAAGGGGTTTTTTTTGCACATTTTCTGTAAGGGCCCTTACACACGGGCGTTTTTACCTGCGCTCCCCTGCGTTCCGTTTTGCTGCGTTCAGCCGCAGGGGAGCACAGGTATAGACGCACTCAATTATTTTCAATGGGGCTGTACGCACGCGAACGCATGCAGGCGCCGAACGTAGGAAAAATTCAACATGTTGTGTCCGAACCTGCGTTCGGCAACTACATGCGTTGGTGTGAGTACAGCCCCATTGAAAATAATTGAGTGCGTCTACCTTCGCTCCCCTACAGCTGAACGCAGCAAAACGGAACGCAGGGGAGCACAGGTAAAAACACTTGTGTGTAAGAGCCCTAGAACAAAAAACAGATATACCTGCCACAGTCTTTATTCATGCACTGAGAATTGTCCAAATGTCCTTTGGGATAATTGCTGAGAAATACAACATCTCAGGTTGTGTCCATTAGGTGGCACTCATGTTGTGTTTTTTATGCAATTAACCAAAGATCTCTGGAAAGCAAACAACTGCACAGTGATTTTCCCCTAGAATACAAAATTTGAAGGCAGATTTTAGGCCACACTGGTTTTGCACAATATTTTAGTTCATTTACAAAATACAGGTTTGTCTGTTAAAACTTCTGGCACTGTGTTTTCCTGATACTTCAATAAATGTATGGAGCATCATAAAGTCGCTATGTGGCCAGAACCACTTCCAATAAATTGTTCCAGAGACAGCCTTGCCATAAAGCACTGTAGCTCACCCTCTAGAAGGAAATTATAAGACAAATCTTTGAAGCTGTAATTTCCAAGTTAAACATAATACACTAACAATTAAAGAAAATAAGACTTCATCATTCCCTGTAATTATTTCTTGCTCAAGCTGCATAGCTAGTGTAAGTCACACTGAGGGCAAACATCAGTCATATTTTAGCTGCAAAGAAAACCTCAAGGCTCAAACCATATGTGGGGTACGCTAAGAGCAAGGCCATCTGAGGAAAAAGGGTGTCACTATGTGAACTGCTACTAAATTAACACCACCTCATCTTCACTCTATTATGGGATGCAGCCTTTCCTCATACCCCACCCACTTTTTATTTCCCTTTCACATGCAATGCTTTGCTTCTGTGTCTTTTGTGTAAAGCTGGTCATACACAGGGAGATCTGCTCATTTGACGATGCTGCAGATCTCTCCCTGATATGCCCTCATTGAAGTGGTTGATAGGCTGATCCAATCGTGAGCCGTAGGGCCAAACAGGCGATCAGATCATGGAACTGCATCAACGAAAAATGCAGCTGCAATCCGATGGGATTTTTTAACCTGCCCGATCGACATCTGGCTGACTTTCAATCAGGGCCGCCCGTCGGATGGCCCCACATACGGGCCGATAAAAGTTGATGACAGACCGAGTCGGCAGCTTTTATTGGCCCCTGTATGGGGGCCTTAAAATCTTGGGCAGATTTATCAAACTTTCCTACTAGTTAATTAATTAATCCTGCCAAAGGACTGAGGCTGTCACAGCCACTTTTTATGTATTTTTATCTTTTATTTATTTAATCTCCTGTCACCTTGCACTTTATATTTATGTTTTTATTCACTTTGGATCTGGTGCAATCTTCTGGGGTACCACTTATCTATGGGGGAGATCTGTGGCCATTAGGCTCCTTCTCCCCCTAAAAACCAGCCACATGTGGGTGCAAAGACTTGGACCTCTTTGGAGGTCATTTGTTTTCCTTTTCCCATTAAAAGCCATAGGGCTGTAGCAGGATTGGATAAATGGACCCCATTGCCTTGCAGCAAAGGGGGTCTGAAGACTCTTGTCTCCTATGGGCCTTTTGGCTGGGAAGGTCGGAGAAAGAGGTCTGCCCTAGCCTTCGGGATCGGGAGCAGGCAGACCTGAAGACTTCATATATCTTTTGGTTGGTGGCCTCTTATTTTTGGGACTTTGTCTCTGTTCTTTAGTCCTTTGTTTACGTTTGCCTTTCTATTTGTGTTTTTATGTTATCTTCCTACTTAGATTGTAAGCTCTATGAGGTCAGAACTTCCTTTCTTTTGTATCTCTTACCACAGAGCACTTAATCTGTGCATTTAATATTTATTTAGTATATTATACAATATTTGTCCCCCCTGTTTGTACTTTTCTGCACTGTAAGTCTGTTCAGTGCTGTGTATCCATGTAGGGCTTTATAAATAAAGTGATACATACATGCATAATCATTTCCAATTAGTAATTTCTTTTATTTATTTCTTTTTGTCATAGAAAATACTGTTACTGCTCAATGTTGAAAAAAAAAAAACAACCTTAATATTTCCTCTGAGATCATTTTATCCAGATGCTTCCAAGTCAAGTTCGTCTCATTCTTACTAAACATTTTCGGTCCTGGTTTTCAGTAACAAATTAATTTTTTTTGAACAGGCTGCTCTTTTCATCTCCAATCAGACTTACAGAGGAAGGTCCGAAGTCATACTTCTGTTTAGTTAGCATTCCGACCAGAGTTCCAGATGTTTCCCCGTCATAATTCCAGTGGAGTGGCGTTTTGTTGTGCATTTCCTCTGTACTCTGAACCTCCCATCTGCCTGTTCCACCATTGCTAACAGGAAAATTAACCGTAGCAACATTCTGTGACAATAGTATAAAGCTTTCAAGCTATGCCAGCATGTACTTTACCTGAAAAGAAATATAGAAACAATCATTTGGTGTGTAGGTGATAAAGTTACTCCCAAACATAACAATCTATAACAACAGTGCTTAGTAAAATTATTCAAAATCAGACTTGAACTTTATGGTACTGAATTTGTGCGTCTTTGTCTTTCCTTTTCTAGTATGATTTCTATGTTACTTCCATAACATCTAGGAAGAACTTATAAAATAATCAATAGCTATTTATATAAATCACAGCATATAGTTTAGATGTGCATATAGTTTAGATGTGCACTGGATGAGCTACAGTAAAGAGTTCTGATCTCTTTATTACAGCAAATGTTCCTCAACTGGAAGGACAAAACAGACAGCTAGTGGGGGGCGAGAACAAAAAGGGGCGGAGTGTGACGTCAAAAGGGACAGGCCATGAAAAGGGGGTGGGTCCACATCACATATCTTTCAAGACGGAGACTTAAGGTCCCCATAGACGCAAAGATCTTTCTCTGCCGAACAACTGATCTTAGTCCGACCAATCTGTCAAATTATCGTACGGTTAGTTGGATCCGAACGATCGTACATCTTACAATTTTTCGGCCGACATTGGTCTGAAAATTGATCGGCCAGGTTAGGACGTTTAAACAATCGTTTTGAGACAATTGTGGTCTCACAATAACCACTGGATCTTTAAGAAATCTTTAGGTCTATGGCCAGCTTAAAGTTAAGTTTCTAGGGGATCGGAGGCTGGCTGAGGGTTTTTTTCAAGGGTATTCCAAATTTACTGGCAGCTACATTGCCAGTAAATTTGTAATACTGGCACCGGCCTTGGCAGGTATTTTACCAGCTAGGCCAGTAAAATACCGGCCAGGTGACAACCCTGGAGATGGGGGATGGCTAATTTGCTTTTCTAGATACTCTTAAATCTGTCATGATTTTTATGATGTAGTTTTGATTTCTAAATTACACAGTTTACACTGCAAATAATTCACTCTACAATATAAAATGTAACCAGCAAGTGTATTATTTTAGTTGTAATTTTGGTGTGTATGCACCATCTCAGGTCATTTATCCTGGTCATGTGCTTTCAGAAAGAGCCAGCACTTTAGGATGGAACTGCTTTCTGGCAGGCTGTTGTTTCTCCTACTCAATGTAACTGAATGTGTCTCAGTGGGACCTGGATTTTAATATTGAGTGTGATTCTTCGATCTACCAGGCAGCTGTTATTTTGTGTTAGGGAGCCGTTATCTGGTTATCTTCACATTGTTCTGTTGTTAGGCTGCGGGGGGGGGGTGATTTCACCCCAACTTGCAATACAGCAGTAAAGAGTGACTGAAGTTTATCAGAGCACAAGTCACATGACTGGGGGCAGCTTGGAAACTAGCCCTATGTCAGATTTCAAAATTAAATAAATGCATTTTCAGTGCAGAATTCTGTTGGAGCAGCACTAAATTACATGTTTTGGGGGAAAAAACATGTTTTCCCATAACAGTATGCCTTTAAGCATAAGCATTGTAGTGAGTAGACAATAGAAACACTATGTCACGGTGACTGTTCAGATAATATTCTGATAATATCTTTTGGATCCCTTGTTATGAGGCAAGTGTAAGGCATGATACCACACACTGCCTGAAAACATGTTGGTATGACATTCTCTTGTCATACATATTTTGTACCAATGCCCAGGTGTCATAGCAGGAGCATAGAAATTCTGACATTCTGCTGCTGTTTCGGTTTCCCAACAAAAAGCTTGTTTTTAAGGGAGATCCCAGTAGAAGCATGTTTTAAGTACACTGACTCTAGGAATGAAGTTGCCCTGCTCGCTAGATTTTAAGATTAAAGTCCCATGGATTTGTGGCACGTAATGATGTATGCATTTGGCCACATGGTCACTAACCTTGCTTGAACACCAAAAAATAAGCACACAAAGAAAGTTTTAATATGCGTTTGCCATGCTCTACCGCCAATTTCCTCTTTTCTCAGCTCTTATCCAATACACTCACCCCACTCAATATTAACATATTTGGTTGCAGGAGATTATAGTTTAGTTTTCCTTGCTTTTCTCTGCCCTGAAACTCTGTACCTGAGGTCTACAGACAGATAATAAATCTTATGGCATGGTATCACTTGACTACACAAAAGTGATTGAGGAAGTGATGTGAGCCTAAAGTGCAGCTGCATTTTATAAATCACCACATTTCCTTCCCCTAGTGAACAGAGCAATAGGCCAACAACATCCTGCAAAGGTGCTTCTGTCCGAGAAGTTTGTCTCTCTGCTTAAAAGAAAATGTTTGCTACAGTACAGTCTGCTTTTATAGAAAAGTGTCCTCATTTAGCACCCTTGGGTGCACTCTAGCAGTTTGATTTTTGGTGAACCTTGCTGCCATTGCTTCCCGGATACCTTTGTCCTGTGGGCAACTCCCTGCAACTCCCAGCAGTAAGTGTGTGCACCCTCCGGTGATTCCTGTGAGTTCCCTGGTACACAAGGAGTAAAGTGACAGCAATCCAGAGGGTTGCTTCAAGCAAATAACTTATTTATTGAACACTTGGCAGTAGATCTTGGTCACAGCATTCAGGCAGAGTTTTCAAGTACAGTTGCAGTAATCAGTGGAAAATCTTCACACTTTACGTTATTTAAAGTAGATAATTCTCAGGGGGTAGAGCAACCTGTGTTGTCCCCAGCACTGGAGATCCCACAGGGTAACTTGTTCCTTGGCACTTTCCCAGCTCATGAGCTCACCCACTTGTGTCCCTGTCTGGTGCTAACCCCAACTACTCTCCTTGTTGGAGCCAGAAAGCAGCTCACTAAATACACTGTCTCTAAATTTCATTCCTACAGCGACTTTTACAGAACTTTGGACACTAAATAAAACTCACCCTGACCAGGGCCTGTAATCTGCTCAGACCCAGTTCCATACCTACCAACATTCTGGAAACGGAAAGAGGGACAAAAAGATTTGCAGTGCGGAGAGCAATACATTTTTTTGCCCCCTTTTGCGACCACACATCCTAAGTAGCATGCCCATTTTACAATATTTGCCAGGTTATGAAAGTTAGAACACATTTCTGTGTTTTATTAGAGTTTTACTAATAAAGGGGAATTGCCCTTAAAGCTGTGAGTCTAACTTCTCCCGGAAGAAAAATGTTACAAATGTATCTTAACTATCTATCCTGGGCTCTCTGACAAGAGCCAATTAAGTTAAAAACATTGTATCTTTTTTAGCTATTCAATGCAGAGTAATCGGGACTTTCCAGTACAAATGCAGGACTGTGGGTTAAGCTGTCAAAAGCGGGACTGTCTCTCTCAAAACAAGACAGTTGAGACTGAGGTATGCAGTTCTGTACCCACCTCCCCAAAGGTGGGATCCAGGAAGAGAGAGCCCTAAGCGCATGTGCTGTTAAATGCTGCCACCTACTGGCCAAACACTGAACTCAATCCAATTACAATGGACAATAGCTGCCTGGGTAGCTCAAAGGACCACTTAGGTGTCCAAATTTATAGGGGTAAAACACTTAACCCTCAGGGTCTCTACATTCTCCTCCATTTTAGAAACATCAACATTCTCATTGACAAAACCAATATTTACTGTCAATACACATAGTAAACAACATTTTAAATAACATTTCCCATCTGTAAATCATGGTTCAACAGCCTCTCCCAGGGTCGGACTGGACCAGCGGGAGACCGGGAAAAAACCCAGTGGTCGCCGATTGGCATGGGCCCCCACCGGGGGGTTTATTTTTACTATATATTTCTGTGCTTGGGTACATGCTACCTGTTTTTTTTTTTTTTT
>CM044437.1:106529607-106543358 GCA_024363595.1 Xenopus borealis
ATATATATATATATATATATATATATATATAGTTTGATAAATATAGTTATATATATAGTTGTGATACAGTAACACTTTGGTCTTCCAGGATTGGTTTATGTATTTGACAAGTGCACTGTGGTGACAAGTAAGGACCACTTGTGTTTTAGCTGTATATCATATTAGGGATGCACCAAATCCAGGATTCGGTTCAGGATTTGCCCAGGATTTGGCCCTTTTCAGCAGGAATCGGATTCGGCTGAATCCTTCTGCGTGGCTGAACCAAATCCGAATTCTAATTTGCATATGCAAATTAGGGTCAGGGAGGGAAATCATGTGACTTTTAGGCACAAAACAAGGAAGTAAAAAAAATTTTCCCCTTTCCACCCCTAATTTGAATATGCAAACAGATGGGAAATGTTATTTAAAATGTTGTTTTTGCATATGCAAATTAGGGTTCGGATTTGGTTCCGTGTTGGCCTAATCTTTCGGGAAGGATTCAGGGGTTCGGCCGAATCCAAATTAGTGGATTTGGTGCATCCCTATATCATATACAGGTATGGGACCTGTAATCAAATACAAGGTACTTTTTTATTAATATAGTGAAAAAAGGAAATCATTTTTAAAATTTGGAATTCTTTGATTTAAATAGAGTCTATTGGAGATGGTCTTCCTGTAATTTGGAACTTTCTAGACAATGGGTTTCTGGATAATGGATCCCATACCTGTACTGTACTGACAGGCCCGGATTTGTGGGGAGGCCACATAGGCCTGGGCTTAGCACAACAAATTTTTAGGGTTGGCATGTGCCCAGCCACTCTACTGTATGTAGAGCAACCTGAACTCTCTGCTCCCCAGTGCTCCTGTGCTTGTGAGTAGATGCTAATGGTACACCCTTTAGTTAGTCTAAACTTGGTTTGGGTGGTTCTATATAGAGGCCACGTTTGTTTAATCTATTTATTTATGGTTTACACTAAGGTCCTGAGAACATTTTCTGTTTGTCAGCTGCATAAACCAGATGGGAAATGAGAATCAATACAGAGATTTATTGATTTATTGATTTAGTGGTTACAATTATGAATGCTGAGTATACCCTTCACACTTAGGGGCAAATGTACAACAGCAGTTGTAAAACGCAACACAGACTTTTTCACCATCATTTTTTTTTGTATTCCCGTTTACCATGACTATTATAAAGAAGCAAATGAATGGTATAGTTAAAAACAATGAAAGAAGCGTGAATGGTATAACCGGTTTCACTAACTAATCTGGTTTCTACACAATTTCTTTTTCACTCCGGCTGCTGAGATTTTTCTGCATGCAACCAAACCACACAATGAATAAAAAAAATTGACATGTTAAGTCGAAAAGAAAATGGAGTTTTCTTTTTGAAATCAGCTGCAACACAAGGCTAAACTGGATAATGTGAAGGGGATGATCAGAAAGATTAGTTGAAGTGCTACTTGCTTAAATGACACAGCTTCCTATCACATAAACCTTATACTATTAGTATTTCCCATTACTAAATTGTTTAAACAATAAAGGAAATTATTCATGGTTAAAGATGCTAGCACTGCAATACTGTATAATCTGATTTTCACGTGTTATAAAGATCCATCTTCATTACAGACCAATGATGCTAAATGCACACAGCAGGCTTATCTTAATATGGTGCTGATCTTCAGCAAAATACATCAACTTTGATCTGTGAAGAAGGTTTAAAGCTCTCTTGGTGGTCCTCATTAATGATCCACTCTGATCTTTACTAGCCCCAACTGCAAAGACCACAAGGATTCATTATTGCTCTGATCAGACCACATACTGCATCCCTTGGGAAGCTGTGGGAAAGAGATTCAAAGAGACCTAAGTTTTCTTCTAGCAGTGACAGATTCCGAGTTTCAGTCTATACAAGGGTTACTTTTTATTAAAGTGAGGCTAATTCAGTCCTACTAAGACTAGTTTACAAAAGATGATGACATGTTTAAGTAGCCTGTTTCTTCTACGGACAAGGTATACTTAAGGATATTTATTAAGTGGCCCCTCTTAGAAGCACAATTAACTGCTGTCAAGCAGTGAGAATAACTGGTATATATTTACAGTCCTAAATAGAGTAATTCAGCCAATTCCTAAATATAACTAATAGGAAAGAGAGCATTAAAATGTTGATTAAATTAGAAAGAGAGAAAATATAAATTAAGGGGCAGTCATAACAAATCGTTGCGTTACATTTGTATAAGATATTTTTAATTTAATTTCTTATTGCAAGTCATGGGGGCAAAATCACTAAATAGTGCAACTGCATCAGCGACGGCTTCACAGCCATCGAAACACTTCACCAGGTGAAAATTTGCTCAGACAGCGCTAATTCACTGCAAATCTTCTCTAGCGTTACTTCGGCAGAGCGAGCAAATCAAAGCGAAGCTGCACTAGTGTTTAGTGATGGGCGAATTTATTCGCCAGGGGCGAATTCCCGGAAATGACGCGACGCGCGACTCGTTTCGCGAATCGGCGAGAAATTCGCGAATTTTCCGGCGAAGCGAAACGCGCCCGTTTCGCCCATTACTACTAGTGTTCAATTCAGCCTACATGGTGCATCTAATACATTACATTTACACTGATAACAAGACATGCCAAGGGAACCTTAATAAAGTCAATAGAGTTGTTTTAATATCCTACACATAAGCCCACTGTAAAATAATGTGCCATATGGTAGAAAATGTATGGGGGAAACCTGGTGCCCGAAAAAATTTATTTTAAAATTATGCCTTTTGCAGCCTAACACCCTGAAAAAATGAAGACACTAGCCTTTTTTTGAACTTAGAGTCAAAAATTAGGATGTAAGTAACTGAAGATTGAGGAAGTTCTATGCATTCCAATGCACTTCACCAGGTCAGAGCTGGCTACGGCAAGTCTGGCGAAAGTAACGTTCAGTAAAATCCGCATCTTAGTGAATTTGTGGAGTTACATCCATTTGCCAGAGCTTTAGAGCGCAAAGCAACACTAGCATCTATTTCCTTCACTAGCGAAGGGAGGCCTGCGCTCATTAGTAAATCGGAGGTAACATCACGCTTTGCCCTTTAGCAAATATGCCCCTTAGATTTATAGTTCTTTCATGTCAGGTAGGAATGTTCATTTTGACCATGTAGTTAGTTAAAGGACAAGGAAAGTGTAAGATAGAATAAGGCTAGAAATGCTGTATTTTGTATACTAAACATAAACATGAACTTACTGCACCACAAGCCTAATCAAACAAATGATTTATGCTTTCAAAGTTGGCCACAGGGGGCTGTCATCTTGTAACTTTGTTATACATCTTTGCAAGACTACTACATACACATGCTCAGTGTAGTCTGGGCTTCTTAAGGATCGTCATAGATGATAAAAAAACAAAGCTGCTTAAGTTCTGCATGGCTGGTAAGTAAGGCAGCCATGCTGTTTATAAGTATGATTGTTTCCCTGCCAGAAGTTAGGGACCGTCTGACAATTCCTATCCACGGCACTAAATGAAGGGGGAATTTCACTGCATACAGTCAGGTTTCTTATAAAAATTATACACTTTTTTTTATTAAAGTATATTGGAGATAGATTTCTTTGTCATTAAAGAAAGTAAAAATGGGATTTTATTTATTTGCCTTTCCTTGCCCTTTAAAATGAATCACTGAACAGCCAGGGACAGCTACAATCAGCACTGTTCAATTTGACAAGCAGGAGGACACTCCAAATTCATATAACAGTGAAGGACACAGTGAATGGCATCAATATCCAAAGTAATACCAACACTATTCAAGTCTCAAAAAAGTACCGCCTATTAGGGTGTTAAAGACCAGTGAACCCCAACCAGTGGCTCGTGGGAAACATGTTTCTCCCAAACCCTACATATGTTGCTCCCAGTGGCCTTAAAGCTTATTTCCTGGCTTGGAGACAAATTTTGGTTGCATAAAACCAGTTGTACTGCTAAACAGAGCCTCCTATAGGCTGCAAGTCCACACAGGGGCTACCAAACAGCCAACCAAATCCTTATTTAGCAAACCTAGGATCTTTTTTCATGCTTGTGTTGCGCCCCAACTCTTTTTACAATTGAATGTGGCTCACGGTCAAAAAAAAAAATGGGGACCCCTGTTATAAACTTATGTTTTGGTATTTTTCTTACAAACTTTATCAATTTTAATTGATGTGTGTGTATACATAATATATAAATAGAGAGAATTAACTGCTCCAGGCTGGCTCCATGTTCTATCGAAACATTACATTGCATTAAATACTGTAAGTCGTTTGCACTGGTGGTGATAGTGTTAAGAACAGGTACATTGTTTTCAAAAAGAAGTTTAAACAGTTCCAATACTGATTTAACATATCCAGTATATAATGCAGAGAGCAATGCATTATCTTTAATGTCATAAATGTCTAGACTGGACTATTAAAAATAAATGAATATTTAAATGCCCTGGACATTTATAGTAAACAAGTTTTCCATTTGCAATTGAAAATGTTTTCCATCACAGTGAATATTCAGTGTTTTTATTTCATGCAGTGGATACAATCCAATAAATATCTAGTAATGATTACATTTTTTTTTTAAAAACAATGACTTCTGCTGCTCTGCCTTTATTTCTGACTCCTGCTACATGTTATTTTGCATAATGCTGGCTCATCAAAGGACTTCTAGGTGAAACTGATGGATTTGCCCTAAAGCCAACAATTCTACAGAACAGACATGATAGCCAACCTGGCCTTTTTTAATTAACAGACTTCAGAACAAAGGAAGCCTGGGGGGGACAAATTAAATGGACTGTACACTTTTAGTTTTAAGCTGTGCATGATCATTGTCTGCTTCTTCTATAAAAGAGGAAATACCTTAGAGGTTATATTTATGATGCAATGTGCGAGGCACACAATTGGACACAAAAGTGAGCAAGCATTGACTCTATTCTTAAAGTGACTTGCAACCATACATGATGCTACACAGACTGATGAATTATGGGCAATTGCCTGCTTTGACGCAAGAGCAGCCTGGAATTATCAATAGACTGGTCCTGCTACTGTGTTTCCTTAGCTGTTTGTGTCAGTAGCCAATCAGATACAGAACTGGACACTTTAAATGGCATTATTAACATCAGAAGTCCATTTCAGCAAATCGCATTGCATTGGATGCAATTTAGTATGCGTCTACTATTAAACTGGAATTCTGGGGGAAATTATGAATTATAGGTGAAAAAAAAAACGTCATCCAAAATTTGCACTTTGCATATAGAACCATGTTCATAACTAACCAAGAAGTACGTTACTGCTGTGTGCAAAAAACTAAGATGAATCCCTGAAACTACACTATTATTATTATTATTAACATATACAGTATTTCTATAGCCCCAACTTGTTTCGTAGTGCTGACTAGGGGTTTCAAACATATCTATAGGTGGGCCACCCAAATCTCTGCAAAAGAGGCAAAATCATGCTTTAAAAAACTGACTCTCTTTAATGTATGCTATATGAAAAAGGCTAAATCAGCTCTACTTTGAAAAGAAATGTAATTGAAAGATTTAGATGTTCATGTTTGCATTGCCTAAATATTCAGCCTGCTGCTAGGATCATATCCGGTTAACCACCCAACAAATTCAAATATTTCTAATAACCATAACAGAGAAAAATAGGTTATTTCTTATTGTGCATTGCCTTAATTTAAAAGTCTATTGTGCAAACAGAGTTTTAGTACCTAATTCATCAGCAATGCCAGCATAACTGTAAGAACCTGAAGTACCATCCATCAACACTTGCAAATGATTTACCAGTATTGATTCAATTTAGCATTGTCTACAAAGTGTGCTTTGCTGACAATGATCTGTACAGGTACGGGATCCGTTATCCAAAAACCCATTATCTAGAAAGATCTGAATTACGGGAATTCCATCCTCCATAGACTCAATTTTAATCAATAATTACATTTTTTTAATGAATTCCCTTATCTGTATAATAATAATAATAATAATAATAAAACAGTACCTTGTACCTAATCCTGACTAAAATATATATTCAAATAAATAATCCTTATTTGAGACAATCCTATTAGGTTTAATTCATAGTTAAATGTTATTTTAAGGTATGGAGATCCAAATTATGGAAAGACCCCTTAACCTGAAAAACCCAGGTCCAGAGTATTCTGGATTACAGGTCCCATACCTGTTTAAGAATTATATCTGCTGGAGTCTGGATGGTGGCACCAAAAATGTCATTGACGTGCTCCATGGACTTAGTCCTCTATTTGTTTTAATCACTTAAAACTAACCCCAATGTCAGCAGCTTTTAACAAAAATTAGACGCCCTGACCTACTTATGGGCTGGCCCTTCCCATTCTTGGCAATAAGAATCAAAGACCAATCAAAATGCTTCCTAGACCTTATGTGTTGTGTTTTATGAAGCAACAGAGACAAGTTAATATGTTTTGATTTTGTGTCTGTATACTCTAAAATATATATATAAGATATATACGTTTTTTTGAGTAAAAGAGCTTTGGTGCAGAGCAGGCCTGCAGGAAAGCAAAATGTTTTTTACAATTTACTTAAATTAATTCTGGCCAGCTGAACAAGTCCATTTTATATAAAAAGCCTATTTTTGACTAGACACCAATACTTTGTGGACCTAAAATCAGATTTAGTGCACAAGCTGAAATAGGGGAACTGAAGCTCTTCAGAACTTCAATTAAAAAATGTAATAGGTTTTTTTAATAAGTCCTAGGTCAAGATGTATTATGATTCTGTTTTCCATAGCCTGCAATTATTAGGTTTGAGTTAACTTTCTCTACCAGCTGAGACTTCTCTAATATCAGCAGCAGATGGAACGTTTAGAAGCTGCATTTCTTCTTAAAAACTAGATTGATCAATAGCTACTGTATTTTGATAATTTGTCATGTACACACAATTAGAAGCACACGTGCAGAGTGCAGAAATTTAAATTGTGAACATTTTTATCCCCCAGCATCCCTACTGAGCCAAGAATAAAACTTGCATTTCTGGGTACTAGAGAAGCTACTTTGGTACATGTCATCTTAGGACCTTGTCTTGGGTTTTGTGGTCTGTTGTTCCAAGTGTTATTGCAGGCAGGCAGGGAGTTGATCAGCTTCTGAACAGACACATTGTTAAAATATTCCAGTGAATTTCCCATAAAGGGATACTGTCATGGGAAAAAAACTTTTTTTTTTCAAAATGCATCAGTTTATAGTGCTGCTCCAGCAGAATTCTGCATTGAAATCCATGTCTCAAAAGAGAAAACAGATGTTTTTATATTTCATTTTGAAATCTGACATGGGGCTAGACATATTGTCAATTTCCTAGCTGCCCCAAGTCATGTGACTTGTGCTCTGATAAATTTCAGTCATCCTTTACTGCTGTGCTGCAAGTTGGAGTAATATCACACCCCTCTCTTTCCCCCCAGCAGCCTAACAACAGAATAATTGGAAGGTAACCAGATAACCAGAAAACATATCACCTAATAGCATTGGTCTCCTCTCCTGCCTACTGAAGTGAGCCAACCATTTGAAAATAATACAAAACGCCGACCTGAACTACCAACTTTTGGGAGACTATTAACTGCTACAAGTTCTGAAACAAATGGCAATAACAGGGCTCAATTTACTCATAGCTAGTGATGGGCGAATTTATTCACCTGGGGCAAATTTGCGGCAAATTCCCACCTGGGGAAAATTCACCGGAGTCTCGTTTTGGACACCAGTGTCCATTTTTGGACACCAGCAATGTGCGCCGGTGTCCAAATATGGACTCCTGTGTCCAAAACGAGATGCCGGCAGCTTTTCGAGAATTTCATGAGAAATTCGCTAAAAATTTGGCAAAGCGAAATGCCGCAGATTCGCCCATCACTACTCATAGCACTCACACTTTCCTCATCCCCAACTGTGTAGTACAGCATTCTCAATGGATTATTTCACCATTGGTTCAAGGATATTATGGGATTCCTTATTTGATTTGATGCTCCACCAAGTAGTGAGTCCACAGTCAAAATAGGTCTCATTCTGCATTAAACAGAGGTACCAGCACCCCGTGAACAAGAAGTAGTAGTTATCAATGAGCAACTACTTTAATTTAAAACAATTTGCACCAAATTAACCACCATGATTTAATTAACCACCCCATGGCATTTGTTTATCAGTTTCCTGTACAATAACTATATGTAAACTCTGTATGTTCCTCTGTTATTCTCAAACTAGAGTCAGACAAAATGCTGTAAATATAGAAAACCCAAGGATCTCGTCTTTGATTCTCTGTAATTCCAGCATTTTGTGTGTAAGAACAGATATTATTTCAAGAAACTGGCTTGTTGGTTAGATAGGACATCTCCCTGACTTCAACCTCTCTGACGTGTATATATATATACAGATAAATTTGTTTTGCTTTCCTTCGGAGACACTGAATTTCAGCAGACTAAAACATGGATTTTTAGAAAAATATGTTAAAGGGACAGTAAGCTGCATCTTTTATTTTTGGCACTATATAATCCTCTTTATTCATATTTCTTATGCTGTGACAGACAAGGAAGGCCAGTGAACAAAGAAACAGGTTAGCTTGAAATGGACAATAGGGTGGAGAAAATATGATTTCATGTTTATTTTGGCCTGAAATAAAACCCTAGATGATAGAGGATTATGCATGGAATCTTTAAACGAGATGGTATATGTATAAACGGCTGTTAATAAAACTGGATACAAAACAAACCATTGGGCACAAGTGCAATATTTTTTGTTATGGACACCATGCACAAAACCTGCACACAGGGTGGTGTCCTGTTGGACTATGTACAGTGTGTTCTAGGACAAAGCACATGTTTCATGGGCTAAGCACATTTGCTTTTAAAGGAATTGTTCGGTATAAAAATAAAACTGGGTAAATAGATAGGCTGTGCAAAATAAAAAATATTTTCAGTATAGTTAGTTAACCAAAAATGTAATGTATAAAGGCTGGAGAGACTGGATGTCTGTTATAATAGCCAGAAAAATACTTCCTGCTTTTCAGCTCTCTTGGTCTACACTGATTGGTTTCCAGGCAGTAACCAATCAGTGACTGTCATAACTGTTGCTTTTGAATCTGAGCTGAATACTGAGGAGTGTTCTGTTCTGTTACACATCCAGTCACTCCAGCAGTTTTTACATTACATTTGACTAACTAGCTATATTAAAAATATTTTTTATTTTGCACAGCCTATCTATTTACCCACTTTTTATTTTTACACTGAACTTAAAGCCTTAGGAGAAAGATCAACAAAATAGTACAAAAGTTACAGAAAAAAGTGCACAGAACAGGTAGTTGCCCTCCCAAAAATATTTTTGGGCCCTCAAAACATCCTTAAAGGAACAGTAACACCAAAAAAATGAAAGCTTCTTAAAATAATTAACATATAATATACTGAAAGCATGCACTGGTAAAAGCTGTGTGTTTGCTTCAAAAAGACTACTATAGTTTATATAAATAAGCTGCTGTTTAGCCATGGGAGACAGCCATTAAAACTGGAAAAAAAGAACAAAAGACATATGTTACATAGCAGATAACAGAAACCCTGACCAATAAAATGGGGGTTTATCTGTTATCTACTATGTAACCTGTGCCTTTTCTTCTTTTTTTCAGTTTAAATGGCTGCCCCCATGGCTACACAGCAGCTTATTTATATAAACTATAGTAGTCTTTCTGAAGCAAACACACGGCTTTTACCAGTGCATGCTAACAGCATATTATGTATAAAAAGCATAAATGTTTATGTTACTGTTTCTTTAAGGATGTTTTCAGGGCCCAAATATAAATTGGGGGGGCAACATCCTGTTCTATGCTGTTCTATGTTGGTATATCTATGGCAAATTTATATCGTTTTTTACGTGTTTCTCTTCCTCTGTATAGTGTAATTTATATAATATAATATACCATAGTGCAGAGCAACAGTACATTATATTTTAATTACTTTGATATACTTTCATTTTTTGAAAAGTTTGAAAATTGAAAAGTTGCTTAGGATTTACCATTCTATGGAACACTAAGGGGCAGATTTACTAAGGGCCGAATTTTCGAAGTGAAAAAACTTTTTAAACATTTTAAAGGGCTTTTCCTATCGAAAATTTTCCTATTTTGATCGAATAGGTCAATTTTCGATCAAATAAAGATCCTTCGAATTGTTCGATTGCATCGTTTGAATTGAACAATTCAAAGGATTTTGCCCAAAATCCTTCAAATTCTTGGAACTTAGAAAAATTTTCAGGACAGGGACTAGGAGTTCCCCATAGGCTAAAATGGCAATTCGGCAGCTTTAAGGTGGCAAAATGTTGAAGGATTTTAAAGGGCAAGTACTTCGAAAATTCGACTTGTCGAATATGCACATTTTTTTCAATAAGAATCAAATTTTGCTACTATTCGATAGCTGAAGTAGCCCAAAGTTACTTCGAAATTCGAATTTTTTTCATTCAAATTTTATCGAATATTCGACCTTTAGTAAATGTGCCCCTAAAAGTTAATTTAAAGGTAAACCACATTTAATGGAGAAAAAAGTCCTAGTGGGTTTATTTAATGTTTACATTATTTTTTAGTAGACTTAAGGAATGAAGATCCAAATTACAGAAAGATCCCTTATTAGGAAAACCCCAAGTCACAAGCATTCTGGATAACAGGTCTCATACCTGTACATTCAATATGCTAAAAGACAAGAAAATCTTCTGTACATGCCCATCATAAATATATTAATGCATTCATGGGCCTCCAGTAACCAGAACAGACATAAGTTTAGAAATGTTAAGTCTATTCATTGTAGCTGTGGGTAATGCTGCCCAGTTGTGGTTATCTGCAATAAGTAATTGCATTCCTCTTCAGAACAGAGACCTTGCATGATTCAGTGCCTGCAGATTCTGCATAGCAGTCTTATCATGCACTTGTGTGCAGGAGGCAAGAGAGAGAAGCAGCAGCAGCATTTCTCCGAACCCTCATCTGTGAAACAACATCTGTTAATGTGTCCATCTGGCAGTCAATCCCTAGGGGGCGTATCAAATGTCATTTGTGTTGTCTGCACTGAATACGCAGCACTTACAGATACATTAGTCTATTTAACTAGGCGTCCATTAAAAGAGCATCAGCGGTGTGCCTTATAGTTCTACATTGATTTGTTTGTTTTTTGTTCTTTTTTTTTTTATTTCAATTCAATAAATAACCATGTACCTGCATGTGGAACATTATTGCTACAAGCATTTAACAAAATGTGTAACATTTAGGAACAAATATAAAATACGTTTGGTAAAGCGGACACATTACTGATATTTTGCTGTTAACATTACATAAGATTTAGATTTAGACTTTTTAAAGCTGTTGTATTTCATATCACCCTATTTTGAGAAGGCTTTGATGCCTGATTTCTTTGCTAGCCCTGCTTTTAGCTACTAAATGCAGTTCAGGAATAGAGACTATTAGTATTAACATGGGAAATAATGATTCAGCTGAAGGCACAGTATAAAACACTGCTGAGCTGAGCTACTAAAATAGGTGCTCAATTGCAGCTGTGGATCATTTTGTAGTTTTGATCAGTCTTAGGGCTCTTACTCACGAGCAGTTAAAGCTGCGCGCCCCTGCATTCTGTTTTGTAGGGTTCAGCTGCAGGGGAGCGCAGGAATAGATGCAAGCAATTCTTTTCAGTGGGGCTATACTCACACAAGCGCATGTAGATGCCGAACTCAGGCTGAGACGCAACATGCTGCATTTTTCCTTTGTTCGCCGCCTACATGCGCTTGTGTGAGCATAGTCCCATTGGAAAGAATTGCAACTGAACGCTACAAAAGGGAACGCAGGGGAGCGCAGCTTTAACCACTCGTGAGTAAGAGCCCTAATACTAAACATTACCAAATGAAAACAAATATCTGATTAAGAACAGAAGTGCTTTTGGTACAAGTACCTTTAGGGCTGTTCCTGACGAGCGCCTGAACATGCGTTCCCCTGCATTCCAGTTTTGGTTTTTATGCATTCAGCCGCAGGGGAGCACAGCAGTAGACACCTTAAATTTTTTTCAATGGGGCTGTACTCACACAGGCACATGTAGACGCCGAACGCAGGTTGAGATACAACATACTGCATTTTTCCTGCGTTTGTCACCTACATGCGCCTGTGTGAGTACAGCCCCAGCATCTACTGCTGCGCTCCCCTGTGGCTGAACGCATAAAATGCAGGGGAGCGCAGCTTCAGACGCTCCTCTGGAAGAGCCTTAGTGAATGGGATTTGTTGTGCACCTGATTGCAAGGGAATTAGCTCACCAGCAACTGTGCATGTGCTTGTAAATTACCCCTAATAAATAGAAACATTTAAAGGCCCATATGCAAGCTGAGTCCATGATCTGTGTTCAACACAATTGCTCCAATTTTTTGGAGTCAGGTTGGTGTAATTTCCGAAAGCTCAGCTTCAAAATAATGTGAGTCCCTGACTTTTTTAGGTGCTGATACATGGCGCACATGTAAAAATGTATATATTGAACCCTGGCTGCTGTGGGTATCCTGGAGCTACTCCCTCCTTCAATGTTTCTGTAGTGCCAGGGTCCCCTAGCATGAATTGGTGAACTTACAGTATGCAGAAGTCTCAACAAATAGTGGGACAAACTTCGCTGAGCACAACTATGTGGCATGTCAAGGAGCAACTTTGGACTCAAGTACCAACAAGTGCCAATTTACACAACTGGGTACATTTTTGTATTTGTTTTTTATGAGGCAAGTACTTTGCTTTGCACATGTATTTCCATTCTCACTATAGAACATTACTTACTTAAACAACAACTTTATGCCAGCTTGACAACTAATGATGTCTCATTTCTGAGCTTCTGCAGTGCAAAGTCTAGAATTCATTACATGAATATTGTATGATTATTAGGAATATTTATATTCAGTTCAACAGTTCAATACAGTAAAACCATTCTACAGTATATAGCGTAGTGTTTGGGGATTTTGTTTGAGAACAACAGTACATTCAGGTTCAGTGGACAGAGGACTGTAGGGATGCATTAGAAGGCAGGAGTAAGTCGTTAGTCGCTACTTTTAATGGAAGTTAATTTGGGGTAGAAAAACAACTTTAACGGGTCAGTAGAAAATTCTCATCACTCCAAGGTCTATTGACTCCTCCATCTTTCCAAATAATTAACTTGCTGCACATATTTCCTACAGGTAAAAGAAAAATGGTCGGCATCAATAGCATTGGAATAAAACATTCTATTGATTCAGGATTTATATAGTAGTCTGACCTGACAGGGCAGCACAAAATCCACTACTCAGTGTTGTCTAAAAGACAAAGCTCATTCCTGAGCAAGGACACACTGATTTATTATGGGGGTGGGACAATGCTAAAGTATCAGGATCTACTGTTAGGGAAAAATTCCTTCTTGACCAATACATTAGTTTTTTTGCTTATGTTTTCGTTTATATCCTAAAACCTTTAGGTAATTAAAGTCGCAAAGAGAAAAGAAATTTGCACCAATAAGAATGCCCATTTCGCAATGTAATATTGTACGTTAAACTGTTATTGCATTGCGAATTTTGATTAAGAAGTGCTTGAAGGTGTCGTAATCTTTTGGAGCAAATATTTTCAGTAAGAAGTTTTATTACATTGACTGTGCAAACTCTCTTCCACTGTCGGAAGTGGTCGCTATGCAGTTTCTGGGTTCACAAAAACTATATTATATTCGCACAAAGCAAAAATTGTTTGCACAGAAGCATAACTTTTCACATTGCGAAAAGGTTTCTCCGTTACCGACTTCCCCCCCCC
>CM044437.1:106551758-106561429 GCA_024363595.1 Xenopus borealis
CTTGTCCATGCCTACTCTGGAGTGCAGCAAATATTTGCTCGTCTTCTATGAATAAAAAAGATTTGTTGCTTTCTGTGTACTCTGGCACAAATTGCAGCGCCTGTGTCTGGTAATGTAAAGGGTTGTGTGTGAGTGGGCTGCTATGAGTGTCAATGTGAAAACCCCTTATTGCAAAGCATTACTGATGCAATATTCAAGCTTGTTAGTGCAAGGTGTATTAGGAGCTCTGTACTTACTACCTGCTTAAGGTAATTACAGGGTACTGCACCTTGTAGTGGAAGTCCCAACAGAGTCACAAATGGTGCAAGGTGCAGAACTCAGTGTATGACACATGTAAGTTCCATGGTCACAATTTATCACCCGTTCAGTGCATCTGCACCTGTCCAATCATAACTGGGTCCTTATGTATCATTTTTTATAAAAATTATTATTATAAGGACATTATTCATAATAGCTTGATATTTCAAAGCTCCTAGGAGTTCTGTTACCCATATAAAATCAATTCTTCTGTTTACATTTGCCAATATTGTCATGAATATCCAACTTCTCATATCTTTATATATTAAGGTAAGGGCAAATAACATAATAACTATGCAACATTCCAACCTGCAACCTAGATTAGGTGTAACAAGATATAATATATTATTTATTTAATTTGTATTCATTTTGAATTATTGGATGCATTTAGGCTTATGGAACATAGGTCCTATGTTATCTTTTTATCTTACTGTTATCCTTAGGTCTTTCAGTTCTTTGTACCTAACAACAGGAAAATAAATCCCCCAAAGAGTTTGTAAATTGTTGTTGGTACCCTGTGGCAGTAATTTGTACAGAAAAGCAGTTAGATTGAAACGTTTTTATTGCAACTTATTAAAACATTGACAGATCAAGTCCTCAGCCATCACTTCCATGCCAAGTATAAGCTAATGCTTTCTGATGCTGAAGCACAAGTAGATCAGTCATAATGAGTTTGTCAAATGTACTTCAGCAGTAAAATGTTAAAGGCAAGGTATCACTAATAATAACCAATGCTTATGTGTTATGGAATTGCTTCTAAAAACAGCTTGCCTGTGCTGTCAGCATTGATTTTGATTTCTTCAGCAGTTTATGGATTTAATGGATCCAATCATAATTTAATGAATTGTTTATTTCTGATTACTGCTAAAAAGGTTCCTGGTTTATCGAGTAAATAAAAAGGTCTCATATATAAATTTGTTGTGCAGAGTCAAACTGCGTCCATCAAATGTTATTCACAATGGTACTTCTATCAATACATGCTCCTCTATACTGGCCTGAACTAAAATGCTGGTTGTGCCTGCTTTAGGGGCATACGATTCATTGTGCAAAGTACAGAGCAGCAGTGGAATTAACATCAGTTACATACTGAGGAGTGAAGAAAAAGGATCAGTGAATCGGAGGCCACCCCTTTAGACTTGAGGAACAGAACATTCATTAGAAGCAGTGTAGGTAAAAGAGGGAAGTGGGACTGTGGGATGCTCTGATGGGTGATCTTGTGATGGCAGATTCCATTAATTTAAGAGTGGCTTGGATGATTTCTTGGACATGCACAATATTAAGGGCTATTGTGATACTAAAATCTACTGTATAATTAGTATAGATATTGCTACATATAGTTTATATATGTGAGTGAATAGCTTGGTATAGGTTGGCATGCGTATCTATGTATATATATAGTACAATTATATATATGTAACAGCACTCACGCTCCAATCTTCGTTCAGATTTGCACGTCCTTCAGGTCCCCGGTTGGTCCTCCACACTATGTAGATGAAAGTAATGGACAGCACTCGCTTCAGATGCTTCAAAAATATTATATTATGTAGTAAAATTCACATCTCCACATTTTTACACATGTAGAAAGTGTGTCGTTTTGAGCCTGCATAGGCTCTTTATCAAGCCATGTGAGACAGTGGTATATATATATATATATGCACATATAAACACAAGTACCTTATGCAGGGAGATTATCTGTGATCTAGTACATACATTATTAACAAAATATTTGTTAATGAAATAAGTCTGTCAAAGGCATGCTAAGGGTGTGAAGTGTATAAAGTACCTGACTTCAGTCCTAAATTAAGCTCGATTTAAAATATGTCTTCTCCAAGGTTTAAAATATTGCCTGGGCCCCAAAATTTAAAATTCTGACACTCTCCTTAGTTCAGGTTCAAAGTCGTCTGCCAGCAAGCATTTGGAGACCCTGCTGCCATCTCTGTTTTACTTGAATGCAAATCAGTACCCTAGGCATGAATAAATTAGCTGAATGCCCTAATATGACAATGGGATGTGCTAGACTGGGTCACTGATAATCTTCACATGTCCTGATTATGCAAACGTAATAAAGACAGCTTTAGGGGCTTCAAGTTCTAACGGTATAGCTGATGATAACTGTCTCTCCAACATAACAAATTGTTCCTTGAAGAAGTGGGGGGTCAGATAGTGAGAGCCAAAAAAACATAGGTTGCACTTTGTGAGTTAGTGTTATTGGAGGCTGACTTCTCATATTTAACCAATTGGGCAGAAAAGCACAGAAGGGAGTTTGCCAATTGTGCCTACAGTCATTACAATCTTGGACACTGAAATCCTATTATTTTACTAATGACATTCTTATCTTGCAAGAGGAGAGCTGGGTCTGTCTGTGTTATTTCACAAGGACATGATACGATGGAGACTCTGAATTATCTTGTGCTTCTTCTTGATAACTGTGGGGAATGTATAATAAAATGTTATGTCAAGGTTTATCAAGAACCAAACAGATTTCTGCATCACACAAAAAAAAACGTTTAGCTCATTTTAGTGCTTCCTTCAGATACAGGTATGGGCCTTTTATCCAGAATGCCTGGGATCTGGGAAGGGATCTTTCTGTAATTTGCATCACCATACCTTAAGTCTACTAAAAAATAATTGAAGCATTAATTACACCCAATAGGCTGGTTTTGCCTCCAATAAAGATTAATTGCATCTCAGTCTGGATCAAGTACAAGTTATTGTTTTATTATTACAGAGAAAAGGGAAATAATTTTAAAAAAAATCTTATTATTAGATTACAGTTGAGTATATTGGAGATGACCGTATGTAATTCTTGGATAACAGATTCCATACCTGTACTGCTTTTAGGCCTTCTTTTATTATTCAAATGACATTTGCCCCTGTGCATTTTCCCTTTGCTGGCTGTTTCCACCCCACAATTTATATTAGGGCAATTGCTTGAGTCTGAAAAAAAAATTACAAAAAGTTGGCGCCCTCTAGATTGGTTTTATTTCCTTGGCAAAATATTCTCCACACCAGAGAACTGCCTCTGCAGCCTTTTATTAAGGGGAGATAATTGCAAGACCTCCATCTAAGGGTTAGAGCAACATTAAACTTGAGGTAAGAGAAATCTTGTCTCATAGTAAGCTTTGTTTGAATATCAGTACTTGTATAGTGCCCCACCATGCCCAACTAATATCCAGGTAATATGGGTAAAATAAAAAGTTTTTGCCAATATATCATGTTGGTCAGTTCATGCCCTTTGCACTATTGATAGAAAGGAGTCCATACTGTGTGTTACCCATCATACTCTTTCCATCTGCTCAGCCTATGGGTCAACCAGGCAGAGAGGGTACCCAGTTGACCTGTGTATGGTTGCCTTTAAGGCAGTTTTCTCTACTGCTCTACATACACCAGTGGAGAAAAGACTGCTCTGCCCACATCTTTCAGCACCTAAATGAAAAGTCAATGGAGAAAACACCAAATTTGACATTTTCCTTAAAATTGGATAGACGTCCAATAAATAAATAAAGTCCAACTGCATGAATCAATGCTCAAAAGCCAAAGAATATGCATTTTTATTGTATCTTAGGATGCTGCTGTGAAGATGTTCAGAATGGTAATTGAGTTGTTATTATTTTTTCACGGTTTTATAAACTGCCAAAAAAAAAACAATGTATCAGCAGAGACAAAGCAGAACAGAAGGTTACACGCAGCTTTAAAAGATTTCAGTCTGGATGAGAGCTGCCCAAGGGTCCCCCAGACATCTTTGCATGATATTATTATTATTATGTTAATGTAATCCAACCTGAGGACATTGGTTAAATCACATAATAACTTCATTACTTGAATATATTTCAGAAATCTGAGTATAGCTCTACAACAGCTTGTGTTAAAGTTTTCATCAGGGTATTGACTATGACACCCAGACCTCACCCATTTGAAACAGTGATGCACATGATCTATTTTAGATGCTACCTTACATATGTGCAACTGCTATAAATAACCAATGACTATTAAGTGTTTTCAGCCTACTAATAGCTAAAGAATGAAATCAAAGCGATAATTGGATGTATGGGTAAGTGCAATTTAGTACCTAGATTTGTAAATCAGAACAATGTTTAAAATACACGAGTTTAGAAAAACTTTAATAAAAAGTAAGAGTGAGAAGAGAAGAATTGCCATGCTTTGTTTCCTCTATGCACTATGATAGTGTGCATTAAGCCGTGTATTTGATATGAAAAACTCACATTTTCTGGATTTAATACCTGGAACTGCTGAGGAATCTGGGAAATGCTAAATAATGCTAATGTAACACTGACAGGGGGCTCCCCAAATCACCTAAGGCTGGCTATAGTTAAAGCATGGAATGCATTCAGATCCTTAATACTCAGAGGGATACTCATCAATGGTAAATGAAGAAGGTGTACGCGTAGCATACTTAACAGCTATACCACAGCTTTTTTGAGCCTCTGAGGTTTTTAACAATATGATAATTATTATACATGAATGTAAATACTATCAGTATTGTGCAATAGCAACACAATCAGTCTCAATACTCATTAAGGTGCCTGAGATCACTTCAATTGGTTTATTATCCTTTATTTATACATTTTATGCAGCATTTCACAGAGATTATACATCATTCACATCAGTCCCTGTGGAGTTTACAATATAAGGTCCATATCCCATTCACTAGGCCAATTTTATCAGGAGCTAATTAATCTTCTTGTATGATTTTGGAGAGTGTTAGGAACCCCACACATACAAACTCTTTGCAAATAGTGGTTGGAATCAAACACAGGATCCGGGGACTGCAAGACAGCTGTGTTAACCAGTGCACCATCCTGCTGCCCTTCCTCTAATTCTTTAATTGGGTTCCTGGTACATGTGGCCCTCGCACTAGTGACTCTGTATTTCTAGGCGGAGGTTAGGGTGCTCAACTACAAAGTAATTCCTCCAAGAGCTACTCACATTAAGGTCTAGTCCTGCACTGGCTAGCACTTATTCACAAGGTTCCCCACCCAGACTGTGCAACAAATATCCACATTCAAACCTGAGCGGCTCAACTGACTAATCTAGACCATATTACTCCCTTTCATACACTGTATGGGGGGATTCCAGGTGGCCCTGTAAGTCACATGAGGCATAGATACTCTCATATGACTTGTTACATTGTCTACGTCAGGGAGACACCCATGCTTAGATAAGTCTAATTACTGTATATGCATATGAGTTTCTTTTCGATTTTCTGCATTGACACCAGAAAAAGATACAAAGTTTTTGAAACTTAATTAAATAAGAGGCTTTTAGCAGAAAGCCCAGAATACTCAGCACCTGCACTTATATTATGACTAATAAGATAAGCAGGTATCTTGGGACAACAGAGACTTGCAGCTTATGGGGCAATTCACTTTCTAAAAACATGTATCGAAAACCTCCAGAAATGTGTTCAAACTCTCCATAACCTGACAAATTTTGCAAAATTAACATGGCATATAGGTGGTGTGGCCAAAAAATGGGTAAGGTCAAAAAATGTTCTCTGCATTCCACACAACAGGTCTTCCAAATGTTGTAACATATGTAGCAGTAGTGTAAATTATTCTTTTATTTGTTATATTCTCTATCTTTTTCTGTATGTTGTCTTTAAAGTTTAATTCAGGATGGGCTCAAAGAAGGAGAGGAAGAGGAGGAGCTTCAGTCATAAGTAGGCAAGGGAAGCTGACTTTACGAGGAAGAGGCTAGGCATAGAGCATGACTACTCCAGACCACTCCAAATAAGTGAGACGGCACATGGGGTACATTTTTGCTTTTGGGAAATCAGGTGACACCTTTAAGTACCTCTCCATGGCCATGCAATGTGAAGGGTTTCATTTTTATGAAGAGAAAAGATGACCTGTTTATATTTCTTAAAAGTGTTCAGAACAATGAAAAAGATCAATACATCTTTAATTCACAAAAGCAAAATAACTGAAGATATATTCTTGACCTTGATCAAAAAAAAATCTATTGTGTAGCAAGCAGGCCTTCAGTAGATACACATTCAATTCCACCCCATGCAGTCCTGCAATTAAACATGACATGTTGCTACAAATAATTCCTCATCTGTATATAAACTACAGTCACATAGCAACAATTCCTAAAAAAATAAATAAATAAATAGAAAAAAAAACTGCTTCAGACGAGTAATGATTTATGTATTGGTGATATATCAATTTTTCATGTCTCGTTATCTAATGTTGTGACAGATGTTGATGAGAAGGGATTTTAATATGTATTCTGACCGTTGGCAAAAAAACGGAGTAAAAAAAATCAGTTTCCTCATCGGTAATAAAGGGACGTAGTGTAAACAGCCTTTGGCATTGCTAATTAAAATGGCAATTCACAAAGGGAACCCTCAGAACTGCTCTTCTATCTGTTTCAGAATAATGAATGATCTTGCTCTCATTTATTGTCTCAGATAAATAAGGATTTTGATGTTGAATGGGAAAAAGGAAAGTTTGTTTTGACATACAGAAATGTTTTACAAATTTTCTGCCTGTGGCTGGGTCAATCGTAAGAAGCCAGTCTATTGAAGAAAATGTTTTTATTTATGTATATAAAGCCTCCTTTCCGATAACTCAAGTTCTCAGAATATTTATCGACATAGGAGCAGTTTCTATTTGAGCTATCATTTCCATTTAGAAGGAGAAACACAGCACGACTATTGAGCAGTTTTCTTAGTTAGGCCCAGGGACGGAATAGTTGTCTCACATAATTTAACAGATATGTTTTCTGTGTATGGCCTGATGGTACCAAAATGATCTCAGCAAGACATTGGGCCAGTTTCTTTGCTTTTTAATAGATTTTTAACTAAAGCCTAGTCCATTGGTATCAGACAGATAGATTAGCAACATCCTATTGCAAGTTAAGGTGGTCATACATGGTCTGATTAAATGTCCTTCTGGACCAAGTCGGCAGCATATTGACCCATGTATTTTGCAAGCCAACGGGCCTGCCCAACCTTTATCTGGTCAAAATGGTCCTGTTGGATTGAAGAACATGTTGACACAGTCCATGTCCCAATGGCTTACATTTGCTGTAATTATCATCCTATTGTTAGCCTAAGGGTCTAAAGGTGGGCATATTGGTGAATGATCCACTTGTTTGGTAACCCTGCCATACGAATGAATCCTTACGTTTGTGGCCAGCTTTACACCAGCTTGATCAGTTCTATGCATTCAAATGTCTCAACAAACTGCATTCAGTCCATGCTTGTTATAACTACACAAAAATGTTGATTACCAATGCAAAATCCAGGAGCCTTATTTTGTTTGCAATCATTTTTCTTAAGTGCATACTAGGGATGCACAAAGTTTAGAAATTGGTTTGGGATTTGGCCCAAACACCAGTACTTTATGCAGTAACACTTACAACTTCAAACACTTTAAGCACTGGACAACTTATTTCGACAACTGATTGTTTATGGGTAATGCCTTTTTTTGTTTTCATTTCAAATTTTATTCTACAAATTCAGATTTACCTGTAAATCAGTATTCAACCAAATTGTGCATGTGTCATCTAAAAAAGTCAATACATGTAGAATATTTATACTTACTAGATGGGGGGACGTTAGTGTGTCTAGGAATGGTTACAAAGAACAAGAGCAACGACATGATAGATGATTTTTAAATGATAAAGAACATGGAGACAATAAGAGTGTATACACAAGACAAGGGACATAAAGATGAACTAGTATGGCTACCCTGGACGGAGTTCAAGACTGCCCAAACAGATGCAAACTGACTTACAGATCTGGCTCCTCTACATTCACTTCCTGATCTTTTCTACCCATCTTTTCCTTTCCCCTTTCCCGATAGTTTAATCCATTCTGCATCTTGCATGTGAACTTAACAGAAATAACAATTTGCATGATTATATGTGAAAAAGCTATATGTATGTAAAAGTGTTACAGAAAATAAAAATTTTAAATAAAAAAAAATAAAATAAATAAATATAACTAACTTTAGGCAACACAATATATTTGGCACCCTTTTGGGAGTGTTAACGTTAATAGTGCTGAGCAAAGTGATTCTTGTGACACAGAGCTATCAGGTGACTTGTTTTCACATTTACCACATCAACACTGCACATGTTGTGTGAAAAGAGCCCAGGTGGCCAGTCCCTTGAGGGTCACTTCAAAGTCTGGACAGAGCGGGGCTCACATGGAGGCTATGGATGCAAGTTTGTCTTCTCATCACAAACTACTTGTGTTGTACAACTGAGGTTAGCTCTTTATATGAGATGATGAATATAAACATTCATAGCACCATAACAAATAACCAAATCATCTAGCTATTGGTTATTCACTGTCCATTACTGCGGCAAAGTTTTTTCTATGACAAAAATATCCAACAGCCAAAGTGTGATGTAATTTTTTTTTTTTGCTTTTAGCCAAACAACAGCACTTTTTGCAGTAAGGGTTCAGCCAAACACTTAAAAAGTCAAGTTACTTTATGGATAATACAGTTTTAGTTTTATTTCAAATTTGATTCTGCAACATTTAACTAGAGTTTTTGCCAAGAAGAAACCTAATGCTTAAAGCAGTACATTATTGGGCATGAAATTGCCAGTTTTCAGTTCACATCTGGTTTCTGGATAATAGATCCCACATCGAAAGTCACTGTTTACTTTTCCATCTGCCCCATCCATGCTTTAAAATGGGGTATGGGCAGATGATTTCAAATTGGTCAACTTATTACCAGAGGGTTCCGTAAGTGTTTGAGAGGAAGCCAAAATCTGACATGTCAACTTAATTGTTTCCAAACTGTTATATGGGGCTTTGAACACTGTGTGATCACTGCAAGACACCTCCAGTATTAAGCAACAAGAAATCTGACAAGAGAGAATAATTTACATTGTGTAGTTGATTTACAAATAATAATAAAGCAGTTTGGTATATGTTCCATTCTGAGTCTTCCTCTGAAGACTTAAATATAGGCAACACATTTAATGCTGTATAATATATTCAAACTCATGGGCTAGCTTAGATGCCAGTACAGAAACACAAAGTGAAGTTCTTTAGACCCCATTCCAATTGCACCTAAACTTTCCAGCACCATGATAACTGACAAATTTACTAGAGTCCTGTATTTGATATCTGTCATAGGCAGGCTCCCTAATAAATTGTGGTACCTGGAATTCCTGACTAGCATGTTCTGGATGACACTTAAGCTTCTAAATTTCAAGATATATGGAACTTCCATTCAGAAGGTCCAGACTGAGAGTCATTCAAATAGGACCACAGAATCTCAAACAGCTCCCCACAGTCCAACCTTCAGCCTCTCATCTTTTTTAAACTCTATTCCCTAACTGTGTATTTCATCAACAGATGGAGGGTGACAGGCTGAAAATTCACAAGT
>CM044437.1:106571385-106603775 GCA_024363595.1 Xenopus borealis
AAACATCATATGCTAACTGACCAGCAAGTGTCACTTAGACCACACTGCCTGGTGATGACGCTTTACCCTCACCCCTAGCTGCAATCTGCAACCAAGTGCCACTTGAAAGCTTTTCTCCTGGCCCTGCCTAAAAACTTTTTGATAAAGTGCTTGAAATAATCAGAAAACTTATTCCGTAAATTGTGGTATATCATTTAAGCAATGCACTTTTCATGACAGACACAGCAGGCAACAGATTTTGGCGTGGCTACGTTAGTTTAAGAAAAACAATTACAGTGTTACTTTTTTGTGAGCCAAGTACAATTGCTTCTTTAAAAGGTTTAACCCCAGATGTCTTGTACATTGTTAGCATCTAGTCAATAATCAGGGTACTGTACCAGAGAGCTATTGCCGACCTTGTAGCACAGCCCCACAGCGAGACTAATTAACTTGCTCTGCAAGCATCCACACTATTGATTTGGGAAGGGAAGAAGCTAATAATGATGTAGTGTATGCATTTCTCTGTGAATGGGGATTAGTTACGTTATGCTATCGCTGCATGCAAAATAATTAGGAACACAAGGCTCCATTGCATATGTAACGATTTAAACCCTTCCAGCACTGTTCAAACTATACATGCATATTTAGACTTTGTCCTGTGTGGGGACCTTAGCTCAAGCCTTTGGGGTCTATATAGCATATTTCCAAAATTAATGGTCAATTTATAGAAGCCATAAACGTAGATCTGAATGTATCATTGCCAGCAGATATATAACATGTGGGCAAAAGATGAAAGCAATATCATATATGTATTGTATGCGCTACAGGTCAGGGTCCTCCTTCTTCTTGTCTCGTAACACTTTAATCTTGACTGTACTGAATTGTTTTTTTTAGCATACAACCAATGTATCAATGTATTAATGTATCGGTCCTCACCAGGGACATATATATATATACTGTATGACATTCAGTTTGACATTGTCTTTCCTCTACTTTCCTATACTAGTGTACCCCAGGGGTCCTCATCTGTCACTGGAATCTTGTGCAATTAAGCCCAATATTTGTGCCAGAGAGGGCTGTAATACACCATGAATTTGTGCAGATGAAGATCACTTTACAACTATCAGAGCTGGGCCAAAACTCCAGGGCACCCTGGTGAAGCTTCTGCTGTCATCAGACCCGCTCACCACTCATGAGCAGGTGCTGATTCTCTTGCAACTGTGCAACTCCACTGTGCAACTTTCCCACCTCTTCTGTGCTGTCCACTGGCAACTTTTTTTTTCCTATGAGCCATTTGTCTGTAGATCCTGACTGGAGTTAGAAGAGGTACATGCTTGGGGCTCTAGAATCTCACCAACCATTGCCCCCTAGGCACATGCCTTTTTATATTTTTGTAGTAAAAATACAAAAAACATACAAATAAAAAAAATACAATATCTACAACAGGTCACTATTAAAAATAGTGCAGCTACCTTCACCGGATTTACTGGTATAACAACTTCAAGTTTAAATCTCACATTTAAATTTATTTTCATACACATTTGAAGAGCTGAAAACCTCCATATTACTTATGTAAGGAACTAGATATATGGTAAGCCCAAGATACATTCATCATTTCATAAAACCCCATACATCAGAAAATGAATGGAACAAAGGACCCCACCTCTAGATAAAAGACTAGACGAAATATGGCCATACATGATATAAGAAAAAGTCCTTACTGAAACATTTATTATTTTTGGTCACAAAAATAAGCGACACCTTAAAAATGAGCTCAGTTCAATAAAAATTTGACCAAGTGAAGGTCATTCTATTGCAAAATACATACTGATTTTTAATATTTATTACAATTTTCTTATTACTATATATATATATATATATATATATACATATATACATATAGACAAATACAAGAGGTCCTCTGCACTTGTTATCCAGTTATCAATATATTTAAGACATTGAGACATTCTGTGCATACATAAAAAATGCCTTACCCTTTAAACAAAACAGGGATTGTTTGTCCATATATTGCAATATATTTAAGCTGGCCAAATACGTCAAAGTCATCCCATATCTGGCCAGTCCTACACTCAATTTGCATCTGATTCATTAAGAATTCTATTGCTTCATTATATATTTTACAAAGGGACAAAGTTTTACCTGCAACTTACTTGCTGCTTTCAAAGTAAAACTCCCAAACTTGGTTGTCCTTTTAATAGACATCAGTGGGATCACCTGACTATATATATATATATATATATATATATATATATATATATATATATATATATATATATATATATATATATATATATATATATATATATATAGATAGATAGATAGATAGATAGATAGATAGATAGATAGTTAGATATAGTATCATATACAAGCATGGAATCCGTTATCCAGAAAGCTCTGAATCACGGGAAGGGCATCTCCCATAGTCTCCATTTGAATAAAAAAAATTCAGATTTTAAATTATTTCCTTTCTCTTTGTAATAATAAACCAATACCTTGTACTTCATCCCAACAATATATACAGTATATTTATATACATAAAACAATCCTATTGGTTTTTATTAATGTTTAAATGATTTTCTGGTTTACTAAGGGTTGAATTTCGAAAGTGAAAAAACTTCAAAGTTTGAATAGGTCCATTTTTGATAGAATAAAAATAGTTTGAATCGTTCGATTCAAAGGATTTTGCGCAAAATCCTTTGATTTCCTAGGATTCAGAAAAAATTTCAGGACAGGTTCTAGGAGGTCCCCCATAGGCTAAAAATGGCAATTGGGCAGCTTTTAGGTGGCGAAGTGTTGAATTTGAAGGATTTTAAATGGCCAGTACTTTGAAAATTCAACTTGTCTAATTTTTTCTATTTGAATCGAATTTTGGGCTATTCAATAGTCAAAGTAGCCCAAAATTACTTCGAAATTTTAATTTTTTAAATTCGACTTTTATTCAAAGATTCACTTCGACCCTTAGTAAATGTTCCCCTTAAGGTATGGAGATCCAAATTACAGAAAGATCCCTTATCTTGAAACCCCCGTTCCTGAGTATTCTGGATAACAGGGCCAATACCTGTTCATTATAATAATATATTATATTACAATACATGTCATATGCTTAGTATTTGAGCACTACATATGTCAACTGTGATTCTAGAGTAATAAGATCTTTCTTCCTATATGGTAACCTTCATATGGTAACCATGCATGGCGGCATATTCATTTTTTAGGTTCGACAAATATGATTATATGATTTCTGTGATTTGACTTACGGTAAGTCAAATCACAGAAATGAAGAAAGGTCAGCAAAGCAGAATGTAAGTTGAATGCAGACCAAGGTCAGTAGTCAGTTATGTCAGTTCAGGAAGCAGATAAAAGAATACTAGAACCTTTTACAGTCAATGAACCCATATCAGGCCAAGACTTATATAGGGGAGATATGGTGTCAAAAATAAAGGTACTACAAATTTTTAGCACAATATTTAAGGATTTCTGGCTGATGAAACCATATCTTGATCCCTTACCAAGGAGGAAGTTGGAGTATAAAGATATTATTCCTCTTGCTTGAGGAGGAGGGACCCTGAATATTGGGTATTGTAGTGACTTCCTACTTGTATAAACACAGACTAAATGCATTGGTATATTTTTAACACCATTTGAAAAGGTATTTGAAGCATTAATGTGGGGGGTGGGAGGGCAGCTGTCTGAATAACCTAGAATTTGTAGAAGAAAGAAACTTCTATTGGTTTGTTAGTAAGTAAGCCTTTGCATTAAGGACATTCACTTTTCTTGAAATATTCGCCAGGCAAGCAGACCCCTATCTGCATCTCCTGAATCAAGAACTCTCTTGTGGCTCCCACCAGCAGATACCATATTTGCAGTCTCTGAAATTAAACATGTTGTACTAGAGTTAAGTGAAATATGTTAACTCATAAGGCTCTTACATTTTTAATAACAGGAATAACATTAGCATAATCGATGGATCAAAGGAAACTGGTCTGTTCCCACTATGCTGCTTCTCCTAGTAAAAGCTTGCACATCAGACACAACATTTTATTTGAGGGCTGTGGCTTAGACACTGTGGTTTTCTGCAAATAAATTAGGTTGAACTCTGCGTGCAAAAACACATTGAATATTTAACCTTTGCATTGTTTTGACACTAGCATCCCATGGAAATGACATGAACATGACATTCTGCCGTTAGGAGGAGAACGGGTGAAACGTGAGAGGGCGATGAAGTCATAATTCTAGTCCTTTCCCATTTTTCTGATCCTTGGCTTTGTATTATGCACAATCCACATTACATTAAAAAGGAGAACGTATGTGAAAGAGATCATCAAATGCAGAAAGAATATGAGAATATAACCAGCTACAAAAAAAATCTCTGCCTAAGAGGGAACACTGAGAGCTTTAAAAGCATGCGGGGGGGGTAATGATGATATTTCTTACTGTTTTTCACAAGCTATTCCATCTTAGTCAATATAAGAGGATGATGATTCTGAAACTCAGTAGTCTTGTGACCTTGCTTGGCTTTGATGGTAGTAAAGGTATTTTAAATGTAAATACTGCAGGATGAACAATTAAGCTCTGTCTTGTTACGGTAAGTAATAAGTATCCTCTTTAAAACTTAATGACTGTCATTAGCTCTTGAAAACATGATTTGCACTCTGTGCAAACCCCCCACCCCAGTAGCCAATAGGTTTACTGTCCTTAATTGTATTTCCATATTTTATTGCCTTGTCATCTACAGTAAATGTATGACTATCAGATATTACAGTTGACATTGAAAAAGTGCACATCAAGTTTAGACTATTGTTCGAGCAAAGGCTCTCTGAAGTCTAAAGGAAGGCCAGAAGGGGAAACAATCCTTCCTCATCCCAAAAGGACAGTTCCCTCAATCAACCATCACTAACTTTGTATTTTCAGACTTGCTAGAAACCTTGTTTTGAAATCAACCTTCCAGTAGACCTACTTCAGGGACAGAATTCAACCGATCCCACTTTAACAAAGAATCTAATATCTTCTACTCCTAAAGGATGACCAATAGTCCTAAAAAATAATGTATTGCTTCTACAAAGTCTTTGGAGAATATTTTGGGTGAAGAGAGCACTTTGCTTTCTCATTGACATATTTTAAGAGAAGGATTTTCCTTCCCCAATCTACCATCATATCTTCTAATAATCCATAAACATTTCCTGTTGCCTCCTCTCTCAGATCAATCAGCCACCTTCTTCTCTTCTTTCTTCTGCCCATTTAGATGGATTGTTGTGGAGAAGCGTAGAAGGAGATAATGTTAATGTTAAAATTTGTTTCTAGTAGAAGGTATAAAGATCCATATTATGGAAAGATTCATTATCTGGAAAACCCCAGGTCCAAAGCATTCTAGATAGCAGGCCCTCTGAATTCATTTCTGTCCAGGGGCAGCACACATTCAATAAGCGGGTTCAGAGGGCACTACAAGGGAGAATATTGCAATTTTTAAAAGCAGTCAAAACTGTTATGCAGACACAAGACTAATTTAAATAGAATGAAATGGCTATTGCTTGGAAAGCAATTTATCACCATATTTCTAAGTTAAATACAATACATTATGAGCACAAGGGACACAGAGCAATTACTATTGACAGGGTCTATTGGAAACACATAAATCACAATAATGAGGACTATAAAACAGTTAAGTAATACAACATAATAAAACTTCTTTTGATGAATTTAAAGGAGCAGAACGCTCTCTACTTGTTTAATTATTAAATATTATGCCTGTGCACTGTACAATAAAAGGTGTCTGACTAATCCAGTTTGCCAGCAGCCTTGTGTTGTTTTATGGTCACAAAGCTCCTCTGTCACTTCTAATATACTTATTTTTAATAATAGGGTGTACAATTTTACCTGTAATTTTATAGGGGATTATATGCTGCCTACATATATTAATAAAAATAATAATAGTAAAAATAACAACAATTAGTAAGGCAGTGTCCAAATGAGGATCAATACAAATTACTGAGGTTCAACTAATGACCATATTGATAAATCAATGTTGTTTGACAAGTTTTGGGATTCAAATCTCTTGTTCACAAAGAAATCATGCTTTACCTAAATTGTTAAAAAGGAAGAAAAACAAAAATATTGGCATTGTTACTGTGATATTTTATATTTGGATAAAGTGCTACTAGTGCCCGAAACCTGCTTGCAAAATGGAATAAAATCAAATCTAAACAGTGGTTATAATCCATGTTATCTTGAGCATATATATATGTATATATAATAATCATTTATAATGGTAACTGAGATACTGTGACATATGAGCAGATAAATAGTTAAAATATTAAGCTATAAATCCTCATCAAAATTGACATGTTACATATTATAGTATATTTAGTAAACTCCCAAAAAATTTCTACATTTAAGCGATGTGCACTCCTGGATAGAAGAGACATTAGTTCTGCTGAAATGTAATTAAAATTACTCTTGGATCTTGTAATAAAAGTTTATACCATATCTAGTAACCTGTAGCATCTAGTCAGCAGGTAATTAGTGACCACTAAGTGAAGTGCAGTTTACTATCCTGCCCACTAGGTGCTGCATGTATTTATTCAATCTAATTGTTTAGGACTTCCTGGTCTACATACTAGTAAATGTTAAGGTACATATCCCCCATTTCTCGTATATTGCACTTTAGTTTATAAAAAGACATCATTTTGAGGCGATAACAAGCTGTGTTTCTTTTTTAAAAAAACATGAATGAAAATGTAAGATTAGCTGTAACAGCTAATTGCTCTGGATAAGAATGGGTTAATTGATTCCTTGTGGTAATTAAACTCTGCAATTGCTGACACCCATAAAATAACCTCGCTCTTCCTACTTGTTACTCTTTGTCCCAAAGCAGCATGTTTAATTACTGAAGTCTAATAATTATGGGTTGTGTTTAATTACTACAGGGACACTTGAATGTCTTCTTTCACAAACCTGGAAAGTCCTAGTTCTACAACAGCAATCTATCTATCTATCTATCTATCATCTATCTATCTATCTATCTATCTATCATATATCTGTCTTTTATCTATCATCTATCTAATCAGTCTGTCTATTAATTAACATGTATTTGTGAAGTACCTACAACACGGTGCAATCGATGGGCATATACATTGAGCATATTATTATTATTATTAATAATAATAAAAACATGTATTCCAATGTATTTCACAGCCCTTGGATACATACAGATCACATACAGCTATTTGCTCATATAATCTATCTATCTATCATCTATTTATCTGTCCATTTGAGGTCTGAATGCTACAGTAGTTATAGGACTGCTATACCAATGTTGATTTTTTACACAAAAGGGGACCAATTACCCATCACTCTTCTCTTCTCCTGTGGTGTAAATGAACTGCCCTCCCACGCAGCTCCCTTGAGAGGCATGTGACTAATCAGTCCTATTTTACATGTGAATATCATCATATCATGTTCTTAATTCCACATGTAGCTAAGCAAGAACTACAGATGTCAATTTAGCGGAATTAAAAATTAGGTTGAATTCAGATTATTATATTCAGTTATTTTTTGAAGGCTGAGTTGTGTTTTTCCTGAAAATTTGTAGTTTTTCAAGGGTAGTTTCACTAAAAACTCAGGATAAAAAATCTTGAATTTTTCGACATTTATTATGCCCCAAAGCTGCTAAAAGCCGGAATCTGGACATACTCCAGATAAAACCTCAAGTAGACATCAATGGCAGAGGTCCCTTGAACCATTTGAAGATGTTTTTTGCCTTTATGAATTTCTGATTTTTTAAGTGGTTTTCAATTCAAGGTATTCAAATTGTTTTTGCTGATAACTTGATCAATTTGAGTATTCATGATTTCCCCCCTGATTGCATTCAATCAAGTTTTGTAAATTAGAGCTCTTTCATAAATAAGTAAACATGAGTTTTCTTGAGGTAGAAAAAAAACTCACAAAGTCGACCACTTCTATATATCAGTATTATTCAGAAATAAATATTTTGAAGTATTGTAAATAGCCCAGAATGATCTAGAGATCTGTGTACAACAACTCAGATGTATGTCGACTGGTAATCCATAGCCAGTGAGAACTATTATTATTAACATGTATTTCTATAGCGCCAACTTATTTTGTAGCGCTGATAACTAGGTAAATCAATTTGCAAATCCTCTCTTGCAGTTAAGCTTTGCTGAAGTAGATCCATGTTAACTGGCTCTTGTTAATTCATATATTTATTTTTGACAACTTGGGTAAATTTGTTTTTAGAATGGATATCATGTCTGCTGTGGAAGTGATTCTATTCATTATAGAACACAAGAAGTGTGAAAAATGCTTCTTTCTGAAGATATGAGCACACACAGAAGCAATATATAAAGATTGCTCCTTGCTGAAGCATTTTGGCATATACCTTGCTGTACTCTATGCTCTATGTCAAATGTTCTTAATAAAAAAACATAAGAAAGGGAAATAAATCTCTTTTCTGGAAACATTTTATTTTTTTGCTCAAATATGATTTTTATTGAACAAGTTTTGACACAACATCAGCCTAATGTAATAACAATACAGTCAGCATTTGTATACATTCAGTATGTATATGTTCAGTGGCAATACAAATGTAGGACATTACTTTCTGCCCTAGTTGTTTCCTTACCCTTGGTATACTATTGAACAGGTTTTCCCCTACTAATTATAACCGGTCTCTCTCCTGAATTTCCATTTGGCTAGTCCAATGCCTCCAGATTTGAATGTATCTGAGCATTTGTCCTCTTTTTTCAAACACAACCCCTTCCAATGCTGCCAAATCCACCATTGCTTTTTTCCATTCTTGCAGTGTGGGAGAGGATAGGTCTTTCCAGTGCAAAGTTAGCAAATGCCTTGCCTGAAATAGGGCCTTTGCAAGGAAGTGCCTTGTGTACAGTTCTAGGGCCTCATTAAGGTCAATTGTTAACATACAATTTCTGGCATCACCTTTACCCCATTCCGGTAACATTGAAAAAAACATGACATGATTATCATCCGAATATAGCTTGACTTTATGACATTCCCACAGTGTGTATATTCGAGTAGCTGGCTCCAGTTCATATCTAGGACATATGGGCAAGAGCAGTAATTTCATAGCATGCAATCTTTATACAGTATAATACGCTCAACGGATCCAGTACAGCTGGAGTAGACTATGTATGAGTGGGCTATTATCTTTGGTGTGCTTAGAACCCATTCCCATTGGTCATCTGTTATCAGTCCTACATTGGCTTCCCATGCACTTCTAGCCTTTTATCTCTGTCTCTACATATTGCGGTTTGCATAGCAGCTTATACAGGACTGATATCCTCCTTTTAGGGTCGTTGACCAGTAAGGTTTCTATAATGGGGGAATTTGCCATCTCCAAGTTGGGGTGGAGAAACATTTTTTCTAAGGTTATAGCAATTCTACGATGTACTAACCACTGTGTGAGAGGGAGTTCTCTGATATTATGTAGCTGGTTCAGAGATATGACCTGGTCTGCCTCCCATACATCCGATATGGTCACTATTTTCAGGTCCAACCATACTGTGGCGGGGACTGTACTGCCAGCCCTGGGAATTTCTGGAAACCTTTTACAGGCAATCTCTGCCATAGAGTCCATTTTGAGCAAATAATTCGTTTTTTTTTTTTTAATTTTTGCAGGTTTCACATACACAGTTCGCAAGTGACAAATTATCGTTTAAATAACAATTTAACCAAGCCTAAAGCTGAGGCAATGAGACATATAGTGAAGAGAGTTGGTAAGAATACGAGTAAAAGAAAAACACTTATCCACACATACCCTTCAGTGGACCATTTGTAGAGGTGTTTAATAATGTTGTTTTTATTTCTAGAACTACAATTTCTCAGATTCATTTTCGACTTGGTTGGTGGTAGTTTCCTACTTCTAGTGTTGTGTAAATTATTCTAATTTTGTTCATTTCCTCTGTAAAAAAAAACAGTACCTTGTGCATAACTGAGCAAATTTGTAATACCTAACCTTCCTGGTGGGAAAACCAATATATTTATAGGCCACAACAGTTAATACAGTCAATACACAGTTATGATAGATTATGCATTAATCTGCCATGCAGCCCACCAATATAAAAGTTGTCTCCCCTGCATAGTTTCCAAATTTATTATGATTGTTGGCTCAGCAGCCAAAAAATCAGGCGAACCTGCTTTGAGCAAAGTTCTGCTTGTTCATCACCCTTGCCAAAGGAGGATATATTAGCAGCAGAGAGGGACATTTAACACTACTTTCAATGTATCAAATCCATAATTTCTGAATTCAGCCAAATACTGGATCTAGAACAAAAGATCTGTCCAAATACAAACACTAATTTGCATATTAAAATATGAATACATTCTAAAAATGTTTGCATTCCAAAACTGCCTGCTTTAGCTGTGCATTGGTCTTCAGATTCGACTGACCAGGAATTCAAATCATGCAAAAGTGCTGTTATTCAGCAAAATCCTGACATGAACCCTGAATTCTATGCATCCCTCTAGACTAAGCCCACTTTTGTGTATTTCCCCATTAGACTTCCAGCAGGCCAGTAAATGTGTGCTTCGGTCTCTTTGGAATATCCTGTCTGTGTTATAAAAAGAAGTACTATATTTGCTGTAAAGCATCTAATATGTATAGTGCATTTACTCAGCTCATGAATCTTTCATCTGCTGCCTGAATCTTTTACACTCAAACACTGCACAGGCAGACAGCAGCAACGTATCTGAAATGTCATGTTTTTAGGCTAATGCAGTGTAGCTCCTGCTGAAATGGTTTTACCGTAAGAGAGATAATAGCCCCTAATTGAGGCTACTGACGAGCTTTGACTAATGCACCTTCTTTGACCACTGAACAAAAAAAATGTGTTTTCTCTGTGAATCCCACAGGGAAACTTGTAATTAGTACTCATCCATCATACTGTATAGATATCACTGTATTTTCTGCTGTGGTCAAAATACCTGATTAAATTTGCTAATTAAAGGAAAATAATTATTACTGGGCAAGCAGATAGATTTGTTAAAAGCTGTTGCATTAACCCATGAGTACACAGGACAGGGCATTTGGCAATGCACATAAATTATATCAGGAAACAGATTTGCAGAAAGTTTTGCAGTACATAACTCTTGTGTTATATGAGGGAGCATGGGATACCCAACCAACAAAACCCTGGCACTGAAGCAAACACCTTTGTTATAAGGGTCCTTGTTTCTTTGCTTTTAATATTTCCTCTTAGAAACTGTGTGCATCATTGTTGAGTTGAGATATTGCCAAATCTCCCCTTTGAAAGATAGGAATAGTCCACCATTCCCATTTGCTTGGTCTGCAGATATCAGATCATAGATGGAAGACATCAGAAGATTGGTCTTCTGTCAAGACAGACCAGCAATAATAATGATGGAAATTAAGAATTATTTATCAAAATTAAATTTTCATGGATGCTGAAAATTGTGCCTCATCTTATCTTTGGATGAATAGCTATCTTTATTTCTGTGGCACCCAGTCCAAGCTATAACTAGAACTGATTAAAACGATTCTGCATGTCAGAAGGGAGATTGGTCTCTCCCAAAATACAGTTCTTATTGACACTTCAATAGATAATTTAGGTGTTGTCCCAAGCACTGTAATTAACACGCTGACTCTACTGAGGAACACATAGGAGCTGCTCAGCATACAGTTACCAGTGGCACAGGTTAAAGAGAGTGCTTTGTCTCAATGATAAAGACACATGAAAGCAAAATCAATAGTACTGAAGAATTGTAATCCCAATGTGCTGTATTTCTCTCGAGAGAGATTATATAGACATGTATATAACTGGAAACACCTTTAGGTTTAAAAATGATACCTTCACACATGTTTTCCCCACAGTGCCTCCAAGACAACTGTAGAAATCATAATTTCCCTTTAATTACACATTTTGTTACATTTTGGGCATCTCCAGAAACAATTTTTTTTATATAATAGTGTTTTGCTATATTTACCTTCGAAAGAATACTAACAAATGTCTCTTTTTTAAAATAATTTTGTGCCATATTAATCTAGCATTTCTAACTGGTACCCAGTGGTTCACCTGTAAGGTATGCTTACTTTATTATAGATTGTCCTATATGAGGCTACAGTTGTAGTGTTATTTTTGCTCTTTACTACATATCTTTCTATTCAGGCATTGCTGGCAACCAGTATAGTTCTCTTAGTCTTAGTTTTGTACGTACAATTCCTTGATGACTCTCATGTGCAAGTTGTATGAGCTTTTCTCGCAAGGTCTCTGGTACCAATAAACGGTGAGCTCCACGGACAACATAGGCATCTACTAAGGACAATTGGTGTCTAATCCTGTAGTAAGGTTGAAGATCAGGGCTGAGTTTCTTCTTAGCATTTGGCAATTTGCTTTGTAAGATGTCCTGTAGTTATACTTGAATTGGACATGTGAGGCAAGCTTGCTTAAAATCAGCAGCTGTAACTGTAGATGATAATAGATCAGTCAATGCTACAACTTCTATGTCCTCATCCAGTGTATCAGAAGCTGTAGGTAAAGGTAAACGTGACAACAAACAGCAGTAACATTTTTCAAACCTGGTTTGTATTTCATTTTGTAGTTGAAATTCAGTAGCCTTGCTGCCCATCTAGCTATACGCATTCCAGCTCTTCCTAGCCCCTTTATTGTAAGTAGTGTAGTTAAAGGACTATGATCTATGCACTATAAGGTAAATTCTCTACCCCATAGGTAGGTTCTCCGTTTTTCAGTTGCCCAAACATACAAGCTTCTTTTTCAAATGTTGAATACTTACACTCTGTCTCTGTAAGTGTTCTGGATGCAAATGCAACAGTTTTCTCTGAATGATCAGCATGGATCTGTGTGACAACTGCACCAACGCCATAGTCTGAAGCATCTGTAGTAACCACAGTGGGTAGTGCAGGATCAAATAAAGATAGCGCTGGACTGTTCACAATTAACTGCTATTTCAAAGCTATGTTGAGCAGATTCTGACCACACCAGACTTAATGTTCCATGTAGTAGTGCTCTGAGTGGCTCCACAACTGAAGCATAGTTGGGAATAAAATTAGAATACCAAGAAGTAAGACGTAAGAAAGCTCGTAAGGTCTGGAAATCAGATGGAGTAGGTGCTTTTGTAACCGCGTTGACATGGTCAGGATCAGGCTGTAATGCATCTTGTGAAATGATATGACTCAGAAATGACAGCTGAGTTTGTCTGATGTGGCATTTGGAAAGGTTCAGTTTGAGTCCTGCAGAATCAATGCATTCCAGAAACTTTTCCAGGTACTTGTCATGAAGATCCATAGTTGGAGCGTAGACAATTATATCATCCAAGTAGCATTGTACACCAGGTATGTCATTGAGTATAGAAGACATCAGTCTTTGAAAACAACTTGGTGCTGAAGCCAGTCCATAAGGTACATGCTTGAACCAAAACAAACCATCATGGATGATAAATGCAGTGAGGTCTCTGCTTTCCTCATGCAGTAATACTTGATGATAAGCATTCTGAAGTTCCAGAGTAGAAAAGAATTTTGCTCCTCGAAGTTCAGAAAATATTTCCTCTATGTGTAGCAAGGGATGATTATCTAACAACTGTTTTATTAGGTTCACGAAGATCAACACACAATCGAATACCTCCAGTTTTCTTCTTTGTTGCAACAATTGGTGAAACCCATTCAGAGGATTTAGATTTTTCAATCACATCTTGCTCTACCAGTTTCTTTAGTTCATGTGAGACAGTCTCCCTTATAGAGTAGGGCAATCGCCTGGCATATTGGTTTTACATCTGGTCTCAACTTAACTTTGTGTACAAAGTTATTTGCAAAACCCAGTGATGTGTTGCTTTGTGGTGAAAATTTAGACACTGGCTGTGTGCCAGGCACTGGTGCTGTAGTAATGAGACCATCCACTAATTGTAGGTTTAATGCAGCAAAGAGATCCCTTCCAAGTATAGCAGTACCTTTATTCACAATGTAAAAGTCACATTTTGCAGTATTTGATTTAAATTGTACAGTAACTGGCAAACAACCAAGCACAGGGATTGGATCCTTTAATTAACTGACCAGTCTCAGGGCAGGTGCAACAAGCATCTCTTTGGCAAAGTATTTCACAAAAATATCCTTTGGTAGTATAGAAACAGCTGACGCTGTATCAAGCATCAGGTTAATGGAGTGTCCCTTGTGAGCAGAAGCAGTACTGACACTGACTTATCTATAAACTTGTCTGGAATAAATGTACCAGCTTTATCCACACTTAATACTGTGCCATGTGTAGTAGTAAGTTCATGAACATCTTTAGCAGAACTACAGCAGACCGTAGCAAAGTCTCAGGGTGTTTTAAACATTTGCGGCACTGTATAGCTTTTGCAGGACATGTAGTATAGTTTGCAATGTATTGTGTTGAACCACAGCGGAAGCAGTATTTTTTATTTGTATTTGATGCATGGTTTTGCAGTGAATCCCTTTCCTTAGCATTGTATTTTGCCTGTGACTGCGCATTATTAGGCCACAGGTTTGAATTCACAATCTGTACATTCCCAGCAGTTCCCTGATTGAGAGTTTTCGCCTCTGCCACAGCTGTTTCAATTCGGCTAGCAACTGTAATAGCCTTTGCAAGGGTTAAATCTTGCTCTAGGAGCAGTCTCTCTCTAATGCGATGTGAGTTTGTTTTTTCAACTATTTGGTCTCTTAGCATTTCATCTGTTAGATTCCCAAAGTCACAGGTAACAACCGGCTCTCTCAAAGCTGCTACAAATTGTTCTGTGGATTCACCACATTTACTCTTGGCACAAAAAATTATTTATAGCAGTAAGAGCAGATTCATAAGTATCATCAGGTAATGGTAATGTATAGAATATACGCTGTCTCTCTGCCCCCAGGCAGTGAATAAGTAAAGCACGCTTTCTAGCTGCAGAAATCTCCCCTTGGTCAGCAGCAATAATGTAATTATCAAATATACGTATCCAAGCAGTAAAAGGTATGGTAGGCTCACCAGGGTTTGGTAGAAAAGGTGCAGGCTGCTGCAGAGGTAGAAAAGACATCCTTGTCGCCATTTGTTATGTTTGGTAGCTGAGGATGAGGAGGGTATAACAGTGCTTTATTAACAGGTTCATGCAGCCATTACACAACTGCATTACTTCCTACTTTCACTTTCCAAGCTGTACAGAAAGTCCTGTGTATCTGCATAGCACAAGTAATGTGCACAGTGACACCCACAGGCCATTTGCTTCTATTCATCTATTCAGGTTGTCAGGATGTTAGGGTACATAGGACCCCATCAACCATAAAAAAAATATTACTAAATCATTAACAAAAATTTAAACATAAAGGTGCAAATTCACTAAAGAGTGCAACTTCGCCAGCATCCATTTCACTCACATTGCATCACTTCCTCAGGTGTAGATTCGCCAGTACAATTTAATTCAGTAAAATGCGAAGTTGCGTCCATGGCGCAGAACGCTGGCCACGTTGCTGGCCAAGCTGCACTAGCATTACTTCGGCAAACAAAGTGAAATTGCGCTCGAGTTGGGAACTGAAGTTTCAGTGCATGTCTATGTTGCAACAAATACATTACATTACACAAGCCCAGGAAACCTTAATAAAATAAGATAGAGTTGTTATATCACCCTGAAAAAAGTAAAAGATGCTAGCATTTTGTGACAAACTCTTACCTACTCTATTGCACTTTGCCTGGTCTGAGGTGGTGTAGGCAAGTCTGGTGCAAGAGGTAACGTTCAGTAAAATCCGCATCTTAATGAATTTGAATATACCATGTTTTTGTTCTCTGAAAAATCCCCACATTTCCCTATACTGCCAGTGTCTTGTAAGCACTTATGGCCCAAAACACACACACTGGAGCCTTAGGGCTCATCCAGATGCGAAGATTCGGGGAGATTTGTCACCTGGCAACTAAGCGCCTGTACTTTGGGGCAACAAATCTCCCTAAATGGCTTGCTCCTATCTCGCGCCCGCTAGTGCTAAAGTCGCCTGCGTCTATTCACACGCAGCAACACGTTTTTCAAAGTCGTTCAAAATTGCCTCGTGAGGCAATTTCGAGCGACCTTGAAAAACATATTGCCCCGTGTGAATAGGCGCATTCAGGGAGATTTTTCGCCCCCAAAGTACAGGCGCTTAGTCGTGACAAATCTCCCCGAATCTTTGCGTCTGGATGAGCCCTTATAGGTAGATTTCTGAATCCTCAATCTCTCTCTAGGGTTAGGATAGCCCTAGATAGTACATATAAAAATATTTTCAGAATTCAATTAAATAAACTTTTTCCAAAACAGTTCTGTTCTGATATCCTTTCCAAGAACAAGACAAAACGCCAGAAACAGTTCCTGAGATAATGAGTGAAAATTACCATGGTGATTGCTGTCTCCCTAGTCTACAAGGCTTTATTTAAACTAACTATAAACATATGTATCTTTAATATTCTAACTTTATCTAAATGAAGGACAACGTCAAGGTCCCTAAGCGATCTTCACCAAATAAGTTTTACCAGTCTTCTTAATCGATATCTGGCTGAGACATAGTTTTGGCCCCATACACAGACCAATAAGCTGCTGACTCAGCCCAGGTCAGTATCCAATATCAGACCATGTACCAGCAGCTTGAGATTTAGCTTTCTCTTTAGGTTACTAAAGTAAACCATACCCCGCATTGTATTTACTTATACCATGGCAGTTATTAAAATATATATTCTGAAAGCTGTTATAAACAATATATTTGCATGTACATTTTACTCTAAAAGCTAAAATGGAAGCTATAATAGCAATAAAAAAATTATGTATTTAAATAATTATTTTTATTGAACTGAATAAAGCCATATATGAGAAATGGGGTTTGAAATCCAATATTTTACTAATATTCATGATTATGTGGCCACCAGGGGGCACTGTTCCATTGGAGTCTTTGCTCTATATGTTATCTTTCGGTTAATATAGAAGTCATGCTCCGGCCGGTTCAACTTTACATGAATTCACATACACACAATAAAGTCTATCTGCCTATATGTTGTACTGAACATTTAGAGAAAAAACAGATTGAAACCCTGTTTTCCCTTTAATGGGAATATTTATGGCAAACTATAGTGGATATGGATGTAAACTCTATTTACACATAGTATACAGTTTATTCATTTATTAAGGAGTAATTCAGTTTAAAATGAGCTTTTAGTAACATTCTATGGCAATTTGTATCTTTTTTTGTCAATATTTGCTGTTTTCTTTCAGGCTTGCAATTTGAAATACAATTTGTTTCCTAAGGATTAATTACCCTAGCATCCAGGGAACAGTTGGAAAGTTAGAGCGGAATATGAATAGAAGATATTTGGAATGATAAACAATCAAAAAAATAACATCAAAATTTTAAGGCAGAACAGAATAGGTTAATTATTCAGAAATCCTACATAAATCATACAGAACAAATAATAAAACAGTAAAAGGTGCTTAAAATAGGCCTCTCTACAACACAGCAAACACTAATTTAAAGGGACAGTGACAATTTCCACATTTAAAAGGACAGTGTTACTATGCTTTTAGGACCTAGGACCGTTGAGATAGAAAGTACATTTTAGCATTTTCTAAAAAAATATTCGAAGGAACTATCAGATCAGATTTTTTATTTGTCTTTATACCCTGTTTTCCTCCTGCCTGGAATTTAATCTGCAATCCCTGGTTGCTAGGGTAAGTAGAACCCTAGCAACAACATTAACATTGAAATGCCTAACTGGAGAGCTGCAGAAGAAAAATAAATAATTTAAGAACCATAAATACATAAAGAAGGGACACCATCTGTACCTTGTATTGAAATACATGACATCTCAACTTTATTTCTAGGTGACAATTTGCTTTTATTTTGACAAAGAGGTTTTGTTTCCTGTGAAAAATAAAGGGGACACTGCACCATATCCTTTGTTACATTTTCATTCGGCTGAATCCAGCTGCGTGTAATATCCAGATGAATGGAGAATTGGCATCAAACAGCGAGACTCATAGCAGAAGTCAGAATGTGCATCTTTTATTGCGGGGTAAAGAGTTTGGACATTTCTAAGAACATAGCAACAAAGCAGTGATTACTTTTACATAGAAACATTCCTTCAAATTATAAAGAAACAGATTTTCTCCTTAATCCTGAATGTACCGGTCTGCCAAAGAACACATTCATTGTGAACACTGGTTCTAGGGAGGGAAGGCTGTGAGATGATAGAGAAATAAACTTGGAGAGTTGGTAGAAGACTTGGCAAGTGGCCTGGGAAGTAGCATTATATGTTTCTGATGAAACCCTTGTGTGTTTATTATTACCAACATTCTGTATAATGTGGTTGTTCCTTTGTGCTAGGCAGAATAAATGCCCCAGCACAATGAAGCCATATCTACTTCTGTTCATTTTTGGCATGGCGAATACAGAAGCAGAAGCTTTACCGCACTATGCACACAGGCCAGTTATGGAGCTTTTTGCCACCACACTTTTTCCCCCACTGAAAGCAAAGTCAGTACAACTGAAATTACCCCATTGCCTCCAATTTCTTGCTATAATAACTGCATCAATATTACCAATGCTGTATTTTGATAGGATGATGATGATTCCAGCAATAGGAGGCAGTAGGTTCTGATTTGGGGCATATTGCATCACATTTTTACTAACAATAAAACACAAAGAAGAAAATGTCTCAAAATCACTCCGTGTGCCATCGTCCTCTATTTTCTGAAATATATAAAATATATTAATTGGCTTTGGTGACTGACACTAGCTAAATGCTGTAGGAATACTGTGTATTTCCTAAAACCAGAGTCCCTACTTTAGTAAGAGTCCAGCCTAAGGCCCTTTAGAACTACAACTGCCATCATGGTGACACCTTCAACTTTTCTTTCTTGGGATGCTGGAAGTTGCCTATTGGTCTATGTTCACTGGACTGGATATGACAAAAAACCTTAAATATCTCTTATTATTTACAATCCTGTTATTTGCAATGTGCACTCAAATGTTGGAGGCCCATGACACCTGTCCTGTCTGTTTCAAGGCTGCCATTAACAGTGGCCAAGCCTGAGGCACAAAAATAACATATGTGGGATGACTTAATAGTTCATTTAGGATCTCATTCCTAACAGCCCTTCTATTGTTGCAGCTCTTCAGATAAAAACTGAATATTGGACAGTCCCAAAATAAAATGGTTTGCCCTTTTTCAGCAGGAATCCAAACCCTAATTTGCATATGGGGAGGGAAATTGCATGACTTTTTGTTACAAAACAAGGAAGTAAAAAATGTTTTCCCTTCCCACCCCTAATTTGCATATGCAACTTAGGGTTCGGATTCGGTTCGGTGTTCAGATTCGGTGCATCCCTAAAAATGTCACCTTGCCATCCTTCTGTGCTCTCAGTTCCAGTGTTGCTACCTTTTCTATCATGTTTTGTCAATGATGTATAACTGTGCTCTGTAGGGCTCCATAAACTATTGGATGCAGGATAGATGCATATACCTTCATGAAGACAGTTTTGTTATGCAGCATTTTCCTCATAATTCCAGGGTTATTGCAGCTAATTAGTGTCCACATTGGTAAATCCCATTTGAGTTACATTCATCTTTTTCTGGCATCAGTGGTGGTGGAAATTCCATTATTTACAGTGCAGCAGTGCTTGTGATATCTTGGGTGCAAGACAGCTGCTTATGTAGGTATGACAAAAAAATGAGCCTTGGAATTAATAATTACTTAAGGTAGGTATTAATTCCCCATAGAATTTATTCTGCAAACCATATAGATAGACTTAAAGAGGTGGTTCACCTTCAAGTTAACTTTAAGTATATTGTAGAAGGGCCAATTCTAAGAAACTTTTCAATTGGTCTTCATTATTTATTTTTCATAGTTTTTTAATGATTTGCAATTTTTTTCTGTTTCTTTGCAGCTTTCAAATCGGGGTCACTGACACAATCTAAAAACAGACGCTCTGTAAGGCTACAAATGTATTGTTATTGCCACTTTTTATTACTGATCCTTCTATCCCGTCCATCCCCTATTCATATTCCAGTCTCTTATTCAAATAAATGCAGGGTTGCTATGGTAATTTGTACCCTAGAAACCAAATTGCTGACACTGCAAAATATAGAGCTGCTGAATAAAAAGCTAACAACAACAAATAAAACAAAACAATAAAAAATGAAAACCAATTGCAAAATGTCTCCGAATATCGCTCTCTACATTATACTAAAAGTTAACTCAAAGGTGAACAACCCTTTAAGTGCGTTTTTGTTAAAAAAAAAAAAGATTAAAATTAGTATACAATACACTTCATGTTACTACAAGGTTAATAGTAAAATATGTGGCACGCTCCCCCGACCTGTCTGACTTAATTAAAATGTCAGTAACAAGTAATTTGCTGAAAAGACTATGTAAATATATAATATTTTTCCAATCATGATTCAGCCAAGGACTGGACAAGCAAGGGTTGAAAAGGGATACACTGGTTTTATTTCATTCCAGAGAATTTCTGCTGAAAACTGATTAAGAAGTGGAGGAATATAGCTGAACTAAGGAAGAGATTGGGTACAACAAAAAAACGACAGTACAGTGAACCCAAGCAGAGGATGGTAACATGGGCAGTATTACAGTGTAGTTTATGCCTACATGTCCTTGTATTTATTTATCAAATCCATATGTCAGTTTTTTTTTATTTTAGGGAGGGCAAATCCCACTGCTTAATCTTTCTGCTGATATTACTACCCATGTAGCATGCATAATTACAGGAGCTGTTCTTGATCACAGAAGGGCCACTGATTCCTCATGCTTCCAATGTGCTACCAAGGAAATAATGCTTATATAGGTTCACTCTGGGACTGGCTCATTGAAGTTCACAAGCAACTCTGTAGAAGTGATACTCTTAATTTTGGTGTCATTGACTTTCTGGACATCTAGGCAGCATATCAGTTTCTTTGGGTGGCTTTGAAGCTTCTATTGTTTTGGTAACCTCAGCACGGAAATTTCCTTCCTGCCTGCTTACCAGGAATGATTCTGTCTTGTGGTGTATCCCACCAAAATCAAATTTCTCCTGGTTCATTCTTTCTTCCCATATGTCCCCTGGGGCTCTCAGTATCTGCCATGTTGATTTAAAATTTGGAGGGCCCTTATAGATACTATTAATAGCTACTCTCTGTCCTTCTCATCGTACCATTAGATACATATAAACCCCTTGGCATCAAAGCCATTGCTTATTTTTGAAAGCCTGGTTTTTGCAAATTAAGCTTGAATAAAAACTAGATGTATTGCCAAACAGAGCCTCTTGTAGGCTGCCTGTGCACACAGTGGCTACCAATTAGCCAACAGCACTTATCTGTACCACTAAGGAGCATTGCATATGCTTGAGTTGTTCACTAATTATTTTTACATCTAAATATGACTCAGGCATAAAAAGGGTTGGGGTTCCATGGTTAAAAAAAAACCCTTTTGAATCTGGAAGTAGTAGAGGGGACAGATTTTTAGAGCTCCAGACATACTAGTATGAACTGGGGACACTTACTTTATAGATATTATTATCTAGATAGATATAACCCAGTTGATAAACTAGGTTGAATTTTTCCCCAATATGATTTGTGCAGTCAGCCATTCTTTATCTGTACTTTGATTATACAGCATGGTAATTATTGACTCAGACGTGTTCCAGACATTATTGTAGTATAAATCTAGCAAAGATAAGCCATATAGCAAAATACTTAAAATAATCTTATTCCATAACCAGCATTAAAAGAACCTTATCATTAATTACAATAAAAAGAATCCAAATTAATTAACAGTTCCTTAGGTGTATGGCACATAGGACGTTCCAGTAACAGTTTTCTGTGTGTCCCATTATAGCCAATGAGCTGTGGCAATTCTCAGTGCTTTATTGCTGCTCTTTTCCCTAGAAAACGTGGCAGTCAAATTTCCCATGTATATGGTCATGAGAAAATAAATGTATATGAAACACCAGTGAGTAGTAACTAGATATAATAACCTCTAAAATATGAGTTATCAATATATTGTACAGATGCGGAACCCCCTAATGTAACATATAAGCCATACAGTATATGACTTGATCATTTGTAGGGTGTTATGTATTTGACTTTGTTGATTCTTCAGCCTTCCTGTACTTCCAAAGACCCATTCTTCTCTAATCTGGCCATGTCTTTAGATTATTTGAAACCGTATTTCTTCCACGTCCCTCCATGTCAGTACACATGGGTATTGCCCCTCCCAGACCCGGAGGTAGGACCTATAACATAGCCAATCAAAATTAACCATGGCCTATAGGACCTCATGACTTCCTCCTCACCCCAGTTATATTTTATCAACTTCCCTTTTTGGAAGAATGTGATGCTGGCCTTATTCTCAGGGCCTCCTTAGCATCAGTTTGGCTTTGCCTTGTGTTGGTTTTTCCCACCCCTTATTTTTGGGGGCACGGCTTGGTAGATCCCATGTGTACTGACATGGAGGGACGTGGAAGAAATAGAGAATTTTACTTACCTACTTGACGTAAATTCCTTTTCTTCTAGTCCCGACATGTCAGTACGGGGTTTCCCATCCCAAGTTATTTAGTTACTGTACTGCTATGACAAAGGTATAACTGGGGTGAGGAGGAAGTCATGAGGTCTTATAGGCCATGGTTAATTTTGATTGGCTATGTTATAGGTCCTACCTCCGGGTCTGGGAGGGGCAATACCCATGTGTACTGACATGTCGGGACTAGAAGAAAAGGAATTTACGTCAAGTAGGTAAGTAAAATTCTCTATTTCATAGAGGAGAATCTTAGATCATACCTTTAAATAGGCAAATTCTATTTCAGCATCGCCGGCCCTTGGAACTTGTGTGATAGGAAAGTTTAAGGTCACGCTCCCCACTCTATTAAGTATTTCACCATAGAAAGCATTGTCAAGAACATTCCGCACCCCCTCCCAACATCTTCCTCTTCCCCAGGAAAAATAAGTCTACACTTGATTTGTAGATCAAACACTGCACTCATTTTATTCTTAGTCTATTGATGTCTATTAATATTTTCCATGCCACTGCCGTATTCCCTGGAATTATCCTTAACTGCTGCCAGATTTGTTCTTTGAAGAGTAATGAAACTGTTACAAAAGTTTCACATTGGACCCACCTTATTTTTTAAGGTAATCCTGTGTTTGTGCTACTGTAGAGAAAAAAACCTCTGGACCAAACAAGTACATTCTTAATAATTGAGTAAGCTTTAGAAAACGAATCAATAAAATAAATATTTTAGGTCTTGGGAAAGAAGTGTATTACTGAAATTTTAGTATCTGAACTGTTGTAGCTGACTGTTAACGACTCATGCTCTTGATCTGTTAGTAACTAAAATTAATACTAAAGGAGGAATGTAATATGATTCGTTAGCGATCATGTTTGCACCATTTTTGACTCATTAAAACCTCAAATCATAGCAAAGTTTGCAACCAAACTGCCTTTGCAAATGTTTATGTAATAAAAATTCGCAATTGCAAATTGTTATTTGCAACAAAATATTTAACGAAACTCCAGAGCAGTTTGCAATGTGCAATTAAGATTCACTATGCAATAAAAGCATAATGAAGAATATTACTTTGTGACAGGCAAATTGGGAGAAAATGCTGGGAAAAAAGTTACTGCAATATGTCTGGGCCTCATTTATCAACACTGGACAAATTTACCCATGTGCAGTTACCTATTGCAACCAATCGGTGATTAGCTTTGAAGCCAGCTGCAAGTAGAACAATGGATGCAGAAATATGATTGGTTGCTATGGGTAACTGCCCACGGGCAAATTTGCCCTGTGTTGATAAATGAGCCCCACTTCTCTTTAATAGAAAAAAGTGTTTAGTCCACTAGTTTCTACTATTTTAGGTTGATTAATTTATTGGTGGAACTGTGCTCACCTGTACAATTATAGTTTCTTATGATTCTACCCATATGAACAGATCAGGAATTTTCAGATAATGGTCTCCAGTTTTTCATGCCACTGCAGACTGCTAATTTGCAAAGATTTAGAAATCTAAGTGGCTGAATATTTGGTCACTCTTGCCTTTTTTGGCTGTGTATTGGGCCAAAACAATAGCTTGCCCTACTAATGTCAATCTAGGGTTCAGGCAGATATCAATCAGGAATGCTGGAAAATCCTGCTGACCAAGGACAACATTAAATAATGGGCATTTCCCTCTCCCAAAGGCTCCTATGCAATATCATTGTTGCAGCATTTATAAGTATGCAATATAATTGTATTTGCAGCATTTATGAGTAGTGACTTATACAAATACTACTCATATGTATTGTTTTGGGGAGAACAAATTAAACCCTTTACATTTTGATTACATCTCAGTGACCATGTGAAAGAAAAAGCCTGCCAGTTAAACAAGGAATAAACATGAATCAATATTAAAGGGGTGGTTCGCCTTAAAGATAACTTTTAGTATGCCATAGAATGGCTAATTCTTATCAGCTTTTCAAATGGCCTTCGTTTTTTCTTTTTTGTATAGTTTTTGAAAAATTTGCATTCTGACTCTTTCCAGATTTTAAATAGTCACTGACCCCCTTTTAAAAAACGTATGCTTGGTAAGGATCCAAATGTATTGTTATTGCTACTTTTATATTCAGACCCTCTCCTATTTATATTCCAGTCTCTTATTCAAATCAGTGCATGTTTGCTGGGATAATTTGGGCCATAGTAACCAGATAGATGGCATTGCAAACTGGAGAGAGAAAAATGAAAACCACTTGCAAATTGTCTCAGAATATCACTCTCTACGCTACGTCATACTAAAAGTTAGTTTAAAAGAGAACAATCCCTTTAATACCCATGAAAGGTTGGTTGTTTTTGTTTAAAAAGCTTTTAATTACAGTAATGATAATAATAATAAACTTCAGTTTCTATGACACGTGAGGTCAGGGGGTTTGTCTAAGGTACATGCACCATCCTCAGCCCAAATGGGATCTTGGAGATACTTGTCAAACCTGGAAGTGGTAACCCTAGCACACTTATTATCCCATGCATTCAGCTTCCTTAATATAGCTCTCAAATGAAACAGAATTGTGGATTTAGAAAGTGGATTGTATTCTCTCATTCTTTTATGTCTTAGTTTTATTTATATTGCTCCATACATTACTAAAATGAGCACCTACTGTACTATAACAGTTGTAAGGTACAGTGTAAATGGCTTAGCAGGAAAATAAATTTTGGACTAACATGGATGGTGGGGGTGTTTAAAGTAAAGCCCTATTAGAACCATTACAAATGTGTTTAAACTGTTAATCTGTGACAATTACACTATTAAAAGCTTGGGAAGCCTCATTTCTGCAAACCCTAAATCCCCCTTTCCTCTTGATGATACAAGAGCACTTTTCCTACATGCAAAGTCTCATGGGAAACAAAGCTTTATATCCCCAGGAAATTAACACTAGGCTTTTGGCATTAGAGGGTCAAGTATTCCCATGACAGAAGGCTAGTGCATCAAATAAAGATGATTGGGTGGCTTAGTGGTAGGAAAACTACATTGGTATTCTTGTGTGTCTCAGAATATACAGGAGTCAGACAGGTACCTCCTCCTCTAGTCATTGAAAATACTTTTGCTGGTCTCCTCGCTGGCCACACTGGCCAAATGTGTGGGCAATTTTTCCTCACCGCTCACATGTATTGTTATGGTATAAACATACTCACTGTTGGCCATGTGCCCATGATGGAGATTTGGTAAACTGTAGATTGCTATTTACCATATACAGATATGGGATCCATTATCCCGAAATCCATTATCCAGAATGCTCCAAATTACAAAAAAGGCCATCTCCCATAAACTCCATTATAAATAAATAATTCAAATGATTAAAATTGATTTCCTTTTCTCTGTAAAACAGTAGCTTTTACTTGATCCAAACTAAGATATAATTAATCCTTATTGGAAGCAAAAACAGTCTATTGGGTTTATTTAATGTTTATATGATTTTCTAGTAGAATTCAGGTATGAAGATCCAAATAACAGAAGGATCCATTATCTGGAAACCCCCAGGTCCCGAGCATTCTGGATAAAAGGTCCCATACCTGTACTATACAATCTGGTTACAGTCGCATGGAGCCTACTCAGACAGCTAATTAGTTTTGGCATTATTACTATTATAGACTAACCTGCCACTGCCCTCCCTTTGTAGCCTGCATGCTCATATGTTTAAACTATGTACTTAAGCTAGATAATTTATTTAATCCTGTGACTTAAACTGACTTAAATATGGCAAATCTATGACTCTCAAGAGAAAGCTAAGCACAATAAGAGAAACGTGTCCTCATTGGTGTGTTTCTATATTCCAGTTCAATTGCTTTACCATGGCTTACTAGGTTAGTAGCTTCCGGTAGTGGAAAATAGTATTACTTGTCATAATAGTACTAATAAAATAGTAGTAATAATAGTGCTATTAAAAAGTATAAAAAGGAATAGAATTCTGGGTTAAAACTGAATGCATCATAGAGGTTTTACCTAGGTAGAACTCATAAAGATTTGCAAGACACATGGCTGTAGCCAATAGGGTCAGAGTTGGCCAAAATGATTCCTTATTCATACCTCCCAACTGTCCCGTTATCACGGGACAGTCCCGACTTTGACAGCTCAGCCTGCAGTCCCGGATTGTCCTGGGACTGAAGCGTCCCAACTTTCTCTCTGATCTCCTGCACTGATGCCAGAAAAAGATGCAATGCTTCTAAAACTTAATTAAATAAGAGGCCAGAATATATGGCAGCTGCACTTAGATAAGGTGGCCATACACGGGCCGATAAAAGCTGCCGACAGACCAAGTCGGCACCTTATTGGCCCGTGTATGGGGCCCTCCGATGGGCTTTACTGATCGATATCTGGTCGAAAGTTGGCCAGATGTCGATAGGGTGGGACTAAAAATCCTGACCGCCTATATAGCCTCAATTATGATATGATTGTTGGGCCCTAGGGCCCACGATCGGATCACCCCAATTTCACCCACTTCAAGGTGGCGCCAAACGATAAATATATTTGTAACTATTTAAGAAGAGCAAAGATACAATTGTACCTATTTAAGATGAGCAGGTCTCTTAGTGAAACTGTGGCTTGCAACATAAAGGGCAATGCACCATCATTAGCAAAACCTGACCCTAATACCCCCAGAAATGTGTCAAAACTTTGTAATAGGGGTATATACCATTTTGGGAGGTTTGCTCATGAAAAATAATATAGTTGGCATCCATCTCCAACTGGAAAAAATAGCATCCAATGTTGCACAGTCTGTTTCTTTTCGCTTTATGTTCACAAGCTGAACTTTAGCAACATTCAGTGTACTGTAGGTTTTGTGTATGTGAAAGACCAAATACACAAGGGAGACACACACTTCAGAGCACCATTTCACGGTGGAAGCATGTGCAGCTACGTACCTCAGGCCTCGGCCAGCCCTAACTGAAACATTAAATCACTTGCGTATAGGGGAGGCTGACCATTTATAATTTGGGACAAAGTCTACAGTAATGTATCTTTGATATTATTTTTATTCAGATAACACCATCACCTCCGTGTAGTAAAAGGGATACCACTACATGACATAACACTTTACATAGACAACTAAATATTACACCAGAATAGATGTAGGGTCGAGTCTTTATATTGTAAGAAGACGATAGGGGGGTGGACCTGCTCTCCAGAGCTTACACTCTTAGTATAAAATATATCCATAGTAAATAAAAATCAGTGATTAGTGTTCTTTACAATTGTGAACTTTCCTGATAAAGTTGCCTTTTGTTTTGTCTGTAGTTAGTTTGCTCTGCACTGAAGACTATTCTGGTTGTTTTAAACCAGGGGTGTCCAACCTTTTGGCTTCCCTGGGCCACTTTGGAAAAATAAAAATTGTCTGGGGCCACACATGAAATACACAAACTTTTGATTTGTAAAAGTAAAGAAAATGTACAGAAAAGTACTACATTACCAATTGGATAACCAGATAGAGCTATACACTGGAATATGGGACACCTGGATATTAAATAGACGTATTAAATTATTATTATTACTACTAACTGGGCAATGGTCAGAGTCCCCCTCCTGCCTACTCCTATATCCTTTGCAACAAAACTTTTCCTCGGGAACCAAGCATTTCCAGCTGGGCCGCATTCATTTCTATCCTGGGCTGCAGGTTGGACACCCCTGTTTTAAACAGAGCTTACAGGTATAGGATACAGACAACCATTATAGAGAAAGCTCTGAATTATGGGAAGGCCGCCTCCCATACCACCTTTGTCAGCAAATAGTTCTTTTTTTTAAAAGTGATTTCCTTTTCTCTGTACTTGAGGTTAATCAGCTACATGCAGTGTCAGACTGGCCCACTGGAAAACTCCCGGTGGGCCAAGGTATCAGTGGGCCCTCAAGCTGTTAATTCATGGCCTATTTCATGGCCATTCCCTATTTCTATGAGATCAAAGAGGCTAAATAGATGGAATAATTGATTATAGTATGTAAAGAAAACAAACTAGGAGAATAGAGGTTGAGTGAGGAGATGAAGAATATTAATACTGAGAGTGGGCCCCTGGTATAAGGTTTTATGGTGGGCCCCTGGTGTCCCAGTCCGACACTGGCTACATGAACCCATTTTGGTAAGAAAACAACCCTATTGGGTTTATTTCATGTTTCTATGATTTTTAGCAGACTTTAGGTATAGAGATTCAAATTACAGAAAGATAAAAAAAAAAAGAATTTCAAAAGTCCAATATATCTGTAATCGTTAAGGTTTCTTTCTATACTTTATAATATTATATGTTCCTGAAAAATATAACACTAGACATTACCCCCCAAATAGCTCCACCAGGAGACTGCAGTTTTTACAAACTGGAATTACAATCTTTAATTATTAGAATAAGAGGAAAATAAATGTAGAAATAACACAATTTAATGAGTTTAAATACATTGATATCCCACCATCATAAGTCATAATTTACATTCGCATTTTGCTATTTTAGTAAATAATGAGGTAAAATAAGATTCAGCTACTTTAATGCATGCATTAGTGCTATCCATATGTCACCTCATGTCTTTTATATGGTATATTTCTCATTGTCTCTCGTTGCTTCTTGTACATTGGGTTTTTATCTTTGGCACAGCAGAATGCCAAGTTTACAAATTCTGCAATACCCCTCTGGTTTCTCTTGGGTTTTCCCTAGTAGATTAGTGTTAGCCTCTCTGTTAGATTTTAGGATTAGGGACGGGTTGTTGTTCAAAAGGGATGTTTTGTGCTGCTTTGATGAAGCTTGCTTGCTGAATACTAGTGGACATATTTGGGGTCCTGCATTAATATCACAATAAATTCGTCCTAATTCTGTCTGCTAGATGCTCGTGTAATCTGCTTTAACAGACAGATATATGCCAATAAGGGGTTAGACCAGTACTAGTTCCTTTATGGGGGAATTTACTGATCTGCAGTTTAAATTAAAAAGTAACACACTGGTCACTATGATTTACTAGACATAAAGATTGTACAAGTATGAGATCTGTTATCCAGAATCCTTGGGACCTGGATTTTGCCCCATGCGGGATTTTTCCATCATTTTGACATCCATACCTTAATTTGGAACGAAGATCAGGTACAAGGTACTGAGAAAAAAAATCATTTGTAAAATTTTTAATTATTAGATGAAAAAATGATAGATGGCTTTCCTGTAATATGGAGCTTTGTGGATAACATGTTTCCAGATAATGTATCCCACACCTGTATTTTATATTACACTTTCCCTTATTATCTCAGCCATGTTGTATGTATTCATTTTAATTTAGATTCCTCGTTGTTTAATCGTACCCATTATGCCATATATTCTCAACGAAGAAATGAAGAAAGACACAGTACTGTGCTTTTATTGGTTGCTGTAACCAAGCAAGTATGTGTGCTTCATATATGCCAGAGAGGGAACACTTTAGCACTTAGCCTTTTTATATGGGAATTCCAATAGCACATACTACTAGGTAGATGTTTTTTTTTCATGGAAAAATATGTAATTATAACAGTGTTTTATGTAAAGGTGTTTTATAATGACCTGAAATGTTCTGGGATATAGTTTCACTTTGAAATGCCAGAAGAAGTCACGGATGGGATGTTGTTATGAAATAACAACCCAAATAGTTTCTTCAGTCTCTTCCCATATTTAGCTTTACTACGTCAGTGAGCTGAGATAGCCCAATGTTTTCTGTATGGTGCTGTGTTGTTGTCAATCCAACCTATTATCTTTCAGCACATTCCATAGGAAGGTCCAGAGGAAGCCCTCTACATACTTCTCCCATCCTCGTCATGTATTTCATTTCCCTGACATTTGTCTAAATTATCTGGCTGACCAAAATCAGTTTGGCTTCCTCTTGTTAAAGTCCACTTACGAATTAGGTACAGCATATTAAGATTCTTCTCAACATTTGTCCCTACGGTTCAGGATGATGAAGAATTTGAAGCTGACATGAGCATCAGTTCTACCAAAGGCCACTTCAGTCTAATGTGATGAGGTTACTACTGGGTCAGCCAAATTCATTTTAGCTCCACTTACTGGCCCTCTTCTGTTTGGCTGCTTTTATCCTACAATATTTCCGTTTGTGATACCAAACTGTTACAAACAAATATTATATTGTCATTTCCAGAGTGACTGTATCCTGTAAGCATAGCAAGTCCCTGAATCTCATGGAATCCCCATATGGAAGAATTAATTCCATATAACTGACTTCAGGGAGGCCTGTCAACATAAATGATTCACCACTGTAGGTTTCTGACAGATTTAGTCAGAAACAGGAAACAATTTGTCAGCAAGGATTTTTTTTTAGAATGCATTCACCGAGCCAGGCTAGTCAATAAACATCTTCATACAATCCTGGTGTGTAGTAAATTGTTCAGTGCTTTTCAGATTTGTTTTACCCAGAGTTCAACTCTATGCTGTATTACACTGATGATGAAGGCTATTAGGGCCCCAGCCAATTCTGCCTTCTGGAGAGAGACCTACAAAATCATTAATGTTGCCTGATACTGCCCCAGGCCTGTGTTTATCCATGAGTCATTGATGGTGATACTGTATCTTATATATATATAATAAGATTTCCCTATTGGCTTGTGTGTTCTTTATGTGTGCAAACACAGTATGACCAATAAAACTTGTCAGGGACCATCCTCTCATTAGCAAGAACTTCCAATAGTGCTTTGGATTTTTAAAAAACATGAAGTTTTCATTTGCAATAGTCCTGTGTATTTAATTGCCCAAACTCTATTATCTCTATATTACCACAATAGTTCATTCACAGAAAGCAACCAAACCTTTCAGAGACCATCCTACTATGTGAATGAAGGTAAGTGACTACTTTTGGTGCAGAATATATTGCCCTCTGTCCACAATGGCCAGCTGTTCTATCTGACTAATCACATTTCAGCAAGCCATAGGAATCCAAATAAGTTGTGATGAAGAAGCCCAGATTAAATGAACGACAGTGGCAAATTATAGAAATAATAAGAACAAATCCAGCAAACTCTCAAAGTACAGAAAAAACTAGCAGAACAATGGAATGAATTTGTCAGCTGCTACCCAACCTTGTGAAGACATTAAATACACATTCAAAGCATTGCCCAACCTACTTAAAGGACTAGTAACATCAAAAAATAATATTGTTTAAAAGTGATAAAAATATAAGGCAGTGTTGCCCTGCACTAGTAAAACTGCTGTGTTTGCTTCAGAAACACTACTATTGTTTATATAAATGAGCTGCTGTGTAGCCATGGGGCAGCCATTCAAAGGAGAAAAGGCTCAAGTTACACAGCAGATAGCAGACAAGCTCTGTAGAACATAATGTTATCTGTTATCCATTACTTATCCTGTGTCATATAGCTGTTTTTCAATTTCCGCCATTGCTACTTAGCGGCTTGTTTATATGAACTATAGTAGTGTTTCTGAAGCAAACAGATCAGTTTTACCAGTGCAGGGCAACACTACATGATATTTTCATTACTTTAAAACACTTTCATTTTTGGTGTTACTGTTCCTTTAAGACATTAAAGGCAAATGAATGCATTTTATATTTTACAAAGGCATTTAAATGCATCCCTTTTGTATAACTTTGTTTTGCTATTTCTTTCTAAACAAGACAAATAGGATGGTAGATAGACAGATAATAATATTTTGAATGTAAGCTGAATAATGTTAGGGGCATACAGGTTGGAAGTTTAAAGGGATACTGTCATGGGGAAAAAGAAGAATTCTGCATTGAAGTCCATTTCTCAAAAGAGCAAACAGATTTTTTTAAATGTCATTTTGAAATCTGACATGGGGCTAGACATATTGTCAATGCCCCAGCTGCTCCAAGTCATGTTACTTGTGCTCTGATAAACTTCAGTCATTCTTTACTACTGTACTGCAAGTTGGAGTGATAT
>CM044437.1:106608162-106637904 GCA_024363595.1 Xenopus borealis
ATGTTGCTGTGGCACCAGTACTAATACCACACAGTGTATATCATGAAAATATCACATATTGAATATAAACCTGCCATGCAGCTTGCAAAAACTATTACAGACACACTGGTGTGTGTCAATCACCTCCCTAACAAAACTGCTCTACTAGAGGCACAGGCAGAGACTACAGTCCAGTCAAAGGTCAGTTTTGCATAGTTGGACAATAGACAGTTGCAACATTATTAGGAGTACAGTTGGGATAATACCATTTTTTTTAAGAACTGAGAGGCAAAAGTATTTTCAAAAAAATCTAGATATTTTGAGTAGCTCAGTCATAGCAGTACATAAAAAATGATACACATTTTTACATGATAATCTAAAATAATTACTTTGCCATGTGGAGCAAAGTGAAAAATCTGGCACAATTGTGTATCTGTAAAATAACGAGAAAATATTAGTGTCATGATACTTTGCCCGTATTTCTAAGCTTATCAGATAATGGGTCTCTAGATAATGGATCCTATACCTGTATAATTCAGTTACATCCAGATGCTACATTAAAAAAACAGGTGCAAAATAACCTCTCTTTTACACTATTCACCTATGCAATGGTTTTTAATTTGGTGCAAGATTAGGGTTGCCACATTTTCTTGAAAAAAATACCGGCCTTCCTAAATATTTATCTTTTTTTCCTATTAATAACATTGAGATCAACCATCAAAAAAACGGTCAGACTCGTAAAAAAATGGCCATGTGGCAAACCTATGCAAAATGTAGAGTGAGTGTGCCTATCCATGGTACAGAAAATGTACCCTCTGCAAGTTGGGCAATTATATACCCCTTAGAGCTCTGGTTTTTGGGAATATACTATTGTTAAAATAGCCCTAACTTCTTTGCAGAACAGCATGTTACAACTCTGCATGTGTTGTGGGTCAATTATTTACATATTAATGGACCACATTGTAATATAATAATTATGGTATACAAATATGGCAGCGAGGCCCCTGAACAGACAATAGGCCTGAAAAACTCCTGGATGTCTGTGTCTGTCCCAGAAATCTCCAGCAGAACAGCCCTATCACAGAATATTTGCAGCCGCATACTCCCAAGGGCAGGATATTGTTGAACCGGCACAAGATGTGCTTTTAGCAGAGGGACAGTAAAACCAACTTGTATTCTATATATGTTTGTATTGCTAAAGGATTTCATTTAGGTCAACAGTCAGATCACAGTTTTATGGCAAACCTACCTTGGCAGTTTTCACTTTATGACAATCCAGATTTCATTATTATTTACGTAGTGTGAGAACACTGATACCATTTTTACCTGTTTGAAATTCCCCTCCGCCTCCTGGCAGCCTACTGTTAACCCCTTCTTAAGCAACATTCTCAGCAACCTGGTGCACCTTCCTCGATTTATTTGGTTGTGTGAGATGTACATAAAGCCTACAGCTACATTATATGTAGTGCTTTGTCAGTGTTGTCCAACTGACAGCCCATGGACCATTTATGGCCCTCATAAATAAACTGTATATATTGTATCTGAAAGAGCAATGAGTTTCACAAAATTGTATTTATAACTACAATAAGGAGTGACTATGTCACTACAGAAATGGTTTTAAAAAGACTAGATTGAAGAATGACCATTTCACTACAACATGGAGAGAACATATGGAGGTCACTGCTCATTGTAGTAATAAGGTGTCACCTCACTGTAGTGCCACAATTACTATACATCAGTAAGGACACAAGGAGTGTGTTTATCACTGCTAGGAAGGTTCACAAAAAGGAGTTGTCATTTCACTAGAATCTGAAAAGGGCATGTCACTACAATTAAAGGGTGACAATATCACTACAATAGGGAGTAATCATATCACTACCTTGTGCAGAGGCGATGTCACTACAATGAGGCATAATCATATCACTTCAACATAAAGAAACCATGTCACTACACTGAGGAGTAATAATATCCTACAGCAAGGAGAAGCCAGGTTACTACAAAGAGGAGTAATCATATCTCTACAACAAGATAGACCAGGTTACTACAATGAGGAGTAATCATAAAACTACAGCAAGGAGAGTCCATGTCACTACAATAGAATATCACTGAAACAAGGTATAATTATAATACTGCAATGTGGAGAAGCCATGTCACTACATTGAGGAGTAATAATATCACTACAATAAGGAGAGGCCATGCCATTACAATGAGGAGTAGCCATATCACTATAACAAGGAGAGGCCATTTCACTACAATGAGGAGTAATCATATCACTGCAGCAATGAGTGCAAAGTTACTACAAAGAGGAGTAATCATAGCATAATAACAGGGAGAGGCCACATAACTACAATGAGAGAAGACAATATAACTGCAATGAAGTATAATCATATCACTATAAGGTGTGAAAGCCATGACACTACAAGAAGGGTTGACAATATCCCTGCAATGTGGAGAAATCATATCACCACAATGTGTAGAGACAGTGTCACTACAATGTATGTTTATATGGACCATATGGAAACAAAACATAAAAAAAACCAGTATAATGGGTCTGACACCTGGTCCAAGAGGCCAAAAAAATACAGTTTCTCTGATATGTTACTATTTCAACAACGTTTTTATTTTTTTACATGTTTAGCAACTACTTCAAATCCATAACAGCATTGCCAGAAAGCAGTAAGGTGTTACAAAGAACAAAATACTGATTCTATTATAAGACTGGTAATATTTTGCAGGTTCATAATAAAATCCCTTTAGACTACTTACCAAACTTACCACTTTATATTGCAGTACAATTTTCAAGCTTCCAAAGGTCCATGGTATGAGGAACGCTGGGAAGTGAATTTTCAAAAGGAAAGGTAAACTTTACATTTACAGCAAAGAAGAATTGCTAAAGAAGAAAAAATCTTGTTAAACATCATTAGGAGGTTTTATTTTATTTGCCATGATAAGGTTTATTGCTTTGAAGCACAGGCCAAAACAAGCTAACCTTTTAACCTCGCCTAAGTCTGCTCTTTAGCCACCAAAAGTCATGTTAGGGAAAGTCTGATTAACTCATTGTGGCAATGGATAGAAATTACATTCTATACCTCATAAAGCCCATGCAATGAATTTATTTCATTTAGGGATGCACCGAATCCACTATTTTGGATTCGGCCGAACCCCCAAATCCTTTCCGAAAGATTAAGCCGAATACCAAACCGAATCCGAACCCTAATTTGCAAATGCAAATTATTGGTGGGAAGGAGAAAACATTTTCTACTTCCTTGTTTTGTGCCAAAAAGTCACGTGATTTCCCTCCCTGGCCCTCATTTGCATATGCAAATTAGGATTTGGTTCGGCCAGGCAGGAGGATTCGGCCGAATCCTGCTGAAAAAGGCAGAATCCTGGCCGAATCCCAAACAGAATCCTGGATTCGGTGCATCCCTAATTTCAATTTGCTGTCAACTAATGACAACTAACTAACAAATGGGCCATTCTTTGTCTCAAGGGTGTAACCAGAGGCGCTTCACCAATGAGGTGAGTTGAGAAACTCGCCTCAGGCGGCAGCGCCAGAGAGCTTTCCAGGGGTGGCAAAATACCGCTCCTGGTTCCTTTAAGAGCCGAATTTCAGGTTTTTAAACCCATTCGGCTTTACTAGTGTGAGAGAGTGCAATTGCGCTAGTGTTCCTGACTCCCTTCCCGACAGGTAAGCCGGCGAGGGAGGGAGGCATTTCAGGAGCCACCTCAGGCGGCTCCTTCGTCATAATCGGTGGTGGGTGTAACTGCCGAAGAAGCAGAGCAGTGGGGACCAGGGGTATATGGGAACCTATGAGGCCCTGATTAATGAGCAGTTTTAATATATATTTGTAAAACAGGACAACTTCTGGATATTTTGGAGGCCCTAAAATAAATTTGATGTGAGGCCCAGTAACATCTACTTCTTATTTAGGCATGATGACAAAAATACTAGATCAAATTGAACAGTGCCCTGCCAGATCCATTCTATAGGTAGTTGTCCACCTGTCAGGATCCAAGTTATTGAAAGGATCCAAAATCCATCAAGCTGATGATCATTACTAAAACTAACGCAGGGACTGACTGAATGGGAGCTTGATCAGAATCTTCTCAGTTCAGGAATTATATAGTTTCAGTTCACCATACATATGTCAGCTGGTTTGTACAAAACTGAACAAGTTAGATAACTTATAGATAGGATGGGTAAGGGTGTCAGTCGAAATGCTGACCAATATATTGTCTTTGACTGGCACAACCCCATCTAGTAGATCAAACTCTGGAATAAATAACAGTAGCACATATTAGGGTTTAATATATAGCTGCTAACATCAACCATTCAGACCTTTCTTTCATTTTCTAACATGTCGTAGACTGCTCAAAACTAGTGGCCGATTGGTTGCTGTTGTCAACTGCATTTGTCCAATTTAAAACTTATTAATGTGAATCAGCCTCGTTATTCAATTTGGTGGAGCAGTCACAAATGCTGACTCAGGGGGATTGGGGTTTATTGAGAAGTGGGTAGGGTGGCTATGGTCATTTTTGGGCAGATTTGGTGTACCCTAAATTATATAATTTTTTTATTTTAAACTGTATCACAACATTCTATGCCAATTTTCATCCTTGCATTAAATGCTCCAGTAGTCTTTAACTGTCTGTGCCCTGCTGGAATATAACGGTATGCAAGCTCCAGTAGCGAAATGCATTCTTACAGTATTATTGTTTTACAGAGAATATTTGCATACCTTTTTTCACCCATACAGTATGTAGAGTTGTTATTGTAACACAAAGGAAATGATGGCCATACACTATAAGATCTGCTCGTTTGTTGAGGTCCACAAACAAGCAGACTTTTCCCCCAATATGCCCACCTAAGGTAGGCAATATCAGGCTTGTTGGCCCTTGGGTGCCTAATAGACATCTGGTCGTCGGGTCTCCATACACGGCAGATAAACTGGCAAATTGGTGTAAGGTTAGGGCCACACAGGACCAAATCAGCCTGGCAAATATGTAAGACAATTTCAGCTCCTACCATGGGCAGTAGCTTTCTTTTTCTTTTGCATTCAGAAAAAATTTCCTGCTATGATGCAAACACACAGAAGAGGGAGGCTACTGCAGACGGTAGGGGCTGAAATCAGCCTGTGTTTTTCAAGCTAATTTCAGTTCCATGTGGCCCTAGACTTAAGGACCAGTGTATGGCCACCTTAACTGCTCAGTGGAATCTGATAAAGGATTAGCTCTGCCAGAGAGACAGACCTCAAAGTACTCATCCAGAGGTTATTCTTTACAGCAATTATACCTTTGAGAATGCAGCATCTGGTTTGGTAGATAGTGGCTGACAAAGCTCTATTGGTGGAGGTAAATATGACTTTGTCTTTATGGCAGTAATAATTAAACAAAATGAGCCTCTATCTTAGAGCTGTTCAACTCCTTAACTTGTTGCATTCTTCTTCAATTGTGTTTGAATTCAGCACTAAAGATAATAAAGACAGATTGAATTGGCTCTTTACATGGAATATTTTATTTATTTTAGTTGATATGCCATTGTGTTTCTTCTTGGAGACTCTTTGCTGAAAGTGGAAACAATGGGCAATATGTAGGTTGGAGTAGATCTGGTGCACACTGATTAAAAGGATTTACATAGAAATACATGAAATAGTTTTCTCTTATTTCAATGGAGGAATGACGGTGTCCCATAATTACTCCATCTCTGCTATACATCTTGTCTAATGTTCCAGAGGAAACGTTACTCAAATATAGAAGATGTTCTAAAATAAAATTATCTTTGTAATGAGCATATGAGATTTGTATAGATATGGTATGTAGTTTCCATATTTTCATAAAAATGGAAAAAAAAATCTTATTGGGCTTGTTTCAGTTTCTAAACTGAAGATGAAGAAAAAATTTGAGACTTGAAAGGAAAATAGTTCAAAACAGTTTGTCAAAATGGCAAAAAGAGTGAAAATACATACACACACTCATTTCCACCTTTTCAGGAATTTGAATTAAGTTTCATGAAACCTGAAAAAGGCATACAGCAATCTTTGTACCTAGTAAATAGTGTGCTTTTAATGTAATGCTATAGAAAACCCAGGGGAGGAAGGCAGCTTTAGTATGGTGCAATGGAAGACTTTGAAAAAATTCTAGCAAGGCCTGAATTTCCCTTCCACTTCCACTTTGGCAGGGTCAATTTACAAAGTACTACTTGAAATCATTTAGACAAGAAAACATAACGTTTGAGTACACATCTCTGTTATTAAAGGTCAAAAATATTTTTATAGAGTTTCAAGACTTTCAAATGTCTTTTGTGGTCATAAAGTAAGCATACAAGTAAATGATGTGGGCATCTATAATTTGTGTCCTGCATCAACCATTCATCCATTATCTGTTTATTTTTATCAGTGGACAAAACCTTGAGGGGAGAGGGTAACTGAGACCTTGAGGATGCATAGCTGTTAGATTTTCTTGGGTCTTCTCTTCTATACCCTCTTTGCACCACTTTACAGTCTCACACCCCTAAGAGGTACTATGTGTTGCACCAAAATATCAAAATATCCAGTAATATTCTATCCTAAATCTCATGAACCTATTTCCAGTTTCTAAATAACTATCAACCCATTAGGTTTTGGTTATAAACTTTGGGCTGAGGGCACATGGAGTGTTGGCTCAGCTGCTCTCATCCTCCATTTTTTTATGCAGGCTGAGAGAAATGGATTGGCTTCCTTCCACAGTTCCACTGCACTTCCATCTGCACTGAAAAGCAATGGCATAACTAGTCACTGTACTACAAATTGCGTGTTGGAGTAATGTTCTCCCCCTGCTTGCAGCTGCTGTAAGACATATTGCGGCTCCAGTGGTGCCCAATTGAATGTGGACCTAGGTACAACTGCACCTCCGTTATCTACGGCTCTCCTTCTTACTATGCAAGTACACACAGTGAAGTGGAGGTCGGCCCAAAAAACATGAAGCAGGCATTTTCAGGCCTTTTGATCAATGCAGATCAATGGAGCTGGGGAAGGGAACAGATTTGCTCCTTTCATCTGAGCCAATGCTCTGTGTATTTTAAGCCTTAGGGATCGCTATTATAAGATCCCATCTTTAGACCTCATCTTTAAGATCCTAGTAGTGAGCTGTATATATGATTAACACTATTCCCACTGCAAAGAGTAATGAACAATTCTGGCCTTACATGTAGTGCTATTCACTTCTATACTCTTTCCCACATCTGAAGTTACATTTTAGTACCCAAAAATATGAATAAAAACATAGTTTTCACTCTGTTTGTATTATTAAAATGTGATCTAGCATTAGTAACCAATTTTACTCAACATCCTGGCTAGGTTTTTCCAAATGATTTGCAGAACCAAAAGGAAAGGTGTCAGAGTCAAAGTTGTTGAAATGAAAAAGTCCCTGAATAAATCCAAATAATGAACAGAGCTCACCAGTTGCCTGCCTCGCAGTCTGAGATCTGTATGAATGGCTTTGTGGTAAAAACTAGCTATAGAGTAACATGAGACACTAAGGACACTTCTCATCATCCACAATAAACGTGTTTCTCAAAGAGTATCTGGAGCTGTAAACAGTCAAGTTGTGTTTACTTATTATTGAGGCATTTTATCAGCAGGTCCAGATTTGTGGCAAGGCCTGGGCATAAGGCAGCAAGATTTCAGGGGTGTTTTGCTACCCAGCCACATTTCAATTCTATTGGAAGCACTGGCGATATGATGTTGTTCAAACTTATGTATCTAATCTTCTGTGCTCCACATGGAGCCTGCACTTTCTGGCGCATGCTCACAAGGAGAGGGGGGGCAGGCGGGTGACCCTCTGGCTTAGGGGAGGCCAAAACAGAAATCTGGACCTGTGTATCAGACTATAAAATACCTTGTGCACAGAAATACTTGGAGTAGAGAACATGGCACAATGTAATGTAAAGTAGGACAGCCTAAAACTTTGGGAAAACACAGGAAACAAAGCAGCAGTATACCATAACAATTGTCTTCGGCCCCTCAGGGGCATAACACATCTAAGAGGTACAAGAACTTTTGAACTGCTACCAGGGCAGAAAAGGGTGTCAAAAGTCAACAAATGCCATAACTGTCAGATATGCCAGGTGAAAAATAGAGACATTGGTGGTAATTCTCATATAGAAGCAAAATTGTGTTTAACTTAGAGGGTGCGGATGGCAGAGTACTAGTCTAGATAAGGATCAAGCTAAAGGTGAAAAGAGAGGAGCAGTTCTACATTATCTCTGGAAGTTAAGGAAGCAAAAAAGCAAAAAATGGAATGGATTGACAAGGATTGACTGCATTCTAATATTTCATTGTGCTATTTTTCTGTTGTTTTACACAAGTAATTGTAGTAAACATCTGTTTTTATTTATAATGGTGTACAGCAGGTGGTGTCCTTGATATCCTGGAGGTTTTACAATTTTTTGACTGTTTTTGCCATTCAAATTTGGTGTGCTAAACACCTAAACAGCAGTACAAATTGCGTCATTAACCTCCTGTCTTCTTTGTGCATGGGTAGTTTCCCTACTTTCTCCTCTGCTAAATGGAGCATAAGTCTCAATTTTCAGCAGCTTTTTTTTATAAACAAATGCCATCCTTGGCACTATCCCTTTTCGTTACACTGGATTAGTGACTGGAGACAAAAACCTGAAAGAAGATGGTAGATGACCACACATAAACAACTAGACTTAGCACGTTAATCCCCTGGTGGGTTGTCTTCTAGAACATACAGAGATCAACAATAATATTTCCCTGAAGCAATTTCCATGGCAGATGCATTGGATTGTTCCAATAAAGTATTACATACCTCTTCAGCAAGTGAGAAAATGCAAGACTACAGTTATTAATAGAGTTGCTGCTAATTTCCATTTTGTTGTCAAGAAAGATTTTCCTTTCTCTGAGGCAGTGAAGACAACTCCAGATAGGCATTTTGCAGAGTCTTCTGTTTTAGCAAGGAATAAGGTACGATACGGTATGGGAATGGTTATCCAGAATGCGCTAGACCTGGGGTTTACAGGATAAGAGATCTTTTCATAATTTGGATAGCCATTCCTTAAATCTATTTAACACATTTAAGTATTAAATAAACCCAAAAGGGTTGTTTTGGGTTTTGGTAATAATTCATTACATCTTAATTAGGATCAAGTACAATGCACTGTTTTATCATCCCAGAGAAAAAAAATTATTAAAAAAAATGTAATCATTTGATTGAAATGAAGTCCATTGAAGATGGCCTTCCCATAATTTGGAGCTTTCTGGATAACGGGTGGAGACCTGGCCGGCCTCTTTGCCGAACCCCCCCCCCCATACACACACACATGAGTGTGCTTGCATACTAGCTCATGCAGACAGATGGCATGCAGGGGTGCAGCAAATTGAGGAGCAGGCAGTGGGGAGAGGAAGAACCATGCAATATATCATTTTAAAAAAGACAAATAAATATACAAATCGATAGCACAAATAGCAAACAGCAATCCCACCTAACAAATATATCAATAATAAAGCACCAAGGAACTTTGAGACATTTATTAGGGATACACATAACATAACCTTAAGGGTATTTATACAGTAACACAAATGACACAATTACCTTTAAAGAAGAAAATACTAGGGATAAGCACATCTTTTCTCCTTATACAGATTCATGGTGAAATCAGTGTTTTAGCGAGGTGAAAATGTTTACAAATTAGCATTAGAATTTCGTCATACATTTTGTTTATTTAGAAAATTAGTTTTTTTCTGAAACTGCCCATTCACTCTAATGTATTTGGCACAAGAAAAACAGGCCATTGACTCAAAAGCATTTGGCACAAGAAAATACATCCTTGCATGTGGTATAATTTCAGAAAACGCAGTTCAGAGAATTTTATCGCTAGAAAATATGTTTGTACTAAATTCAGCAATAATACCTCCTTTCCATGAGAAAATATATGAAAAGCAAGACTTCTTCATAAGACTGTTGAAATCTTAAAAGACCATTTAAGACCCAAATTAATTAATTCATATCTAATCATTTCCCAAAACATTTGTACCAAAGCATTGGCACTAAAAGCAAGGTGCAAGTACCTTTAGAACACACAGTTTAGCACGCGATTTTACACTTTGCGCTTGCATTCGTAAATTAACCCTCTGGACCCCAATGTCTCAAAATTCCAGTTTAACAAAATAGAAAGAATTAAACAAAACAGAAGAAAATTCAGGAAAACTTTGAACCTGAAATGACACGTACAATAAGTTCTTTCGTTCAACCTTCTTAATAGTATGACAATGTATAAATGAACAAGAATAGAAGTGTAGCAGAGACACACACAAGAGTTTAGAGTTTCCCTGGTTTCTAGACAGAAAAGCACAGATAAGACATCTTTTATTTCACTCATTAGCTATGGTCTCCTCTCTTTTACTTCAAAGGGCAACAAGATAATATTCCCTTGGGTCTCTTCGCCTCTCTCGTGTTGCAGATAACTGTGTGGTCCCAACAGGAGTGGGGTTACAAGCTAATTCTCTTCCACGTGGGTCCCTTGATTTAGGTTGACTGTGTTTCAATGGAGGACCTTTCATCACATCTTTTGAGGCTCTCCTACTTAATGACTACCTGTTCTCATGCCTTTCAATTCGCTCAGTAGTAAAGTATAGCCATTTATAAAGCCCTATAATCTATTTAGCCAAACTGGCTCACTGTCTGCAGGTAGACTTTCTCTTTAAAGGCTTTACAATGATAATATCTTCTGCCCCAACTATAAACCATCAGAGAATTTTATAATACCTCTTATTCATTTTTATCGGATCCAGATTATATAAAAACATGTGTGCCTCTTTGCACCTTCATCATCCCCTCCATAAGAATTTTTGTAGCATCGTCTTTGTTGTTAACATAATTATATGTTTTCTACAATGGAATGCAAACAGGTTTTGTCCATTATACTAAATGAAGCTACAAAGATCTCTCCCCTATGTGCCTTGCCCTTCTACCTTACCATTAATCACCAAATGATGCACAATATCACTTCAGCATCAAGCATTGAGAAACTGGCTTGAATTAAATGACTTCATCCAGTAATTGTGCATCAGTAGTAAGACTGCTCCCTGTAGATCGTGGTATTCAAGGCCACCATCTGAAATCCATCAGACTCAATACAAATGGAAAGACCAAAGAATTCATGACATATTGCAATGTTCCTCAGCATCATTTCTATTACTCCTGAACTACTATGGGTCAAAATACAATACCCTCAAGATGTTTGTTAGTTCTTGCTACTCTTTATACAGTTATAACTTTGTTTACATTGCCTGTACAGAAAGTGCATAACCAGGACAAAGGGAGTGTAATGTCTACGTTAGAAATACAATGAAAATAGTGAATAAATTATTATGTCAAAATAAGAAGCCCACTTGTGCCTTACCCCCAACTTGCAACTGAACTTCAGAAATACTGGCATATACTACATTACAGTCCCAAGCATTGGATACATAACACCTGCTTTGTCATAATGCCAACTCTGTTCATTTACCTGCCCCCCTCCCCAAACCACAACCAAAAAAAAAAATCCTGGGATTTTTCACACAAGGCAAAACAGCAGGTTTCAGCTCTCTAAACAAAATTAGCTATCCAGATAAGGCTTCAAAGGAACCGTAGGACTCGTTAGTATAATATTTCTTAAAAACGTCAATAAGAGAGTCTGACTGGTGAATGCCAAATCGTAGGTGTTAGAAGGAGGGAGCGAGAATTCCCACAGGTCCCAGTCCAGCACGTTTCTGAATCAGGCTAGCGTCTGTTATAAATTAATGAAACTGTGTCTGGAATCTCTCATTTTCTTATTCGTTCAGGATGATGACAAGGGAATGCAAAATATAAATATCTGTTAAAAGTCAGATTTTAACAAGTGAGTTACAAGGGATACATTTTTATTGGACTCACTTAAAAAACAATAATGCTTTTTTTTTAACTGAAATATAAAACTTCATTTTTGTTACTTCAGTGGAAATCCTTCAGTAGTAAATAGCTGTGGAAATGTAGCAATTTCCATTCATTCTTGAACGAGGACCTATTTTTTATTATAAAATAGTGTTAAGAAAAAATTACATGTATTTTTTCTGCGTTTCCATGTTAAACTCTTAACTGAGCACATTTTGTACCCACAAGGCCCCATTATTAAGTGCCCTTGTGGGTATGAAACGTGTAGGGCAGATGGAGATGCAAGTATACTTTTTTAACTTTCACTAATAAAGTTATATATATTTTTTAACTAAAATTTTTTGGTCCTGAGGATCCGTTTGAGTGCCTTACAGCCCTGGGTCCTTTTCGAATTTTCTGGTGTGCCGCTCCCTAAAGCTGGGGGACTGGGGCTGTTGCACCCGCGCCACATCTACTACTTGGTGACCTATCTACAGTATATTCTGGTGCACATTGTCTCTTTTACTATCACAGGAGAGGCAACAGCAAAGCAGGTGAGGATTAGGTCTGGTTTGTAGGGCCCACGAAGGCTGGAGCCCACTGGGTTTTCTCCCTGGACGTTAGACTGTAAGCAGAGCAGGGGCTGAGTTGAATTATGTATAATCTCTGTAAAGCACTGCACAAATGTGTCAGTGATGTATAAATACTAGGAAATGCAATAAATAAGAAAGTAATATGAGAATAAAAATGTAACCCTGTTTGCATGCTGCAACTAAAGTAGAAGGAGGGAGTATCCTGGGGTCCAGCCTCTTTTGGTGATCCATTAAAGTGGTTCTATGCTGATAACTAAAGGTGTTTACTCGAGCTGGACAATATTTGAATGTCTTGGTAGGTATTGTGGTTTGAGGGAAAAAAATATTCTTTACTTCTGAAAAAGATATCTTTTTATTCTTTCATGGAGGTATCTATTTCCTGGTAGTTACATTTCTGTTTCCTTTCTGGCAAACAACAGAAGCCTTACCTTGTTTTAGGCTAAGGTTGGTGGGTAGGGTTGCCAGCATTTCTGGAAAAAAAATTACCTGCCTTCCTATATATTTATCGTTTTTCCCTATTAATAACATTGGGATCAACCATCATTTTTACTGTCTAGGCCAGTAAAATACCAGCCAGGTGGCAACTCTATTGGTGGCACATATGGAGATTTAGTCACCCATGATAAATCTTCACTACTGCGGACAACAAATCTCCCGAAATGTCTTCTGAAGTGTCATTGTTTTCAGAAGTCACCCGAAGTTTCCTTGTGAGGCAACTTCGGCCAACCTTGGACAGTCGAAGAGACGCCATCCCTCCATCGATTCACATGCTTGTTGGTGGGAAGGCATTACAGGGAGATTTAGACACCCACAATAAATCTTTCCTATTGCGGGCGAATCTCCCTGAAATGCCGCCACCCTAATATCATACAGGGTGCTTTGCCAAATGAAAGCAATTGTGATTTCTTCCCACAGCTTTCCATTCCCTAAAGGGAAACACCCTTGAGGATGAGGGCACATTAGCTTTTCCTCTGCTTCTCTCTGCTTAATATATATTAATAAGGCTGGGAGATGAGAATGTGTTGAAATCAGCACTGCATTTGAAAGTGGAGTGGTGATCAGCCTGAAAAATGTGAAAGCAGTCAGGCTTGATATGTAATAAAATCTCAATATCAGAGCCAGTGCCCCACAAGAAAATGTAGAATCAATTCTCCTTTACCTGAATGGCTATATACTGCCGATTTAACAATGAGAATGAAAGAGATAAGTAGACTTAGCTTAGCTGAGGCAACGTCTACAGATATAATCAAAATACAGTATAAGAGGTATGGAACTCATTGTTTGATAGATGCTACTTGGCAAGAACCAAATGTAATTACTAACCCTACATTGATTTGTTTGAATGGAAAGCATAACAATTTGCTCAGCACCTGCTATTAGTGTTCATTAAAACTTATTAGTAAAGGATGTCCCCACATTAAATCTACCCCCTTCTCCTCTAACTTCAGCCCTGTGTAAAGGCAAACAATAGGACTATGATGTATATGACATGCTTCACTTAGAAGTCTTCACCGAACAGATGAGAAGTTGACAGTCCCAGAAGTGTGCCTCACCTACAGTATGTTGTGAGAGATACATATGCTTTGATGTTAAAGAGTGTGGTATAGAAGAGTTCAGTGATTTCTGTATCTTTCTTCCAAAGACAATGTCTACTGCATCAGATTTCAGCAAAATGTAAGCCAGCATGATAATCTTATGGCTAAATTGAATGGTGGTTTGGCTCTGATCATACATAACACTAGCTCTCAAAATGTGGGTTATCTAATCCAACACATATCCCCAAACGCCCCAACACTGGGCTCACAGACCACCCAATCTACCAAAGCTGAGCAGAATTCTACCTCAGTTTGTCTCTGTTCCTATAGAATACCACTTGCCCTGAGAAATAAATTCAAGATGTGGGTTTGACAGTATAATGGAAAGGCTCACCTCTCCCCCCCCCTGCTTTGCCCTCATGTCCTTTTTTCAGACTCAAGTATGTTTACAACTGCCTGTTAATTTTAAGTCTATGAAATCATTCTTCTGGTGTGAAAAGGGAAAGAAGATGAAGCCAAAGTCAACTCTTTGCAGATGGAAGTTGTCATTGTGGGGTGGCAAGTCAAATTTAATGGATAATACTGGAGAACAGACTGATGCTAACGTACACGTTTTTAAGCTTAGTCCTGTGAGTGTTGCTTTCTTATATCTATATACTTAATTTCTGTATACATATGTGTTTAGCGTTGGTTGTTGCTCTGAGTGAACATCTTTTTAATATGGAAATGTGAAAATGTTTTATACAAAGCTTAACTTTGCTTCTCAGCTGCAGGCTTTGACTTCTGTACTCTAAATTTCAGCAGTTTTTCTATTTGAGCAAAGTTGTGGTACTAGGACATTTAGTAACCCGGGCCTTCCATTGCAAAACTGCCTTGTTGAATAGTATAGAAAGCTCTTAATAGAATAACAATTTGCAAAAAATAAGAATGAAATTTGCAATTTGCAGTGTAATAATGTTCCTTATGGGATTTAATTACACTAAACATTTTAATTGTGCATTGTGCTATATTAACAACCGAAAGTGGAGTGATTTTTTTGTACAAAATATTTACTTTTTCAGTAAAATGTTTTGTTATGCTCACTATGCACAATAGTCGAAAGCAAAAAACCAAGCAATATTTTTCCAATGGTGGATGAGTTGCAAAAGGAATAATTGTTTGCATTAATCTTTTTTTCATGAACACTGTTTAATATCTATCAGGATATATAGCCAAAAGTATCCTGATGCAGGGGCACATTTGTACCTGGGCAGTGACCCACAGCAACTAATAAGTGATTCGTTTTTTTTTCATAGAGCTGCAGGTAGAACTATGGAATCAAACATGTTATTGGTTGCCATGGGTTACTGCCCTTGTGCAAATTTACTGTTTATAAATACACTGCTCTGTCTTACACTGCTCTGTCTAAAATGGCATGTCCTCAGCTGGAACATTCACTGCTGAGTTGGAAACTGTCTCCACAATCAATGTCTACACATAAACTATTCATAGGGAATGTGGGGTTTTCATGGGTGATCATGGGCGGATAAGCCATCCCTATGTGCAATGCAGAGTATAAATTCCTAATTCTAAATTCTAGTGAAAAAACGTCCCATAAAGTAAGGGCTATTATAGCTGCAAATGGAGAGCCAACTTCTTAATACTATTGGCGTGGGTATGTGTTGGATAGAGACAATCAGATGCTTTTGACTATATAGAGTATTTTCTACAAGATGGACAATGCACAATTTGTAAATTATTTAGGGAATAATGCTCCCTCTATTGTCAAATATAAGGCTATTAGAATCATTGAGAAATTATATGATCAGATACCAAATGAGGATGGGAGGAGGCCCTGTGGGCCATTAAACTGTTGAGGGGCTGGTGCTGGGAAGTAAGTATGACTGAAGATGCTGGGAGTTGTGGATGATAGTATAGGAAATAGGGGTAACTTGCTGCTTGTATGATGTGGAGGAGCCAACAGGCAGTGAAACTGCAGTGAAGCAAAAGGAGGCAGGTGCTGTGATTTGTCTATAAAATCTTTTTGTTTGTTTTTTGTCAATGACCTTATAAATGACAGTAAGGTGTATATTATTTTTGTATGCACATAATACTCAGCTTTCTGTGTTACTCGCCCTGTACCCCTGCCCACCAGTACATATCCACATAGATCCACAGAGATTTATAAATACTTCATTTAAGGAGAAACTTTCATTTATGAATAATGTACAGTACTAAATGGGGGAATGCCTGATGTTCCCTAAGAACACACACCATAAAACCTGGCTAAAATGTTAAACCTTGCTGAGCCTTAATTGCCATGAGCCTTGCTACTGCTATACTTGCTATACTGCTGTATATTGTTTTGTTTTGTTTTTTGCTGTCAATAAAACTAGCTGTACAGTATTAACATCAGATCTATAAGTGCAATATTGTCCCACAGATAGTCGAAGCACACACTTTGGTAACCTACGTAGCTCTCGTCTATCTGCTTCTCTGTCTCAGAGTTAATCATTTGTCTGACACTATCTACCAGAACTTCTTATCTCTTCTCCTGTCACTTTACAACCTGGGTCTTCTTATCACCTTGCCAGGGAGCATGTGACAGGCCCCAGCCAATGACTGCCCTGCATCCCTCTGATTACATCCCATCCCCAAATGGGACGGATGGTTTACAACAGGTCAGAAATGCTCAGAAGAGTACAGAGTCCAGACAGAGAAATACCTGCTACTTTCTATAACAGAAATCTTGTTGGGTGTTTTTTTTTTTTTTTAATATATGCTGCATGGTAACTTTCTCTGGAGGATCCCACAGTGCTCGAGGCCAGCAGAGTTTACAAGTCATTCATTGCCCCAACCCATGAAATTGTCAAGCTTTGGGTTATTGTATATTACCAGGACATAACATGGCAGCCAGACATGAAAGTGTCATCATACAGGATCCTGTAAAACATGGATACAATGGTCAGGGTGAGTGAATCTTTTAGGAATCTGTGAAGTCAGTTTACAGGTGCTAAAGGGAGTAACTGGGATTCAGCACACAGGCGCATATTTATTATGCTGTGTAAAACAAAATTTGCCAAAGAAACTGTGTAAAAAGCTGTGTAAAATAAATGCAGTGTAAAAATCAAGGCGAGTGTAATTTTATGCAATGCGAGCGCTAGATTCGCTGCTGTTGTTTTACATTGCTGAAGTCACTCTAAGAAAGAAAAACGTTAAAATGTTCTCTCTGTTTTTTACACTGGCGATGTGCGATGTATTATACTGCTTTATTTTAGGCAGCATAATAAATTGCTTTTGATACTTTGTGGTACTTAAATGTTTTTGTGTGTTGTTTATGGGCTGTAGAATAAGGGTAGAATACAAGATGTAACAGCATTTGCTGAAGAAGTCCCAGATATTTTTCTTAAAGCCCAATAAAACAAATTCACACTTTAGCCTACGTATGTCAGACAAATTATTAGTTTGTGTATCATTAAATGATCACAATCATCTCGAACTATGATTCAATTGAATTTGTTATACAGAAACTGTATGGGTCCTGCTAAACATTGCTATTGATAAATAAGAAGATACAGGTGCTGTCAGGCCAAGGCCGACAAAATGGATATTCTGGCAAATGTCAGAGGAGCAGCTGTAAGTCGCCATAAACTGACACATGTTATCGGGCATCAGTGAAAATGATATGCCAGGGCCTATTTTAAATCTCAGTCCACACATGGGTGCTGTGAAATGAATAATGGGTAGCTGCAATGGTTATGTTTAATATTTCATTTAATGGTTACATATTGACCAATAGAGAGAGGGATGTTCTAGCAGTGTTGGTGCTTCCAAAACAATGAAGCCTACTTGCAAGCCTGGTAAGGCAAATGGGTGCTTTTTGTTTTCTGTACATGATGGCTTTAACTGCATGAAAGCGACTTTGTTTGACTGACTAAAGGTGGCACATACGTACGAATATTGTTTTACAAAAACTTACATACAATATTCAGTGCGTGTATGGTGGGAGACAAGCCAATATCAGTTAAAGGCACTTAAACATCAGAATTCTATTGTTTCTTCTATTGAAACAAGCAATCTTTCCTGGAAAGATCTTTTCCAGAAAAGATCATAATTGCTACTTCGATGGCCTTAAAGGTGGCCATACACGATGAGATCCACTCATTTGACGACGTTGCCAAATGAGCGGATCTCTCCCCATATGGCAAGATTGGGCTTATGGAATGGAGCAGATACGACTTTCAGCCAGATATCAATCGGGGAAGCCCATCAGAAGGACCCATACATGGGCCTGCTAACTCGGTCTGTCAGCAGCTTTTATCGGTCCGTGTAAGGCCACCTTTACACTGGCCTATTCGTCTGATGTTGAGAGATCTGAGGGCACTTTTGGCTTTCATTGTGTCACTAACAGTTTGAATGTGTAAATGGAGATAGGAACTTTGTGTACAGAACAGGTGGTGATATAAGCTAAACTCAGTAGCGATAGCAAAACTACAGATGGGACATAGAGTGTCTCACAATTTTGCACAAAAATAGCTTGACGTGGTGGGTCATGTGTGAGTTTTTGCAGGAGGATTTTGGGGCCCAGAAATAAAGTTTTGCAGGGAGGGGCCCCAAAGTTAGGCAACTAATTTGTAGAATTGAAAAATGCTGGCTGCAGTATAGATTTTATGCAGGGGTATAACGGTAGCTTTATTAGCCCCAGTTCATATTTGCTGCATGACCCACATAATATCTTAAGTCCCCATATCCCTCCTCCTTTACCAACCCATATTCGTCCACTCCTGATTGAAGCCCCCTTCATATTATTTTGTTCTCTTGGAGAAATAACAGGTGAAATGATTTTGATGAGGTGACATAAGGTGTCAGGGTCCTGTTGTGGCTGCAATCTCTGTAGCAGTTGCCTGAGCTTTTATTAGTTCTTTATACCTTTGGAAAAGAACAGTATGACTGTGTTGTACTGTATGACAGGTAGTCTTTTTAAAGGTCTGTGTGCTGGTAGATGACCCAGTAGGATGGTGAACTAATGTGAAAAGTATTTCCATATCGTTGCACCACCCAACTGCCTGATGCACAATGCAGCAACCCCAGAAGAAGGTCTTCTGCATCTGTACCACATAGAGAACAATAAGGATCAGCATTAGACATGTTTTCAAAGTGATATGAATTCTATAACTTCATGTAACATGACAAAATATTGCTCCCTCCTGTGAATAAGAAATGGGTTACCAAGCAAGTCCTTGTGAAAGCTACAAAAGCAGCCTAAAAGTTATATAGGGACTAGCCAGAAGTCTGCTTCTGTTTATAACTTGCATGTAAGGTCTTCAAATATAAAGTTTGTAACTAATGTGTTCATACGTTTATTACATTTATTTATACATTTACATGTATTAGGTTAACTGGATTGAAACTATATATATATATAATGTATCAATAAACTATCCTTTCAGGGAATATATTATATTCCCATCCATAGTATGAGCACAACAATGAGTTTTAAAGTATTCTGCTTGGAAGCTTTCATTTTGGAGTCTGGACTGTGTCTCTCTGGGTCACATTAGCTGTTTCCACACATAAATACTGTGTTAATTAGGTAATGATTCCAGAACACCTTTAATGGGACGTTGAGATGTCACCCAAGTGTGAATTTGAAAGCAAGGTCACTCCCCACAAAATTGCTACCAACACATGTTTGAAATGATGGCATTTTACAAAATATGTTATCCAGAGAGGGGGCTTCCGGCTAAACAACCCTTGATAAACTGACAGGTTTGTTTGACAGAAGACTGTTTTGAATATTAGATCATGTTACATGTAGAACATTGATGTGATGTACACACATACCATTGCAGGAATTAAGCTATTATCCTGTGCACTTCTATATGAAAATGTATTGCAAGAGAAAGCTAATTTTGATGTTACTGGTCCTTTAAAAATTAGAATGAAAAAATGAAATTGTAAATTAAAATTCAAATGAACTGGGTTTATGTTGCTGAAGGTGCACCCAATAGGGTTGAGATATTCCTGTGATCTTGATAGTTGAATTAATTTGTTTTTGATAATATGTTCAGGAACCAGTAACAATAACAGTATACCAGGCAACTGTTTGAACATTGCTGTAGTTCATACCTCCCAACATTTTGCAAATAGAATGAGGGACAAAAAGATTTGCCGCACGGAGCGTGGAAAAAATCTTTTTAGCATGCCCATTTTACCATGTCCATTTTTTAAAAAATTGGCTTTGAACACACCCTCGCACCCATCCAGCATCGGACTTGAGGGTCTGAGTCCCACTGGGGTTTCTGACATGGAGGCCCCACTACCCTTGGGGCCCTCCTCCCTAGCTGCAATCCCTTTTGAAACCCCTGCCCCAGCTGTAACCCCACTCCAGGGCCCCTACGTGTTTCTCAATTGGGTCCAGGGGGCAAGCTCAGGGGGCAGTGCGGGCCTGTGTGGGCAGCAGACGGGTGCAGGCCTAGGTCGGTGGGGCCCACTTGGTTTTTTATACAAAAACCCTATTGATTACTGCCTATGATTACGTGTCGTAACACACGAAACGCGTCAGGAGAAATGTTAGGGAAATAAAGTATTTTTATCCACTGCTAGTCTCTGGTTTGTTGAAGTGCATGCCACACTTTGAAGTAATCTTGCCCACTTGGTTTTTTACCTGGTGCCCTGCCGGCCCAATCTGACTCTGCACCCATCAGAAACAAAATTGTAAAATCCTTATATATTAAAGCCATTTTAAATGTATTGGGAAAATAAATATATACCATATAAATATACAGTCTACATGTATAATAATAATAAAATGATATACTTTAAATATAGTTTTCATGCACTGAAACTACTCATGTGCTGGAAGGGCAGATAAAAAGATATTGCCACCTGATACAAGGCCATAGGCCTATACAGTAAGTACTGGCTAAGAGTATGGTATCAGCTGTTCTCTCCTGTAATCCCATGAGACAAGCATATTTACCCCTACTCATCCTCCAGCTGATCCCAATACACTGTTCTTCCACGTTCTTAATAGTCTGAGCAGTGCCTTTAATGAAAATTACGGTGACAGATGTGCTACTGTACATTGCTCTGTGTTGGCTGTCTCATTTAACAGTTACTTTTTAACCCCACGAATAGACAGACAGAGACATGTGGCTATACATAACAATACCTATCCATTTGCACAGCAGAACTCCATTTGTGGTGGTGAAAATTTTTTCGCCTTTTCTAAACTGTTACAATTACTTATTTTCTTATCTCAAAATTGTTACAAAGTATCTAATCGGTTGTTCTGCCTCTCTGAAAAAAGCCAATTAAGTTAGAAACTATGTTTCTTTTTCTGGCTGTTCAGTGCAGAGAAAATAGGGACTTTCCAGTACAAATGAAAAGGGGACAGTTTGGAGGTATGTAAGGGTGTAATAAGATATTTTACTATTCAGTAAAATTGCACTGTGTGTGTTGGTCAGTGGGACTGCATGAAGTTGCCAAGTCAAGAAAGCTGCCCTAAGTGTTGTTTTGCTCCTCCCACCACCACTAGAAATATGCAGGTAAAAGATTTGCTATAAACATACCAGTAACCTGCCTGTTGGTGAGTTTTGAGCATTTGCAAGACTTTGCAAATTTGTACCTTTGTAGTAACCACAACCAATCACATATTAGCTTTTATTGTCCTGCTTGCAGCTGTCAGCTAATCACTGATTGGGTAATATGTGTTACTGCCCAGGTTCATATTTGTCCAGCCAACTATGCTCTGAAGTAATTACAGTAGCTAGGCAACTTATAAATCATTGAAAAACAGAACATGATGTATAAATACAGGGAACATCTTCTTCAGTTACAATGCTGACATTTAGGGGGGTATTTCTAAAACTCAGTTTTTTCTGGTCAATGTTTTTGGGGGGTAAAAAACTAGAATTTTTCAAGATTTATTATACCCTGAAGCTGCAAAAAGTCAGAAAATCAGCCATCTCAAACCTGCTGAGCTCAAGAAGAAGTCAATGTCCTGTTTACAATTTGAAGATATCATGATCTGCGCTGGGTTTTGATCAACAATCTGAAAAAGTTGGAGTTTCGGCTGATAACCTGAAAAAAAAAACGAGCGATTCAGCAGTCAAATTCAGAAAATGTGTACGATTTGGTTTTTCGATTAGTTTATCGCGTTTTTTCCAGACCTGACTTTTTCTAGCTATTTTAATGATAAATAGGATAAAATTGTGGGTGGGAGTTTGGTTGAGTTTGGTTTAATAAAAAACCCCTTACTGTTGACTGCACTGGTTGCTTTGTAGACAACTGAACCTATACTTGATTTAATGGTTTTATTTGACACATGTAACTTTTGTTTCTTCATTAGTATGACAGCACCAAGAGTAGGATGCACTTGTGTTCAGTATAACACACATTCATTAGGGGCAGATTTACTAAGAGCTTTTAGCCCTCGAATTCAACTGGTGAATAATTGGCAATAAATACTCACCAAAATCGAATAAAATATTCGCCGGTTTTGAGAGCTTTTCGAATATTCGGCAAAATCGATCGACCGATTTTGCGCAAAATTTCATACGAATCGAATTAGCAGGGTTCAATCGTACGAATAAAATTTGATAAGAAGACTTTTAAATAAAGCCTATGGGGGCTTCCCATAGGCTTCTATTGCAATTCGGTAGGTTCAATCTGGCGAAGTAGGCAGTCGAATAAAAATTTAAAGGGCAAGTTATTTGACCGGCAATCGAATATATATTTATTCGATCTATTTGATGCAACCAAATATTTCATATTCGATGGTTGAAAATACTTAATTTGCATATTCAATAGTCGCACATCTGAAAATAGACTATTCAAGCGAATATTCAAATCCTGCACACAAATTTAGTAAATCTGCTCCATATTATGAATACCAGCAACTGAGCGGCACACCCAAGCAAACCTGTACACTAATGTTAATGCACAAGTGTTTGGTTCCACTAATCTGACCAAATTTATAGAAGTATATGAGATTTTTAATTAATACCATGTGCCCATAGGGTGTTTAAAGGAGAGCTAAAGTGTAAAAAAATATAGGCGGAAATGTAATTTGTATTCTAACCTTACTGTGCCAACCCAGAGGCTCAGCAACTCTAGAACAGTAATGATCCATGCCTTGAAAGTTGTTCACACCAATTCCCCATATTTCATAGATCATCTTTCCAGTGTCAGTGACACTGCACATGCTCAGTGTGCTCTGGCCTGCACATGACTGTTGTTTCACACTCAAAAAGAAGTTTCAAATTACTGATTACTTTTTCATTGAACACCCTATTATCCTATACCCAGTGGTGCAGTACATGTATAGGTGTCACAGTGGGGTACTAAAATTTCTCCGGATTTTCTCCAGCTGTTCCTGACACCTCCACGCCATGTATTATAGAAACATACTGACAGGTAACATTGACTTCTAATGAAACCTGTGGGGGGGGGGGCACATGAATTAAACTGCAGGCTTGTAGGGAAAGGGACTGATATTAATGCATAAAGTTAATTGTAATATGGCTTTATAAAACCAAAGGTAAAAGTAATTCTGCCACATCTTTACAGAGGCACAGCAAATGTATTGAGAATCATAAACAGTTGAGAGTATAGTAAACAGATATCAAGAATCCCATGAGAAAGTGTGTGATATTTTGCTGCAGAGTGTGGTGACAGATAAATCATAAAAATATAAATCTTCATATTTACATAACCAGTTGAATTTGACAAATCCCATTACTTAGTTTATAACTGATATGTACCTGTAGAATATGCAGGCATTGTTAGACAAACAAGACTTGAACTTGAAACATGAAAGGGAAGTATAGTCAGAATCGAATGTCCAATCGCTCCCCAGCTCAGTTGAGATAACACTGCTGTTGTGTAATAGTGCGTCACACAGTGTAAGCCCACGTAAGTCCAGTGCAAACCCATATAAGCCCTGCAGCAACAATATAATGCAAAATACTTATATGTATATGTTACAGGCTGCGGAACCATACGTTTGCATGCTTTTACTGTTTGGGCTCAAATGACACAATTTTGGCTAATTGTAACTTAAATATACTGGAGGTATAGGTATGCAATCTGTTATCTGGAAAACCCATTATCCAGAAAGCTCAGAATTACAGAAAGGCCATCTCCCATAAACTACATTTTATCCAAATAATCCACATTTTTAAAAATCCTTTTTTTCTGTAATAATAAAACAGTAGCTTGTACTTGATCCAAACTAAGATATTATTCATCTTTATTGGAAGCAAAACCAACCTGTTGGGTTTGTTTAATATTTACATTATTTTCTAGTATACTTAAAGTATGAAGATCCAAATTAAAGAAAGATCCCTTATCCAGAAAACCCAGGTCCCAAGCATTCTGGATATCAGGTCCCAAACCGGTATATATTTCACTTGTACAGGTCGGGGATCTAGTATTCAGATTGCATGGAACCTGGCCTTTTCTATAGATTGGATCAATGTAGCTTAAATCTGCTAAAACTCAATAGGATTGTTTTGATACCAGTATAGATTCATGCAGCTTAATTAGGTACAAGTAGACAGTTCTGTCTGTAGACAGAGAAAGAGGAAATCATTAACAACAATTTGAATTATTTGATTAAAGGGGTGGTTCACCTTCAAATTAACTTTTGGTATATTGTAGAAGGGCTAATACTAAGAAACTTTTCAATTGGTCTTCGTTATTTATTTTTCATAGTTATTTAGTGATTTGCAATTTTCTCCTGTTTCTTTGCAGCTTTCAAATGGGGGTCACTGACACTATCTAAAAACAAATGCTCTGTAAGGCTACAAATATATTGTTATTTTTATTACTTATCATTCTATTCAGTCCCTCTCCTATTCATATTCCAGTCTCTTATTCAAATCAATGCAGGGTTGCTAGGGTAATTTGTACCCTAGAAACCAAATTGCTGACACTGCAAACTAGAGAGCTGCTGAATAAAAAGCTAAATAACTATAAAACCACAAACAATAAAACATGAAAACCAATTGCAAATTGTCTCAGAATATCACTCTCTACATTATACTAAAAGTGAACTCAAAGGTGAATAACCCCTTTAAAATGGACCATATTGGAGATGCCTTTCTGTAATGCTGCACTATCTGTATATTGGGTTCTCAGATAAGGGAACCTGTATTTGCATGGTGGTCTGGAATATAACAGATTGTTCAGGATTTTAGCATTAGGTAAGGATTCACAGGTGACTGTTTCTTGTTATGTTGCAACAATGTTGCAACTAGAAGGTACAGGGCACCATGGCATAATCTTTTGTGGGCCCCCCATCCCTAAACCTCAGTGAAGAAGATATACCGTACTGAAATTAAGCATATGGCCACTCAACAGCCACAGGCTCAGTACCAGCTCAGTTGTTATGTCTCTAACCAAAGCCAGATCTCTGTAAGACTGTAGCTGACTGATACAGAGCCTGTGCATTATTTGTACTTTTTACTGGATGAAATATTAGTTATTACTGTGCACCAGGGTATTCAAAGGCAGTGCCAGTTACAAAACAAAACAGAGAATCTTTATGTTTTGGTAAAAATACGCCAGCTTCTCGTTTTTGGACGCCGGCATCTGTTTTTTTCTACGCCGCCGTCCAAAAATGGACGCTCGCATCCAAAACGAGATGCCGATGTCGTTTTGTGAATTTTTTGCTGTTTCTTGGATTTCCTGAGAAATTCGTGAAAAATTCAGTGAAGCGAAACGCCGCAGATTCGCCCATCACTAATGCACACTTATCCACACCCACCCTGCCCTGGCATACAGTCATACACATTACAGAACTAAAGTCTTCCTTACATGTAAACGTATTTCCACACATACTACCATACATACAACACACAACCCCCAGGATACTGTTTATATGTCCACACCTCACATATACCTACACAGTATACATATGGGGCACCAGGACCTCTACAGCTCTACCCACACACACAATTATGCATATTTGGCATCTGATCACACTCACACAGACAGCCATACATACCAGGCTTCAAGACCATTCCATCTATGTGCATTTATACCCATATATATACCACACATTAAGCACAATAAGTATGCATACAAATCACACAATTATAAAAGGCCAGACATACAAAACCTGCTTGTGTCTGCACTTATCCACACATCAACCTGTGTAGGTTCACATCCCACATATACCCCAATACAAGGTCACACATTTATTTACACACAAACATATGTTAACTTACAGGCTGCCTCACATACTCCACTGAATATAAAGCAGAGGTACTATTCCTTGCCACACTATTCTGTACAGCAAACGTACATACTTATACAGGAAACCTCTCTCACAGTGCCAGCACTTTTACTTTTATAACCATCTGTCTTATAAAAATGCCTTTTTTCTTTTTTTTTGGGGGGGGGGTATGTACTCTCCATGTCATAGTGTTTTGTTGCTGTTTTTGTTTTATATAGATGACTTCTCAAAAAGAATAGTGTTCATGTATGTGATACGTGGCCGATATAATATATAAAAGCTAACGAAATGTTTCTCCTTTTCTAATGAAACGTCATTCTCAAAATAGAGATTTGTAGATAACCAAAAAATTTTAAATACAATGCCACATTAATAGGTCCCATGTCGCCCAAAGTAAATTTATTGGGGACATGCAAACGGAATCCTTTGGATTGGAACTTCCAGATGCCAATTTATATGACTGGAGAGGATTGAGCCGCACAATAGGGCGAGTTAATATTTTCTTCTCAATTAGGGGATTGTTGGACGGTCTGCTGATTAGAGCCAATTAAGAATCTAAATAAGCACCAGTTTTAATAAACTAACATAAAGTAAATAGTTAAGACAATAAACCCACCCTCGCTGATAATATATATTGTTTTAATTTAATTTTTCTGGCGAATGAAAATTGAAATATTTGAGCGTAACGAAAAAGTTGGAACTTCAAACATTTTACTGTGCGCAATACACAAAGTGATCACAGTCATTTTGCTGTAATTTATGGATCCAAGTTCCTAATTTGCCCACTGGCTCCGAAGCAATTTATGGCGCTGTAAAAACGTTGGAAAAGGGAGAGAAGAAGCAGTAGGAAAGAATTTCGTGCGATATTGAATAATATGCCTCTGGATGTCTGAAAAAATACAGATGTATTTTTTGTAGGATTTTGTTCCTCGGGAATGTTGCTGGAAATAAAATTGGTGTTTGCACAACCTCTTGACTCCAGCAGTTACATGGTGATAAGGTTAATTTTTAATTCAGCCGAGATGTTGCATTGTGTAAAGAGACAGTATTTGCACAAAGGGAACGGATAGTCTCTCTGCCTCCTGCTCCTCGCAGCTTGGAGACTACCGTTCATTTTTTTTTTTTTTTACCTGTTATTTCTCTTTAAATATCTTTAATATTGCTCGTATAGTCCAGAGGAAATAAATTCATTCAGTACACAGATAGGGCAGAATTAAGTTGATTACGTATGAAACTTATTGAGTTTAAATCGTCTTTTTCTCGATTATAAAAAAAACTGCAGTCCCTCAACCAGATAGGAACAGCCCTTCATTCCCAAAAATGCTGTATTTTTTTAAAATGTTAAGGGAATGATAGGAATAAACGAATTTACTTACTGCAATATTAATAAATCGTGATGATTTGTTCAGTTTTTAAAGGGGTTGTTCGCAGAGTGTAATAGAATGGCCAATTGTAAGCAAATGTTCCATTGGTTTTCATTATTTATTTTTTTAATAGTTTTATAAGTATTTGCCTTTCCCTTCTGACTCTTTCCAGCATCTCTGACCCCATCTAAAAATCAAATGCTCTGTAAATATTACAAATCTATCGTTATTACTAATTTTTATTTCACAACTTTCTAGTAAGGTCCTCTCCTATTCATATTCCTGTCTCTTATTCAAACCAATGCATGGTTACTAGGGGAATGTGCACCCTAGGAACTAGATTGTTTATAATGCAAACTGAAAAACTACTGAATAGCTAAATAACTCAAAAACCTTAAATAATAAAAAATAAAAACCAATTTGCCAATTGTTTCAGAGTATTACTCTCTACATCATACTCAAAAGGTGAACAACCCCTTTAAAATGTAAGTATGACGTAGAGAGCTGTATTCTGAGACAATTTGTAATTGGCTTTCAATTTCTATTTGTGATTTTTGAGTTATTTAGCTTTTTATTCAGCAGCTCTACAATTTCCAAATTTATCAGGCTTGTTGCTAGGCTCCAAATTACCCCAGCATTGATTTGAATAGGAGACTGGGATGGGATTAGGAGAGGAATAGAAAGATTAGGAATAATAAGTAGCAATAACAATACATTTGCAGCCTTACAGAGCATTTGTTTTAGATGTGGTCGGTGACCCCCATTTGAAAGTTGGAAAGAGTCCGAAGAAGAAGGCAAATTATTCAAAAACTGTTAAAAAGAAAAAACGAAGGCGAATGGAAAAGTTGCTTAGAATTGGCCATTCTATAACATACTAAACGTTAGCATAAATGTGAACTGCCCCTTTAATTCACCAGTGATAATGTTGCAGCTGTATAGACACCTACCGATTAAAACCCACCCAACTTGTTTGTGCTTTTGTGATGTCTTTATTAGACAGCTGGAGTTTTATCCTCATATTGTTGGGACTGAAATAAATACATATTTAATAGAAAATATATATTATAAATTTGAACTAAAGTACACCGTGGAGCTAATAAATAAACTGCGTTGAACTTTACTGTGTATATTAAGTATCATATAATATAATATTACAGTTTCTTAATCCAGGTGCACTTGCAGAGAGTAGAAATGAGAAGGTGGATCGGTAACTGAGTGAAAATGATAAAGACAAATAACTGCATGGTTGCAAGAAAACCAGATAGAGAGAAACACTAGAGACAGAGCAATCACAAAATATTCTATATTATACTATTCCCTACAGATATGGGTCAGCCTGTGCCCAAAACAGACCAGGTCAGATTTAGTTTGTCATAGACTAATGCACCTATGTCTTTATGTGTCATTCTGAATCAAGGAACATTATAATCTTCCAGATCCAGAGTGTATTGTCTGCTTTGGATTTGTCATTGTCACCCTACTAACAAATACGGGTTCTAGTGAAAACGACAAAGGAGGAAAGCAAATAGCTTATAGGTGATGGACTGTCTACAGAAAGGATCCGGCATATATTTATCATAGTAGTACTGTATTGTGATCAGTAAATCTGGATATCAAGCAGTAACACGGTACTTGAGTCAGGAGTATTGTATTTGCAGAATCACTTTATGTAAAACAGAAATACTGGAGTAGAATCAAGAGTTGCTCTAAATGCGAAACAGTATCACAAGATGCGAATCATTATTATCATTATTATGTGGAGCAGTAGAACTGTAGCACGAGCTGTACTGCAGGTGATGATGTAGTACTGTATAGGAATCAATAATACTGTATATATGGCATGTCTGTAGTAAGTAGTCAAATCAACTGGGCTCAGTGTTTCTTTCCTTGAAGACGTTTCACCAGTCATCCAACTGGGAAAAAACAGAGCAAGACCAGTTGATTTGACTAATTTTTACAGATATTCCATGACCTGGATGAATGAGAATCTTCACAAATGTATATATAGCAATAATACTGTGGTGGGCATTAAGTAGTAGTGGTGTTGCAGAATGTGTAGCGCTGCATGTGAAGTAGCAATGTCTGTCTGTGAAGCTGCAGCACAGTATGAGATGCAGTAACACGGAATGCGGGCCAGGCTGCTTGTGAGTGAAGGC
>CM044437.1:106646727-106661827 GCA_024363595.1 Xenopus borealis
CATATATGTTATTTTATGTAGTTAAAGCAAGTCTAAACTATTCAGGAGGGGGTGGGGGGGAGGTAAGGAGTTTTCATTAAAGGCAGTATAGAAGTTCTTAAATTGAAATAATTGTTGTCACTGCAGCATTCGGCTAAGAAAGGTTTGTGGCAGGAGGCTCATCTCAGATAAAGATTTGCGCTGATTGTTGCTGTTTATTTTTTCACTGCAGCGAACAGCAAGAGGCTAAGTTTCTTCCTTTGCCTTATATACAAAAGCACTTACCATTTAGAAAATCCTATAGTCCTTAAAAAAGATAATGTTGAGAGTAGCAAATACAATTTACTACAGAATCAAGAGAGTAGGTTGTGTTTGCAGTCACACTCTATATTGTTATGGAAGAATGTCACGCTAGTTCTCTTTTAAAGAATGTAAAAGTAACCCAGCCTGACAAAGTCCCTAATACCCTAAATCTAATGAGAATATGCCAGGCAATGTGTGATCTTAGGTATGCATAAAGTGGCAGGCTCTTGTGGGTGTATTGAAAAAAAAAACTCCCTTAGCCTTAAAGCTTTTAAATGATTTTCTAACCTCATATAAAAAGGGAGTAAATAGACTATTAATGTGCAGGACATGATGTATTCAATAAGAAATCCTATACAGTTTTGGGTAGATTTTAGGTATTGCATTTGAAGATATCTGATAGCTAAACTGGAACAATTTTATAACCATAAATGTACTGCTCCCTGTCTTTTCTTGGAAATTTGGATTTCAAATCTATCTGTCTGTCTGTCTATCTTTTCATCTATCATCTATCTCTCTTTCGCTCTCTTTCTCTCTCTCTATCTATATTTATCTATTATCACTCTATCCATCCCAAATAAAATTCATTCATACATGCCAAAACTTCAGTAACTGGGAGATAAAAGTTCTATGGGGCTGACTGTTGAATATTTTTATTATTATTATTAATATTTTTATATTCTGAATGTATGAATGTATTGATATAATATAACGGTATATTTTATGACATAGAGTATAAATAAAATGTACGATTACATTACATTACATGTACAATTAGATATCTTGCAACCTCTTAGTGCCTCTTATTATGGGTGCTACAGACTGGAATATGATGCTGTTTATCTCTATGTCTGTATGTCTTTCTTACAAACACACACATACAATTGAACTGAATGTCATTAATACTGAATAAGAAAGACAAGGCCTTGAGAGAGGCAGCAGGGAACAGAGAAATGTTAATTTTGTGAGCAGTGCAGTTTGTGAGACTTTGCTACTGTATATAAGGCTTCTGGCTATGAGGCTGCTTTTGGTTCCACATCTTTCCTTACCGGAATAATTTGGGCTGTACATGAGAGAAAAACAAATGGAGTTTTATATTTAACTCTATTTAAATTTCCATGTCAATATATACGCATAAACACAGACAGCGTACACCCAAATCCCTTTAAAATAACCTGCATTACATATGAAATTTGTTGTAAAAATAAATCTGGCAATCAGTAACATGCCAAATCTTCATTTAATGGACTTCTACCATTTTGGTTAATTTGCCAGTGACCCATAAGCAAGACCCATAATTACTATTAAAACAATTTTTGGATTTATTGATCTGTTCTACCTTAACTGTATGTCTAGTGATATTTGTTGCATCACTAATGTGCCTCCATGTACATTCTTCCTGCAGTGTCCCAGTTTAAAATGATGGGCTACTCGTACGACGATGACCTTGAGGAGATGTGTCCTGTGTGTGGGGACAAGGTTTCAGGGTATCATTATGGACTTCTGACTTGTGAGAGCTGCAAGGTGAGATAAGTTCCCAGCCTTTCTACAGCCTATGTAACATGCAAGCTGTGCATAACGCCTTCAAAGAAGTGCCTGCTGTTGCGTATGTTTGTGTTTACTACTCTTGACTGTATGTGTATGTATTAAATATGTGTGTGTGTACATATATATATATATATATATATATATATATATATTTTATGTCTTGAAGTTAGTGGTTGCCATTAATCCCAGTCACTAGTTTTTGGTAACAAATTCACAACCCCCCCACCCCAAAAAAAGGGGTTTTATTGCTGATGTGTAGGTGCATTCAAAGTTAATATCCAAATAGTCCACAACCCTCAATGGCAGACAAACGGATAACACATTATAGACAGAGGGAGGTAGACCTGCCAATTCCCTAATTCTCAATGTCTCATTTTCCTGGGAAATGTAGCAGCAATCAAACCATTCACTTTGCCTTCAACTTCACCATAATTAAAAAGCCCATTTCAGGCCTATGTCAACACACTGTGCATCTAGGACTCCCATATCAGCATAATCATCTTTAAATAATTTTCTGATAATTTATCTGATAATTTTATGAAATATTCAATGTTTTTAAAAAAAGTGACCAACTGAACATAAATATTTCATAGCTCATATGACTAAAATTCATTTCAAAGTTTATGCTGTTCAGTAATGGACTGACTTCTAGTAAGATAGAGACCCAAAATTCTGTATAATGACGGGAATTGTATTTCTAATCAACTTTACAACATATATATTTATTAGAAACATTTAGCAGTTTTAGAGTTTTTTGCACTTATAACTGCTATTGAAAGCAGTATCTGTCTTTCTCTTTCTGTTCTCTGCTCTGGTCCTGACTTCTGAAACAATGTAGCCAGATAATTAGCACAACTGTCTTCTATGTTGTTTCAAGAAAGAGAACCAGTTGTGCAGAAAGGGTCGGAAAACACTGCTTTTAGTTGCATTAATAATACTTAAAAGTGTATATACACATACACATTTATGTGTATAAATGTATACATATATAGAATATATATACACACATATGCATATATATATATTACCATTACTGCCTGACAATTATACCAGATTAATGTATTTTTATGAACATATTTCCTTAAAAGGTTACATCATAATTAAATCTCCCACAAATAAGAAATAAAACAGTTATTAAAAACAACTACTAGCACTGTATGTCTGGATGAGACAACATCTGGTTTAGTAGGCTGCATGTGTTAAATAAAGATAATCAAGATCTTAAAATGATGTTTATTGACCTTTTTTTGCAATGAAATAATAATTTCATGGTTTTTGTAAACAGTAGAAACAAATTTGTGTCTGGGAATTACAGTCCAACATAGATGAGCCAAAGGTTACCTGCTGTAAAGAAAAATACCAGCAATTCCAACAGAATACTAGAATAGTTTTCATTTAATACTATACAAAATAATGTTTTTTAGTTTTATGAATTTTAGCTCTTTAACCGACTGAAGTTGAAAGGCCTGATCCTGTTCAGTTGCTAAAAACAGAATTCTGCAACAAAAGGCAAAACGTAGCAATCCCTTTTATTGTTGGGCCTTTAAAAAAAAAAAAAACATATCCTGCAAAAATGAGAATTTTTCAGTTCTATCCATTTAATACAGACATTTTTACTACATTTTTATTGTTTTTAAAGTGCATGAAACAGTAAAATACAGTAACAATAAAAATAAGCTATATCCAGTCATAACCTTCCTGCTAACCCCGTGCTTAACTATAAACTGAGATTCCCAATGGGAGTCCCCTTTAAATGAATGTTATACAGGTTGAATGTTTGTTTTCATGGGGAGATACAATACAGATCATTATAACAAAAAAGAGACAGGGCATCGTGTATAACGTTGCAATTTAATTTGTGCCTGTTTTTTACCCATGTAAGACTTAAAAGTGATTGTAACAGACAGCTCTATTTTAATTCTCATTACATCTATTTTGGGGAGATAATTCTGTCTGTCAAGGTCCCCATGTATCTCTACTATTTTAATTACAAAATTTCTGACTGCTAATATTTTGCCTGTAAATTTGCGTAGCAAGTCTTTTATAAAATGCAATAAAGTTGCATTTTTTTACCTTATAAACAACTTTGCTTTGTTACAATTCCAGCAACATAAACAACATTATAATTACCATTGTAACAGTGGCCACACACGTAACCTGCATTCCCTGACTTCCCACAATCAGATAAGGTGGTCACACATGTGGATTTCTACATATAACTTTCATCCTCCAGATCACTGGGTTAAAGTGCAGGGAGGTATTGCCCACGCATTTATGGGTCAGCCAATACATGCGCCAAAGTAGGTGGGCCTGGATTAAAGGGTAAGACAGCCACACATTTGTGCTGGTAAAATCTAAATGATATAAAAATATATGTGTCGCTAGGTTATGAAAGACCCAAGCAAGAATTCTTTCTGATATACGCAATGAGATAGATCTGTCAAAACTTTAACTTAAAGATTTAGATTACTCAGAATTGTTACTAAATATTATACTTTGCTTTCATGGTTCTGCATCAAAGTCAAATGGCAGCAGAATTATTTTATTTACTAATGACAGGAGGCAATTAAAAATGTGATTCTAGAATCAGATAATGCAAATCTGATATATGATTTTGTACTGTTGTGCAAAGTTTACATAAATGTTATGTTTTTATTCAGGAGTAATAGAATGTATAGTTTGTGTTACTTTTAATACTGTCACTTCTGTGTCAACGCAATGATGTTTTGATAATGCACGCATAAAATAGATGTTTCATTTCTGTGCATAAATATGACCCAATTCTTCTTTTTGGCCTTTTATATCTTCATATTTAAAGTTAGAGCAGGGACTTGCTGCAGAAATCACTGTTTAAAACTTCACAATAATGGACATAATTTTTTTTATGTGGTTTCCATCCAGAGAACTGAAAATGTATTTGAAACAGTGAATTATAGGCAAAGTTTCAACAACTGCTGTATAAAAAAAAAAAAAAACACAAGTAACGATATAATAGGAATAGTATATATAGTATTCCACATATTTTAGATTTTATGTAATAAAATGAGTGGCTTGTGTGCAAAGGCTATTACATCATATATGATATGATATATGATGATAAAGAAAAAGTTGCTCTTGCACATTGTAAAATTCATATTTATATATTTAAATTAATCCTACATTATTACATCCTTAGCTTTATAACATTGCTGATTTTAGCCAGGCTGTATGGACATGTTTTCTTTGCACTGCTTACTATCCTTAATGGCACATCCAGCTGTGTGATAGCGTGATTGTTGTACTGTGTGTGATCCCAAAGTAAACTGGGGTACTGTCAGTTTATGCCAACAAGTTATATGGCAATCTTACTGCATTTTATTCTTGTCTGTGTTTGGCCACAATCAAAGGGGGATTGTGGACCGGGCTAATAATAAATAGTAAACTAACCAGGTTTTTGGTTTAATTTTTCAGAATGCACTAAGTAAGTAAATGTGCTAATAAGTTGTCATGGATCAGTAGAACTGGGTAAATTTTTGCCCGTTGTTGCACTTTCCCAATGACTGACTGGTATGTATGGAGATAGCAATCAATTGAAGTAACATTTATTTTCATTTCAAATGGTGCAAAAGGGTGCAAGTTAATTAGTGCCATTAATACTACAATACACTCATTTTCTATTCAGGGATTCTTCAAGAGGACGGTTCAGAACAACAAGAGATATACTTGCATTGAAAATCAGAGCTGCCAGATTGATAAAACCCAGAGGAAAAGGTGTCCATACTGCAGGTTCCAGAAATGTTTGAGTGTGGGCATGAAGCTGGAAGGTAAGGCTTTTCCTGGCAAATTTAGAAATTGGCATATGCATCTTATTACACTGGGAGTTCATACTGAACAATAGAAAACAAATAGGAGACACAGAAGTACTATTAACGTCTATCTCGCCAAACAGTACGTCCATTCCCAGTTTAACAGAAATTGTAAGTATGGCTACGCAAGCAATACCTTCACTATGGATGTCACAGTCCTTTTTGTAGCTTTTTAAAATAACACAACTTTCTTAGGTTTCCAGATGTGAAAGGAATGGTCCATAGAAAGCATGAAAAGAAAAATAAACGTGGGAGGTGGAGAAATGTGAGCGTGCACTGGGTTTCTCTTTAGAGCTTTTCTGTTCTATTTTTTATGTGGCTAATTAATGGAGGAATTTCAGATATCACACAAAGACAAATCCCCTTCTTTCTCATAATCAGTACTAAGCATACATGCCGCAGCCTATGCTGTTTCTCTACACAATCCTGAATCTCCTCATCTTGCTCTGAATTAACACTTTTTGTATAATCTGTTCCTGCTCCATCTAAACTTCATTCTTTTACTTGAGTTTCAGTTTGTCGGTGCTAGTTCCTATGTGTTCCTGTATTTCTTCCTATTGCCCTAGATAAACAAAAGGAATTCTGGGAATGAATTCCAAATGTGCTCCAAGAAAATCCCATTTGCATGGGTTTATCCTATTGGCTAAAGCTCCAAAGCACTATTATCAGTGCCTTTTCAATTGCTTAATGACACATCTTTCCTTTGCTCCACTTCTAATTCGTATTCTGCAAAAAAAAAACCAAAATACTCACCCTTTGCCCTGTATGATCTTTCAGCCTTATCTCTGACAGTACACAATATTTTCACTATTTTACTGTAAAGGGTGTACAGCTATTTTAGAACAAACGTCCTCTATAACTTCTTATCCCTGTAACGACACCTCAGCGCATACTTTGCTAATTGTCCCATTAAGGTTAAATTGCAGCCTATAAATTAGGGAAATTCATTAATTTTCTTCCTCTGTGTGTATCTGAGATCCCCATGCATTTTTAATGGTGTTGTAATCTCTCGTTTGCATAAGAGCCACTGGCCAAGGTGGGCTCAGTCAGTGTCACTCGCTATCCCATTAAACTTGCGCTGCAATGGAACTCACCGCTGTGACAAGCCCCATTAAAATCCCCCCCTGGCTGCAACTGAACCACATTTATTTTTAATTATTGTATGATTTTTGTCTGGCACTATGGCAAAATAAAAAGAAAGTATCCTTTTTTCTTTCAAAAAATGCAGATCTGACAATTTTGTACATTTTGTTGTAGTGATGTAGCTGTAGTATATGAATTATTTGGTATGGTCTTCATGGTTACTGAGCCTGTTCATTATCAAATAAAGCAGTGTTAGGCACTGCAGTTGGTAGGCTTTGAATAAAACTCTGATTCCATATGGTATAAGTGAAAACAACAAGATTACATATGTATTCTTTACCAGGTTCCTTTAATGGCATTTAGCATTACCACATTAGTGATTTAAAAAAATGCAAGTAAGGCATGGTATTATAATTGAATAATGCATTACATTAACAGTAGGCAATATAACAATAGTCAATATAATAAAAGTAATTATACATGTCACCTGTCCCTATAAAAAATTATGAAAACTTCCTACTTGGATGTGATGACCCCTTCAAAATACTACTTTTAGCATTTATAATCAGCAGTCCCCCTGTCACCACGAGTGAAAACCGAACCCTGTTGTATATTAAATCTAACTAGCCTAAGAGCAGCTGTGGAGAAGGAATTACATATACATAAAATACTAGGGAGGTGTTAACAAGAATGGTTTTATGGGAAGTTAATGTCCTCATAAAAATCAAAGATTTAAAGACCTAGATTTGATCATAGGCTCACCTACCCAGAATTTGCTTTTCTTCTTGTTCTCATGAGTGGTAAACATTAAAATGTTCTATGGAAATGTCATGTGCAACATATATACAAGCTAAGGTTGTATTTTATTGCATGGTGGTAGATAAGTTTCTCTTTTCCTATTCATTTCCTTGTCCAAAGCAAGAGTGTGTGGCAAGTGCAAGAGTAACTGCTGATAGAAACAACCTGCCTTTAAATACCATTAAGAGCAAAACCAACCTAAGCAGGATCAACCTTTTAGCTTGTTAACCCAGAAGATACAAAAATGCCTGTACATTGAACTTGAAACATGTAAGTCTTGAGGATGAACTAGTAGCTACTTGAATGAATTCCAAACTCTCTGTGTTTATTCTGCAGCTGTGCGGGCAGACCGAATGCGCGGAGGGAGAAACAAATTTGGGCCAATGTACAAGAGGGACCGTGCATTAAAACAGCAGAAAAAGGCTATAATTCGTGCCAATGGACTGAAACTAGAGGCCATGGGTCAAGTCATTCAGTCTATTCCCACTGATCTGACCATTTCTTCAGCCATACAGAATATTCACTCAGCATCCAAGGGACTACCTCTAAACCATGCTGCCCTGCCCCCATCAGACTATGATCGAAGCCCCTTTGTAACTTCCCCCATCAGTATGGCTATGCCACCTCATGGTAGCCTGCAAGGTTACCAGGCTTATGGGCACTTTCCAAGTCGTGCTATTAAATCAGAATATCCAGACCCTTACACAAGTTCACCAGAATCCATAATGGGATACTCATATATGGACAGCTACCAGTCTAGTTCTCCCTCTAACATCCCTCACCTAATTGTTGAACTCTTGAAATGTGAACCAGATGAGCCTCAAGTACAGGGGAAGATCATGGCATACTTACAACAGGAGCAGGCCAACAGAAGCAAACATGATAAACTCAATACATTTGGACTCATGTGCAAAATGGCAGACCAGACACTATTTTCCATTGTTGAGTGGGCAAGGAGCAGTATTTTTTTCAGAGAGCTTAAGGTAAGGCAACTGATCGTCTGATTCTTTTTTGTCTTGTCTTGTGTTTTAGTGTTCACATAACTTCCATCATTCTAGCTGTGGACACATCTGGAGTATTAAGCAGAACACCTAGAGGGGCCCAGAATAATTTAAGGGCCCTCTATTGATCGAAAAGTAGTACTGCTGTCCCCAGCTTTGTTCCTACGGCTACACTATACAGGGTCGAACTTAAATGCCTAAGTAACAGCAGCGATGAGCATAACTGGAATATTACACAGATTTGCAAAAGGGGAAGGCAAAATTACATTGCAATTACAGCATTTTATGGCTGTACAGTAGCATATACATTGCCCTGTCATGTTAGAGAAGCTGTTTTCCATTAATCTACAACTGTTCTTTATAGACGTTATTCAAAACACGGTGCCCAGACAGCTCTTTGGATAGACAGGGGGAGTGGCCGGGAAATGGTTTATGTAAAGGGAAAGGGGTATACATGAGGAGATTCTAAAGCAAACCACAAATTTCCCTGCGAAACTGTACCAAGTGAAAAAATTCACTCACCCCTACTAAGCAGAAACAGCTCAAACATAAGGGGTGGTTGATCTTTAAAGGAGAAGGAATAGTGTTTCAAACTTGGGGGTGCCAAATGTTAGGTGCCCCCATGTGACTACTTACCTGACTTTTACTTACCTGACACCCTGGCCCGGTGCACCTATCAGCAGAATTTTTTTTCTTTTTGGCTTTCATTGACCCTGTCTAAAAAAACAATTGCTCTATAAGGATGCAAATTTATTGTTATCGCTACTTTGTATTATTTATTTTTCTATTCAGGCCCTCTCAAATTTATATTCCAGTCTATTATTAAAATGCATGGTTGCTAGGGTAATTTGGAACATAGCAACCCTAGACTGCTAAAATTGCAAACTGGATAGCTGCTGAATTAAAAGCTAAATAACTCAAAAACCTCACATACAGAACTAAAACCAACTGCAAATTGTCTCAGAATATCACTCTCTAGATCATAAAAGTTCATTAAAAGGGGAACAACGCCTTAAATTTTGTTTTTTTTTTACTTTGGCTGTCGTGGTCCTTATGTAGATACACAGACTGCACAGGCTTTGTATCTGCCCTTGGATATTTTTTGAGGTAATGAAATATAATATAACCTTTCACTATTATGGTTATTTCATGACTCACTTAATAGGAGTGTTAAATGTGTTCAGATTTATATGAGGCAAAGTCATATTGTTTTTACAAAGGAGGCCAAATCAGTTTCAGGGTTACCGTGATATGTTAGGATTCAAAAAACAGATCTCAATTATATGTAATATGTTACTATTTTCTGTTTTTTTCTAAGCTTTTGCATTTTAAAATGTACTATTATAGTATATTCACTGACCAAAGCAGTAACTAGGTGGGGGCGGGCCCTGATGCGGGCCATGGAGCGGGGCCCCCCCACCCTCGTCTGTGACTAATTTCTGCACCACTGCAGCCGGCTGCTGCGGGCGCAAGACTGCAGGGTGGGGGCCCTGGGGGGGGGGGTGCAGGCTCTGGCCCAGTTGCACCCCCTGCTTCCCCGGTACTAACACCTCTGGACCAAAGCAGTGAAGCAAAATAATAACAGCTTAACAGTGAGCCTAACTCTAGTTGTTCACTTGCTGTTTGCTGAGTATATATGTTTATATATATATATATATATATATATATATATATATATATATATGTATGTATGCTCAGTATACATACTGTTTAAGTAATTTTGCTCAATGTGCTGCAAATGTGTGTTTATCTGTATGAGTCAAAGCAACCAAATTGTTTCATATCACTACAAACAATGAAACCAAATCAGTGAAACTGCAGCCTCCAATGGTGAATTGTCATGAAATATGGTCAAATTCTTACTTAGAATATGAAAGCATTTGCTTCATGATGCATTACCTCTCAGATCTGGCTATACACATAATATCTATAGAGTGAGAACTCATTAGCAGAATGCCCCTTTTTTATTTCCCAAGATGAACTACCACTTCCTGCCAATCTGGCTACCCAGAGATATGTATTGGCTTGTATATTAGGAAAGCAAAGAGAATCTGAATTCAAATTTGAATGCAATTTGAATTTAAGTACAGTTAGTTTGAATATTTTTTGGAAAATCAAAATTTTTCATGGTGGGAAAATTGGCAATATTTTAAATGTATTTGGAACCTAAACTGCTCTTTTTTTGGCTTTAACTTGTGAAATAACCCAAATATCTTAATAGGTTAGTCTTCAACACCTCGTTCAGAAACTCACTGGAGTTACTGAAAATACACAAGACTGACCTGTAGGGTCACTGTTTTCCACAGCAGCGTTAAAAGGATGTTTAATTATTTAGACTAACAAGTCACATATAATTAGGCAGCCTGAAGTGTCTTTGCCTTTTTTTTAAGTTATAAAAGCAGGAAATGTCTCTAACTGGCTTGATGAAAGGAACATTCAGGTCTGCTCTTTCAATTACTGATCGCATGCAGCAGGCACAGCAGTGAGTCCATTGTACCCACAAGTGAACTGTACAACTTCCCTACCAGTTGTTAAAAACAGCAGTCATTTCCCAGCTACTTGTTTCATATGGCGAAGGCTAAACCTGTTTCATGGAATGTTTGACTTAAAGGAGGAAAATGCAGTTAATTGCCTTTGGAAATTTCATCTTTCCTCACAATACCTTTGCCCTTAATGCAGTTTCCTGAGACATTATATTTGTATTAGGTAATGGCTCTTTATTTTTTTTATTTTTAAATATTTTTGTTGTTTTGGGCATCAAAAACCCCAAAAACTAAGAATCTCCCAGCATGCTTTTGGGAGCTGATGCTCCACAACAACCAGGGAGTTAGCATGTGGCTATCTTAGTGAAATAATTTTTCTATCTGGATGATCCAGTTGACTGTTAAGTTTTTATCATTTGGATTGAGCCCTGGACTATGCTAAACTTTTCCAAACTTTTTCTATGCCGAAATTAATCTTTGAAGAGAAAAGTGTGGATTTGCCTATCAGTAATTATAAACAAAGGAAATATAAATGAATAAAGTGTTCTGGTCCCCTATCCTATTTTATATTTAGCACTTCCAGTAATATGAGCCAAGCTGGAACAAAAGGAGGGTTAAATATAGTAGTGGGATCACTGTGATAGCTTGAATATTCCTGAGCTAGTATTCCCATATTACAGGGAGCATTCAGAGGAACAATTACAGTGGATGGTTATTTATAATGAGATGTGCACGCCACGATACTCATAAACCAAAACGCTCTAAACAATTAGGGAACAGATTTAAAGAGGCAGCAACAATTAAATGCAAAAATTAAAAGGGGCTTTAGCGATTAAAGGGACATTAAAGGAACAGTAACACCAAAAAAATTTAAGTGTTTTTAAGTAAAGAAAATATCACATAGTGTTGTTAAAACTGGTCTGTTTGCTTCAGAAATGCTACTATAGTTAATATAAACAATCTGCTAAGTAGCAATGGCGGAAATTGAAAAACAGCTATATGGCACAGGATAAGTAATGGATAACAGATAACATTATGTTCTACAGAGCTTATTTGCTATCTGCTGTGTAAGTTGAGCCTTTTCTCCTTTGAATGGCTGCGCCCATGGCTACACAGCAGCTTATTTATACAAATAATAGTAGTGTTTCTGAAGGAAAATTTTAACTGTGCAGGGCAACGCTGCATTATATTTTTATTTATTATTTATTACAATTAATTTTTTTTATTTTACTGGTCCTTTAAAGGAAAATATTAGCCACAATACTGCAATCTATCAGACTATAATTATTCTGCAGAATGTTTTACCATGTCTGAATAAACAGGTCTAGAAGCACTCTCTGTTTGTTTAGGATAGCAGCTGCCATGTTAGAGAACTGAGCATGCTCAAGCCCTAGCCCTGGAGGTTTATACTGAAAACAGGAAGTAGAAGCCCATGTATTTTGACAGAGGACTCAGAGCAGCATTACTTTGACGGTTTACTAGTGTATTTATATATAACTTTCTGATAAAGCTTTCTTAATTTAAGGGGCGTATTTACATAATTCACATGAATTGATAGAAGTTCGATCGAATTACGATCGAATTACGATCGTACGATTTAATCGGATCTTCGAATATTCTAATTTGGCCTCTTCGATCATCGAATACCGAATTATCAAATAGATCGAATGATCAGATATTCGATAATTCGATCATTCGATGATCGAAGGAATCAAAATTTTAAAAAGCTTCGACTGCCTACTCCGCCAGATTGAACCTACCGAATTGCAATAGAAGCCTATGGGAACCCCTCCCCCCATAGGCTTCTTTGACTAAGTCCTGCTCGAATACCATTCGTATGATCGAAACATTCGATCGTACAAAAACGAACGATCGGTATCTGTTCTTACGAATTCATTGAGAAAACGAATATCGAGCTAAATGGTAGCCTAAAACTATTTGATAAACATTCGATAGTCGAATGCTTATCGAATTTCGAATTAAATCGTAGTATTTTTGGGAATAATAGTAAATTTGCCCCTTAGCCTTTCCTTTTCCTTTAAATTTGAATGAAAATATATTTAATGTAGAAGCCTCTATTTTCCTAGAGAATAAGGGTGCTTCAGTCTTGATGTTTTAATATTCCATCTGAGAATGGAATAAAATTATATTATATATTGAACCAAGGAAAATTTTTTAGGGGGAGGCGGAGGCCAAATGTAGCCCTATAGCAAATTATTACAGCCTCCAGTTTATTATGTATAACCCAGGGTTGACTTCCCATCTGTACAACCTCTTAGCAATAACATTGGCTTTTAGGCACAAATATGTTTCTCTAAGACACTTTCTTAACCTTTCTTGATTATTATGCAATAGGTTGCAGGCATTATATTGTATTCTCTTTGTGTTGTGTTACAAAATTCTCTTTTGTAAAACAGTCCCCAATCTCACAAGGTGATGCCAAGTAGTGTAATGATGTTTCCAACTTAGAAATGATGTCACCAATGTCATGATAGACTCCCTGGCTGCTGAAATTTGCTACAGGGGAGATATTACACTTCCTGGTAATAGTTTGAGAAAAGCTTGGAATGCTGATTGGGTCATTCTGGGAAGTACAGGAAAGGCTATGCATTCAAGAGCATGTGGGCTTGTGTTCATAACAGTTCATTAATTATGCACAGCTTAACTTTGATACTAAATGGCAGAGATGCTACTCTATGTTACTGTAAGGAGTAGTGCATTGGGGAAGCTTTCCTGTTTTTGGAGTCAACCTTACACCCTTGAGTGCCCTGTCACCAGTTATATTAATAACTACTAATATGCTGAATCTTATCAAAGTCTCTCCAGGGTGGAGGATAGATGTCACTATCTATTGCACGCAAAGGAACTTACTACTAGAATTCTAGTCTAACCACATATATTGTAGCACATGTTTGCACGGCTGTTGCAATTTACACTTAAAAAATATTAATCATAAAATTAAATTTCAGGGCACAGTGTAACAGTTCTATAAAGGTTTCCACTCTTTCACAGAAGCAGAACCTTAACACCATGTGCACATGTAGCGCACATTCGGGAAATCGTTTTTCTTTGTACTACTTACAACCTGGCTAGGAACCTTTGATCTTGTAGGACTTAAAACAAAACACAGGGAAGGGGGTTGTGCTGAAATTACTCCCACAGCTTCCTGTTAGGATGTCTTATTATGTACACAATACAATAATCAGAATCTTATCTATGCCTGTGTATAGAATACTGCAGAACTTTAACACAACACAAATATATTAACATAAGTGTTTAGTGCCAGCAATGTAAGGGTTACTTTGGGAAACTATTTTCTTATTAGCAGACGAGTCTGCCAGCGACTCTAGATACACAGCTATTGTTACAGCAATTCCTGGCATAAACCTGAGATGATTTATTTTTTTCTTCACTCTAATGATTCAAGGAAGCTTTGTGGTATTCATATCAACATGCCGATCTTATCAGGCATAGGAACTCAAATAAAACAGTGATGCTGCTATCTGGCTCAGCCCAATCAGACTCTTGTCCCTCGCTAGGGTCCTTTGCTGTTGATGGGAAGAAGTGTTCTCACAAATATGCTCTACAGCAGCAATTCTTAAACCATGTAACAATTTATTGGTGGAATTTGGGGGTACAGACGTTACACAAATTATTCCCGAAGTATTCTTAGGCCTATGGCACATGCACATTTAACAGGGGACTACAGTGCTCAAAATATTTTTCCCTAATCTGCAGCCATGTTTCATTTACATGTATTAAAACACTGGGCAAAATAGCCAATGGGCAGTTACCTATAGCAACCAATCAGTGATGCGCTTTTTAAATCCAGCTGCAAGTAGAACGATGCAGCAATTTGATTGGTTGCCATGGGTTACTGCCCAGTGTTGATAAATGACCCCCATATACATATCAGGAACCATATTACTTCCTGCCTGTTAGCAGTAGACTGTGCCATGTGAATGTGAGGCACTTGCAAGCAGGAGACTGTATTTTAATCATGATGGTTGTTATATGTAATAATATATATATATATATATATATATATATATATATATAT
>CM044437.1:106663905-106676183 GCA_024363595.1 Xenopus borealis
AGGTCGCTTAAATACAAAAACTGGCAGGGAAAAACAGCAAACATTACAGCTCTACTGCATGACTAAATGAGTAGCATATCGTGTTGTTTTTAACAGTTAAAAACAACACGATATGTAACAATAAATACTTATGGCAACTTTGCAGCATATTTGCATGGGAAAGATAACTGCTGCAATTGCTCAAATCACATATGTATAACTGAGAAAGATGAAAAGACTAGCCCCTCACTCTATATCCTCCTTATCCACCCTTAGTCATCACAAATTCTGCCATACATTTAATAGTATAATTAAACCAATATTGCCCATAATAAAATTTATACAGATATAGGAGCACTAACATATCTACTTCTCAACTTGCAAATATCTCTGCTCACCCCACTAGTATACTGTTGGTCTTAGTGTATTGATACCCCTCCTATTGATGCGAGGATCTAAAACTATACAAAAATAGTGTCAAAGTGTGTTTATACTAAATTCAAATAAGGCAAGTGAAACCTTTTGAACCCACTCATCTTGCTACAAAAATTAAGTGTACAGATACCTACACAAAATATGTTCAAATGTGTTAACCCAATCAATGAGTAATACATATATATATATATACTATTATAAACTTTAAAATATGAATTCTAAAATTAGGGATTTGGTTCAGCAATTGGCTGGGTTTCCACCTTTATTAGCTGGGTTGGCCAAATTATTGTGTCTGGCTGAACAGAATCCTTATAATCACATGACTTTTCATCACAGGAAGTAACAAAAATGCTGTTCTTGTTTACCCTTTTCTGCTCTAATTTGCATATGCAAATAAAACAGTGATGCTGCTATCCGGCTTAAGCTGGCCATAGACGTTACGATCCAACTTTCGGATCGTGTCTAGGGTGTTCCGACATTTGTCGTGCCATGCCGATCGGTCGTTTGGTCTATCAGCCAGGTTAGATTATATATTTGCGTCTATTGCAAATCGTACGATTTTCAGTGGGAGACCGTCACTAGGTTTTTAATCGTACAACTTTTGTACGATCCCTGTCAGTGGCAGAACGTCGGCTGATTTTACTACTTTATTTGATCTGTGGGTCTATGGTCAGCATTATCCAGAATGTGTAAAAGACAGCACCATCAAAGAATTATCTTAAAAAGCATTTATTTGTTTCTCATGGCATAAAGATCTGAACAGATACCTATCTGGTTTAGTCGAATATGCAAATTAGGGTTGCGTTTAGGTTTAGTGTTCGACAAAATCTTTCATGAAGGATTCTGGATTCAGTACATCTCCAACTATTACATTTCAGAGCTAGAAAATTAAAGACAAAAACGGTTACATGTAACCTGGAATTATGATTTAGGGCAGGGCTGTGCAATGGAAGGGACACAGGCTTACTGTCCCACACCTTGTTATTTGCTTCTTCATATGATTGTTTCAGTATAATCAAGCCGCCCCTTAGTACGTGGGGATAATCTGCCCCCAGCATGGACAATGTTGTGCATCACTGCTCTAGGGTATTTGATATGCAAATTAAGATTCAGATTCAGTAAACAAGATCTTTAAATTAATTTGGTATTTGAATCTAGTGTACGTATATATATATATATATATATATATATATATATATATATATATATGAATGTATAGATAATCAACTGCAAATATTCCAAATCCCAAATGTACTTTGAAATGTAAAGGCATTCATTGAGTATGTTAAATTGTTATACATAGCTGTGCATACAATTGTATCCAAAAGTGTACAACATGGCAATCTGGCTGTGAATTTGTCTCATATACCACAGAGGAGATATGTAATATCAGCGTTCGGCTACAATGTACAAAATATGTTCCACAGTAGTAAAATTAAGTATCTGCCGCTGTAAATCCGGTGTATGGAGAATAAAGCATTCTACTCCTGTGCGGGGCAGCTACTGTCCTAATTCTTTATTATTTTTCAATCTAGAAAATTTGTAGTAGAACGGCTTTGTATAATATCTGTTGATTCTGTATGCTGTCTTTGCCTATTAGAGGTCTGCACTGTGAATAGTCACAGCTTCAGAAGCTTAGAGCTGTCACAGGCCTCCCTGCTTCATTGCCTTTGAATTATCTCTGAGCCCTCCCCACGTTCTACATTCACCGATATCTCTGGTAGATGAGCAGAGAGTAAGAGGACAAGGGCAGGGTCGTTCTCTGAAGGACTAGGAGATACCAGGTGAAGTGTTAATGGACCTAGAGCATAACCGTTCTCTTGATATATGGTGCCCAATCCTAAAGCAGGCATTGCTTTTCAAAGATATATTATTTCATTTGAGCACAGCCGTCCGAAAGTGGCTGCGCTTCTGCCCTGATAGATGATCCTGTGTCCGCAATCGGTTATGGAGTGTGAGTTTTTCTCCACTGCCCCTTCCTGCAACTCATAAAAATTGTGCTGAGCTCTCTAAGTTTCCACTAGCCTCCCTTTAACCCCTTGGGTCATGGGTGCACATTTTCTTTCTCTTTTACTTTCTACACATTATAGTGTGTGTGCCATATACCATTATAAATGCAGCAGTGTTTTCTAGAGAATGTATGGCATTCACAGAGTTGTCAACTGACCCATGTCTTTAGGGTAATAGTGGGCCAGTCCTGGATTGTATAATGCTAATTCCTCTTCTCATAAAATGGTAGTATAAAATGCCCAGAATTTTTACCCTAATAACATGGGTTAGGTGAGATTTCTGACCTGTTATGGCAAAATACTCTTTAAAGCATCAAATTGTATTTAAAGGGAATTTCAACCCACAAAAAATTATTTTATACTAATTAAAAGAAAACATAATTCTAAGCATCTTTGCAATATACATTTATTCCATATTTTCTTTGGTTTTTAAGTTATTTGTATATGTATTGCTATTGAGAGCAGTAACTGTCCCCTTTTATTCTCTGCCCTGATGGCTCAGACTGTTGATACAATGTAAGACAATGCAGCTGAATAACAGACCTTTTCTGGGGAACTAAGACTTTTGCAACATTGTTTATAAAGTAACAACCAGGAGTTAAGCAAATGCTGCTTTCAATTGAGACTATTTTTTGATTCTTATTGATAAATGTATATTGGAAAGTTGCTTACAATTGTTTTCTTTTATAAGGCAGATGTTTATTTTGTGGTTGACTTGCTCTTCAAAGTAGGCATTATAGGTGTACTGCACTAGAGAACTAGCATACTGTACATGATATAAGTCGTACTAATTCAGAGACTATTACTTCTCCTTATTAAGCTTCTTTTTACCAACTCAATCGTAATGATCATTTAATTGTTCCATATCTGCTGTTTCTGGCAGATTAATCGACAGCTTTGCTAATGATCCTTTTACTAAATAGGGTGAATTTTACATAAACCCACATTAAACTTTTACAAATGCAAGTGAAGCCAGCATGATCAAATGAAAATATTTCTTCTCCTATTGGCCTTTGGGAAAGGCAAAATGATAGACCAACTAAAACTTTGCTCCAGGACTTATTTCTGTACAGATGAGAATTGGGCTTAAGACCACCATATTTTTTTGCAGAAAACCCAAAGTGCCTGCACAAATTGTTAAAACAAGTCACTCCCAAAGACAACACTATTTTTTCTTCCAAAGTGATAAGATTCTTTGCAACTACTGATCTCTTGTAAATTAATTCAAATTCATGTGCCAGTTCATTGTGAGGAATGAGACTGTGATTCATTGTGCAACTTCGATTGGTCGGACATTTCAGTATGAGGTTTTATTGGATAATATATAATTTTCCTTTTTTGCAATACATTTTTTTAAGTTTAGTTAGATGCAGTACAACAGACAGCTTTGTTGAAATATGGCACAAATTATGTATGAATATGCTATGCTAGTTCTTTCTAATATTTAATTTCCTATTAAACATTTCTGCAGCATTTGCTGTATAGTTACCTGTTTAAACAGGACATTACTACTACACTTATTTGTATTGCTTACTATTAATAAAAACTGCCTACTTCCAGGGACATTCTCAAAATGATTTCCCTAACTAGAGTGCTAGATGGGATATGTCCCTAAGGCTATAGTCTGAAGGAAAGTGTTTGTAACCTGGAAATGTTTAACGTGTAACCCTCTAGCTGTTGTTAAACTGCTAGAGATTTTGAAAGTTTGACTTCCCAGAGTAGCGAAAATATTGACTATTGTTACAATAAGTATGTTTTTATACTTTGTAAGAGAATATTGATAGCTCCCATTTGGTTAAAGACACTTAAATGACAGCTCAGAAGTGGCCAAGCTTCCAGGTGCTTCCTGCCTTCTCCCACTGTCCATATAGAGAGGCCCGCAGATTGTTTCTTGCCCTCCATATAGAGAGGCCCGCAGATTGTTTCTTGCCTGTGTGAATGATGGCAAGTATATCAGGCATGTCTCACTAGCTGTGTTGATATTGCTTGCCTACCTACTCGGTGCCCTCGTATACCAGAATAGATCTTCAGCATAATCATGCAGTCATGTTTTTTTCTCTTTTAACGGAAAATAAAAATGAATGTTCCCGTTCTGTATTATTGCCGAGTCCAAGGTGCATAAAACAAATAATAAATCAATAAATGGGAGGCCCATTCACCCACCCTATATACAGCACACAGAAATAGAAGAAGTTTGTCCTGTCTGAATGTATTAAACAACCTTCACTGAAGTGATTTACTGCCTAAATTAGCAGTTAAAACAGCCATTTAGCAACACCTTTTTATTTGCAATAAACACAGAAAATGTGTTTAATGTAGTTGGTCAGGTCTCAGGTATTTATATACAAATACCAAGCAGAGTTACTGTATGTCCCTGTGCTTATCCTGGGTGTTGCTCTAGCGATACAGTTCCAAAGTCCAGCATGTACATTTTTTTCCCCCAGCTCCATTGTCTTCCAGTAACTGTGCCAAATAGTGGAGTAATGATGTAGTAGCACCATAGGAGGCGGTGAAGCGCAGGTTGACACCATTGCCTTGGGGTCAAAGCTCTGGACCACACACAATTGGGATATCTGAACAATAACTACTCATTAGGTCACTAGTTTGGTCACTAGTGGCACTGCAGAGCTCCCCAGCACCAGAAGGGTTAACATTTATTGTCTTGGAGCGGGTAGGATGTGCAGTGTATGTCCATCCTGAAGCTTGACACAGTTAAAATGAATCACTTATCTCTCCCTGCACCAGCTTGGTGTAATTAGCTCTGTAAAAACACTCATTAGTGTCCTTTTGCAGCTCTTAATAAGGATCCTTAATTAAATTCTGAATAAGCAGGGGGTCAGCATGGTGTCAAGGGGAGGCAGCAATAGTTGACAGCAGGGGGCTTTTGAACAAGCCATGCCAATTCCCACTGGTGTAAATGAAAAGTATTTGAAATATACCCATGCAAATATTGTAAATCCTGCATACACCGGACTGTATCATATATAGAAATGAGCTTTGTTAAAGCTGGCCTTCACCTGTACTCCTCCTCCTCCTTTATATTATGTACTGAAAAAAACAGTAACTGCTGCTGGACAGCAAATTGCTTCAGTAACTGGATGAATGGGATTTGTAGTCTTTTAGTTTAGGCTATACTTAAAATTGTAATATTTGCAGGGGAAAACATGCTTCTGTACATTTTGTGCTGTTCTGGTAGTTTTTTTCATCTTTCCCCAGACTTTCATTTGGCCATTTGTGTCTCTAGTCATTCTCATTGTACAACAGATGGGAAATCCAGACTCAAGTAGATATATGCACAGATGTCATATGAAACACTGAATAAGTGTCTGCCTTCTAGCAGTTCTTTTTGGAGTATTTCAAGAAAATGTTGGTTGGGCCATAAGGATTGTATAACCTTCTCATCATAATGTGTGAAAAGCAACAAGTGCTGTGCCTTTTAGAAAGAGTGATGCCTTCGTTAACTGCACTGTTGGGTAATTAAGGCACTATTGACTAGCTCATGAGTAGCATGTAATTATTTCAAGCATATTGACAGTATTTAGGAGAAGGATGAGATTGTGACAGAGATTGTGTCTTTTTATCCAAACAACTTGATTTAACCCCAAGCACTGAGGTGAACAATACTAGGTAGTTACTGTCTTGCTGTGGCCCATTATGATTTCCTTTGCGAATGACGGAAACAGGAACATCTTCCGGCTCTTCAGTAATCTTTGGGTATTCCTCCTTCACTTCGGCAATTTCGGTGACTTTCGTCGCATGCGCAGTTTTCACGAAAGGGAAGATTGATCCTACTGTGCATCCCACGATACATCGATCTCTTCCTGAAGGTTACCGAAGAGAAGAAGATGGCGCCCATGAACTCCAAAGGAGAATTCAACCCTGCGGCGCAAAAACCCCTCCTCCCGTAGGCTGCCTTCCTCCTCCCCCTGGCCTACCTCCCCCCTCGGGCTATTGCCCCTAATGTGTAAATTACCCCAAAGCGCAGGTCCCCTTCTGGAAGGTTTACGGGCACCATCTTCTGCCGCACCGTTTTCTTTGTTGTCCCGACGGCGTTTGTGGTTTGGTTTTCCGATTAAACTTTGTGAACTTTGGGAGAATGCGCAGCAGTACCAACCGACAAATGCGTCCTACTGCACATTCACCGCAAACGCTGTTGGGACAACGAAAAAGAAGGTGCGCAGTAAACCTTCCAGAAGGGGATCTGTGCTTTGGGGTAATTTACACGTTAGAGGCAATAGCCCGGGGGGAGGAGGGAGTGGGGCCTACAGGGTTGAATTCTCCTTTAAGGGCATTTACCCAGGATACCACCTAGGCTGGGGGTGGAGAAGGTTCTATGTAGGGTAGGGTTTTTTTTAATTAGTAAGGGTTTAGTTCTCCTTTAAGTCAGTTAAACACAGATTTTGTTACCTAAAAGCAAACAGGAACTGAATAGACAGTAGTGCGGCTCCCATGGGAGATCATTCCTGAGGTGAGATGTATGAGAACTTAGAATGCTCAGTTGCTTTGAGAAGACCAAACCTTTCCTGTTCACACCACTTTAATCCTTAATTATCCCCACAGAATAAATTAGAAAAGCTTTTCTTTTAACCTCTCGATGTGCTTGCCTTATATATATTACTAATAAATTAAAGCAGCGCAGATGCTGACATGCTATGTCTCCAGTCAGGCTATGAACTAATTATAAGTGTCTCATCATCCAATCAATTATTCAGACAAATATTAGATACCAATTATCTGTGTAAACAGCAGTTTAGGGTTGCCTGGATGGGAAACTCTACAAAAGCCTTATTTTGCATACAGAATATCTTCTTATTTACATGTAAAACAGGGTCTGGTAGCAGGCAAGCTGCACAACCTAAAGTACAGTGTATTGGTCCCGGCATTTTTTGCCAATAAAAGGGCCATTTAGGAGCTTGTATTGTGTCAGTTATTAAAATAGTTCTTAGTCATACTGTTAAAATGCAGACTCCAATGTCTTTGTACAATGTCTGTGTAATACAGTTTCCAAACCCTACTCCTACTGTCCAGCCAAAGAAAGTACATAATGCTCAAGGTAGAGGCTCCATCATGTTCCAAAACAGAAGACTGGCAAAAAGTAAAAGATAGAGGTACACAGTGTATCAGAATTGTGTACCCCCTAATATCACTATATCAGGTACATGATATAGATGCCTAGGGGACATAGGGTTCTACAGCTTTGCAAGATGCACCTTATTAACTAACCCTGCTCAAACGGTTGCCTGATTGTGACGGCAAAATCCTGTGAGGGACAGCGCAATTGGAACGGCAGTTTACTATGCACCATAATCAACAATGACTGGTCTATCCCAAATCCTCTCCTTACCCAGCCAATCATCAGGCAGCTCAGTGAATTTGTATGAGAAGATCTATGGAAGAAGAAGAATGGTATGAATTTTTCCCCTTTTAAACAAAAAGCTAGACTTTTACAATGGCAGACATTCAAAAAGGGTTGTGTGAGAGCCTTTTTTCAATTCCCGCCATTGTTACACAGTAGCTTGTTTATATGAACTATGTTAGTGTTTCTGAAGCAAACAGATCAGGTTTAATAGTGCAGGGCAACAGTACAAAAAACACTATTACCCTTTTCAGTAAACTATGCATGTACAGCTATTTATTCTGCTGAGGGGAAGCCTGGCCATTAATATGGTATTGCATATTCTTATTAGTAAGCTACAAAATAAATAAACCCAGGGAGGTGTTATAGACCAAATGGAAAAATAAGCTTCTGTTTCTGTGTATTTCATCCCTATGCCTCATATAAAATAACTATATAAAATATAATTATTCTTACGTAAAAAAAAAAAACATTCTTCATAATTGATAATCATAATATTATACAGTAATTAAAATGTGTCCTGTAGCAACGCCTGAGGATATTTAATGCAAACAGAAAAATCTATGTATGTCATAATTAGAAAAAAAAAAATTACAATTTTAAGACTTGGGAATGAGGCCAGTGGGGAGTAAGGAAGGTGAGAGGTCACAGTGATAAAGTCCTCTTTTGCTGTTGCTGTGGAGGGCCAGATCAATTTCCTTGCTTTAGAGTATTGATTGCACATCCATTGGTATGGCTCATCCTGGATTGATTGGCATTTGTGTGATATGGGCTGGATGAATTTCTGACCCTGAACATCATAAAAGAGCGAGCTGGTGACAGGGTGTCCTGATCTATGTTGGGCCTCTTATTGGTGGTTCCTTTGATTCAGCTCATTGGGCATGAAATAAGAAGTAGGGAGTTATGGCAGAATTGTGATGGGTCAGAACACGGCCAGCTAATATCTGACACTTCAAAAGGACATTCCCTCTAAGGCATCGGCAAAGATCAATATTAAAAACATAGTAGCAGTGTCATTTACCTCCTTAACTAGCTGTAATTGTCAGGAAGGTTCATATTTAATTTATTTGGAAACACATACAAACACAGTTGTATACCCTTTATTGTAGGGAATGGATAAAAACTCCAGTTCAGTTCAGATATTCTACTCTCCCTAGTTACCCAATCTGACTAACTGTCCTCTTCTTAATGTCCTTCCCATAGTGTAAGCACTGCATGTCCCAGGTCTGAAAAACAATGACTTCCAGTTTTATAACGCAGAAGTATTGTCAACTCTACAAATTCTACTATGTTCTTATAAAACACCATTTCAATATCCAATGTACTGGTTTCTATATAGCTTTCAAAATATTATTACTGTTTCTTGTTTTATAGGGCTCTTGCTCTTGTGTCATTCATATTTGTCCCTGCCCCAGTGGAACTAACGTGTTCTTACAAATCCAAACAATATCGGAATCCTCACCACTTACATTAAATTCCCTAGCATACCATCTCACCTAAAGCACAACCACCTCCACCAACTCTTGTACATCACTGTTATTCCCCATTTGGCACTCGTACAATGTCAGCACAATAGACTGTACATCTTCAGTTGTCAAGTGTTACATCTTTATTCCCAACTATTCTCAAATACATGGATATTGCATTCTAGGTACACCAAATCTACGCTCCCTACTGAATATTCCATGTCAGTTTATTATACACATAGATGCGATTTTCAATATTTATTTGCGCCGTCAGTATTCAGTGGTGTCATTTGGCTCATTGTGGCCTTATATCCTAGAATATCCTAGACTGTGGTGTTCTAATATCTGTTAAGTGCCGGTGTCATGCACATGACCTTAGAAACATCATTACAATGCAACTGCTGAATGCAAAACAGTCTCTGGAATTCTATTTTAAACATTGCTAAGTATTTGAAAGCTATGTGACATATGTGGCATATTCACTTAGGCACTGCCTTCTGAAAAATCATTTGTTGTGCAATTTGGAAGAAAGGATGCATACAATCATATATATACAGTACATATACTTCTGTGTGACTTTAGATTATGTCTATGTATACATAGAAGTTCAGAGAAGCTTGTGGAACTCAGGATGCTTTAGGTTTCATTTACATGTTAATTCATTTTGACTAAGGTCCGCCTCTGCCTTTCTGCACCACACAAATTTCTGGTATGTATAGCATTAAACAAGCACTGATAAAAATTTTGCCTTAAAGGAGTTATTGATGGAGCAATATGGTTGAGCAATTTAGTGGATTTTACAATTATTTCTTAACCATAGCCATTTCTTTACAGAAAATCTGCTTGTTGATGGCTCCTATTGGTTATAATCTACAGTATGTTTTAATCCGGGGGTCCTGGACAGTTTTGGAAATAAAACCCTCCCCTTTTCATTAGGAATAACCAATTTGACCAATTGGCTGATTGATCTGATTAGTGGAATCTGATAAGCTTCATATGTTGCCACATCATTCACTATATAGTCTACAGACCAACATTTTAGAATGCTGTGAAGGTACAAGATGTCTGTTTCCACCTTGTGTAAAGCCCAAATGCTAATTTTTTCTTCACATAACCTTAAATGAAGCTCACACATTGCTAAATTCCTCATAATCCACTAGTCAATGCCACCCTTTCAGCAATGACTTTACAACCCTTTGTCTGGTATTAACTGACTGCAAGACATAAATATGCTGCTGTTTCCTTCAGAAATAATACATAAAGGTTCAGAGTTGCTGAATGTGACATTTTTTCCTTGCCTTTTTTTCCTGCTGTTTTTGACGTTTTCTCGCAATTTTCTGCAGTGGGAACCTGTAATCATTAACGATGCTGCTCCTGTGATCACGCACTTTGCTAACAATACTGCTCCTGTGTTACACTCATTTTTGGGCACAGTATCAGTGGAAAGAAATCACATTGCTCTGCAAGTTAAGATAATTCTGCCTCGGTCATATAATTAATGGGGAATTTTGCAGCAGATTCTGGGCATATGGGGAGAGAAGTTCTTTTTCCCAGAGGATAAAACAGCTGTTTTGAAAGTATGTTTCCTGCATAGAATGTACATTTTACCATCCCAAGAAATTAAACAAACCCACCTGTAAAAAAAACATCTTTTCCCAACCAGACATATATGGTATTGCAAATACTTTGCTATTTCTTACTTGTAAAAGCAATATTCATTGAATTCAGGTTCAGAGTGCAGGAGCATAATTGTAAATATATATGAGCCTTCTTCAGTAACACCCTCACCATTAAACTTTTTTTTTTAAATATTTATTTCCTACCAACAAATTGTGGACATAAAAATGTTTTTGAATTTTTTTAAAGACCTGTAGAGTGCTATACTTTTTTTCTTTATATCGTCCTGTTATCAGCACATCATTTGTGTATTGCACTCCACACACACACATATATATATAGATGTAGACAAGCAAATGGAATCAGACAAGGGAAAACGCAGTACTTTGCTGCAAGTGATTCTTTTATTCACACTACATGTTTCGAGCGATTGCCCTTTATCAAGTGTACCCTTATATAGATGTACATTATCCTTAAGAAAGGTCTTAATGCCAAATGAGGACCGAAACATTGGAACTTTATACGATTTACTAAAAATAAAAACATGGATATTTTAAGAGTGTAAATATGTATATTAATTGCATTCATTTGAAACTTTTGAAACTCAATTGAAACTTGTGGTTGTTGTATGCAGGTGGATGATCAGATGAAGCTATTGCAAAACTGTTGGAGTGAGTTACTTATTCTGGACCATATATTTCGGCAAGTTCTACATGGGAAAGAAGGTTCCATTCTGTTGGTCACAGGACAACAGGTGAGCACTGAGCCATATTTCCTTCTCGAGTTTCTCTTGGTTTCTTGACAAGGGCAGACATTCAAACATGTTGAAAAGATTAAAAAAATAAAACATGACAAATCTCAGTAATTCCTAAAAGCTAAAGTTTTTTTCATACATTTATAGCACCAGGTCATTGTATTGAATTGCAACAATATTTTAATGGATATAAATCTCCCTTTTTTCCATTTTACTGGCCCTTGGAGGATTACGAGTTGTAACATATTTATTTTATATGGCATATATTTTATATCTATATATATATTTATAGATATAGATGATATATAGATATCAATTCAGGGTTAGCAACTACTTCCATATAATCCTATGGGCCAGATACACTAAGAATTTTTAGATTTATCAAACCTTTTTATTTTTGATTTAACAAAAGCAATTATATTTTATCGATTCAGAATGAATAGTTTAATTCAAATCAATCACCTATTAAAGTACATGTGTGGTTCAGTTTGATCAGAATGGATCAATATCTGTATTTGTTCAATGAGTAGAGAGTATAAGTATGGCTGCTCCCATGTTTGGGCATTTTAAATACAGGGTACTTATTTATTGATTCACCACATAAGGGCTGCACCCTACCTTTCGATTAGGGAATACACACCCTTTCAGTTCAGTACTTCTGT
>CM044437.1:106676193-106697066 GCA_024363595.1 Xenopus borealis
TTGCCTGGCAAAGAAACAGTAGTGCAACTTTGTTAACGTTCGCCACCCTGAGCGCAAATTTGCATTTTAGTGAATTAGAGGCGGGCTGGCGAAAATTTGTCTGGCAAAGTGCGGCGAATGGTGGTGAAGCCATCGCTAGAGTATTTTCGCCGCTTAGTGAATTTGCCCCATAGTCCGTGCTTGTGCCATCCTAAAAATACTCTCGGTAGCACAAAGAGCAGTGGAGACAATGGCACCCACAGAGACACATGCACATACATATACACAGCCCAAAGCCACATCAGAGCTCAGTTTCACTCCATGATAAGCGCTCCTGACCACAGCTATTCCTGGACACAGTCTTGCTACTGTCCAACAGGTGCATATTGTCACAGCTGTCACTGACACACTGAATGTGTCACCTGTTTCCACGCTTATATTTCACAGGCATAGACCCAAAGTCAATTGCTGATTGTGTTTACTCGCTTAAATGGCCAGTCCTTCTGAAGAGCTGGAGTGGCTTTGAAGAAGGGACGTTTAATGGACAGAAGGGGCATTTCCATATAGATGCAATTGATCCAGCGACAGTCAGCTGTATGATGGGCTATGGATTCACTTAATGTAGGGGTGGGGACTCAGAAAAGCCATAGCTAAGTATTTGATGGAATTAAGGAGTTTGACAATAACAACCATATGTACTCAGACTGTTGATGAAAAAAACTAAAAATGAAAACAAATATAGATGTTCATCTATGTGTTGTTTTGCAGCATTGCTCACTTAACTTTCTCCCATAAATCCCCTCAGCTATTAAAATACTTATGTTTACAAGGCCGTCATTAGCATTATATGAAACAATTTTTTTTCTGCCTTCCATTTGCTTAACATAATCTCCAGGCTGACCAGAAAGTTCAAATCCTCCATGCCTCATGGATGCAGAATTTAAAAATAAAATAAAACTATTAATTAGATTTTTTTCCCCTCTATTTTTAATTGCAAATTGTTGCCAGGGTGTCTCCAGACGGCCCTGCTCACTCATCGGGGGTAGGCTTGCGAACATAATTATGGAAATTAGCCATCAATACATATGAAAAATTAATCTAAGTTGGTGTGGCTGAGTGGCAGGTGAGAGGGAGAGGGATATATATCCAGATTATTTTGCTGTTGCTGCAGATATTCTTTGCATTTAATAGATTAACCCATAGTGGACCACCTCCCCAAACCCCATACATTGTTTTCTGATAAATTGCATTTTTTGTTCTCTCATTACAACACATCTGATATATAAAATGACTCTGGGTGAGCAGAGTTACCTGACAGACACTCCAGCTGTTCAACTACAGTTGTTAGTATATTCACTATCTAAGGGCCTTTCATATCCCCACCAGTTGTACAGAAATTAATGTTTTATAAATAAATAGTAATATTAATAATCATTTCACGTGGCCTAACCTATGCACTTTATTTTTAGGTGGATTACTCTGTCATTGTCACACAGGCCGGAGCCACACTAAATAACCTCATGAGTCACGCACAAGATCTTGTTGCCAAGCTTCGCTCTCTGCAGTTTGACATGAGGGAGTTTGTGTGCCTGAAATTCCTGGTACTCTTCAGTCTGGGTAGGTCTTCACATTCTCAAACCACTTTTCTGTATTGGAGTCTCTACGTATGGGACTGGTATATGTTAATGTTAAATTAAAATAACTTTTTTAGATTTAGAAGTTATTTTATCTGTTACTGCTCCAGCTAATTGCAGCAAAACTTGCCCAAAGATTGCAGGTTTATTGTTCACATTGAACAAAAGGTAAATTTTTTGGGGCACAGCAGTTATCAGAACAAATGCACTCATTCAGCACAATAAAACAATGTAAAGCAGCGATCTGTAGGCTACTACAATTTTAAGATATTCGCCATGATAATCCAATGGATTTTCTGTATGTACTGTTTACGATCATTTATCACTCAAGATGCTGCCAAAATTCTTATCCACTCTCTCGTCATATCACGTCTAGACTATTGTAACTCTCTTTTAATTGGCCTTCCCTGCCAGAGACTGTCACCTCTCCAGTCCATAATGAACACCGCCGCGGGGCTCATACACCTCAGCAACCGCTCCTCCTCTGCCAATCCCTCCACTGGCTGCCACTACCCTTCAGAATTAAATTCAAATGAATGACCCTTACATTCAAAGCACTTCATAACTCTGCCCTTCCCTAATCTCTGAACTCATCTCTATATACTCACCCAACCACTTACTATGCTCCTCTACTGACCTGCGTCTCAACACTTCTCTCATTACCTCCTCACATGCTCACATTCAAGACGTTGCAAGAGCTGCACCCCTCCTCTGGAATTCTCTCCCAAGGTCTGTCTGACTTTCTCCCAACCTTTCTGCTTTCAAGAAATCTCTTAAAACGCACTTCTTTCGAGAAGCCTACCCTACTCTTAACTACCAAATGCAACACTACCTACAGTACCACATTTCGCACCCACTTAATTCGATCTTGTCCATTATATATATAATGAATATTACATATATTTAACCTTGTGGAATATAGCTAATAATAATGACAAATGTGATGTTGGTACAATTGCAAACACACACATACACATTAGGGCTTATTTAGTTAAATTGATTATTCATAGGTAAGAGTTTATTTGTTAGACAGACCACTTGATTGGATGAGCCTGGTTTAGCCCGCTATTTGAGTGACCAAGTCTGGGAAAGATCTGCCCACGTGTCCATCTTGCCAAACAAGTGGATCTTCCCATGGCTTGGCAGCTGCATACTGGACACATCTGCCTTTGGGCAGTGATTCATAACAATCAACTTGAAATTATTATTCCACCATTAAATTGTACTTCATGTCATGATATACAGCACTGGGGACTGGTCTTAGTATGTGATCCCCACTGCTTTGCCCACAAACCTATATCATACATTATTATTATACAAAATCCATAGATATGCCCCTATATGTAATGTAAGGCACTAAGTTTGCCCAGGAGCAGTAACCCAGGGCTAGCTTTTAAACAGGTGACTAGTAAACTCTTTCTGCTGATTGGTTGCTATGGGTTATTGCCCCTGCACAAACTTAGTACCTTAACTACTTAGGGGATTATGTAATAAAAGGCACAAAGTTTGCCCAGGAGCAGTAACCCATAGCAACCAATCAGAAGGTAGCATTTTCGTGGACATATTTAACAACAAATATCCTATTGGTTGCTATGGGTTACTGCTCCTGGGCACAACTTAGTGCCTTTTATTACATATGGTGGTATGTTTCCACTGAGGTAAGAAGGAGTTAATAACTCCCCAGACCGCACTGCATCTTTATTACATTGAATGTAATAAGTATTTTTCTTTTTGTGTCTAAAGCAGATCATTGATCATAAGTCATTGCACGGCTTTATGTTTAAATCAATAGTTATTTGTTTAGCAATAGGAAAAACTGATGTAAAATATATGGAGAGTGTTGAGTATTTTTAAATAGCTTAATAAAAACACTTTGATTGCATCTCATTTGTTTAACTTCGTGTAGGGAAGATAGGGAAATTATGCTAGTCAACAGAAAGATGCAGTTTCTCTAAATCATAGCTGTCATCTCTGCAGCTCTATGGCTGCTTAACTATAACTCCCAGCACACACACACCGAAGAATGCTGAAAGTTAAGTGGCTTGAAAGAAGCAGGTTCCTTCTGTTGAGTTGCATCACAATACAAAATCCTGACCTTGTGGACTTCATATGCTTTGCAATGCTGCAGAAGGCTTCAGTACAGATTTCCAAAATGTGGTACCCAGCTGTTGAGCTATTAATGCTGCCATCATTCACAAACCAATCAGGGTGTCAACCACTATTACATCCCTAAAAATGGGCAAAACATACATAACACCAACAGTATATCTTAATTGAAAGTTTAAATTTCCAAAGAAGTTTGGGTAGGTAGCTGCATGGAATTCAGAATCCTGGGATGCACAGAAGAGAGGCCTCAAAATGATGATGTTGCATTAATAATAATAATAATGCCAATAAAAAAGGAAAGTACTCTTTAAATGTCATGTTTCTAAATACCCTGTTTATTGATGGCGGAAAGCAGAGAACATCAAAACTGCAGCAATTCTAAATTATTTTCAGATTTCTCTTAAGGTCAAGATGTGTAATTAATGTCAGCAACTTGATGGAAATATTTGATTGCATTTTTGGAAGTCCACCTTTAAACGTAACCAGGGATACAAATAGTACTGGTGACATTTTGTTATCCTGGAGTTCAATGTGACCCCGTTTCACTGTATCATGTACATGATGTACCTAGATTTAGAAGTGGGGGGCCTGCCACTCTCTTACGCTGAACATTTAACTAACTGTGGGTAAGGTCGTTTAGGCATAGGACATTACAAGGTCAAAGAAGAGTACACTGAGTGATGCCACATAGAATAAATACTTTGAAACTGAATCTGCAAACATAACTTCCATCAGTAGTGCATTCTCACATCTCAGATGCACTTACTATGATAAATTCTTCTGCTGAAAATGAAACCACATGCCTTTCAACCAAGCAATAACTTGATCATCTGTGCTCTCCCTAATAGAGTGTAAACTGCTAAACCGTCCAATACTACCAGTTTAAAAAACAGGTTGTTTGAGCCCACAATTCACTCAAGACTTACTCCGTCTCAACCAACAATGCAACTTTTCCATAGGGGCAGAAATATAAAAATTCAGACTGGGACTTCCAAACAGTTCAATCTTTGTTCCCACTTACCAATACTTTCTTAGCTGCCAGGAAAAATTTCTGACAGGAAAGTGTTAAAGTACTGTCACTTTTGTAAAAGCAGAGGTAGATATAAATTAATCAGAATATTTTTGCTTTGAGCATTTGAACGCATCAATAGGGTGTTAACGCTCAACAGCAGTATTAAGCACTAACAACCCTTTAAATCACTTATACACAGTAAAAATGTGTATGTAGGGAATTGCAAAGCTGATATATATATATATATATATCCATCACATGGAGAAATTAGAAAATAGGACATTATTATATCAGTAATCATCATTCAACCTGCTCCAAAAACTGTGAGCATGTCTTTCTATAACACAATTATTGTTTGGCCAGCTCTACACTGTTCTATATGGATGTGCTTTGGGTGTGACATACATCCATTGTAGTGAGCAAGGCTATTCAGTTAGAGATGTGCTTGCTTGGAACACTGACATTGACACAGAGCTAGCAGCACATTAATCTACAGGAATCTCATTGTAACCCAGACCACAGCTGCTTAGGGTGCCAACAGGACAGCAAATGCTAATAAGCAGCTTTACTAAATTTCAAATGACTTCAGTAGTTTAAAAAACAGGGTTCGGTTGTAAGGTTTATGACTAGCTGCTCTGCTATGAGTCAATAAGTATAGGTCTGCTATATTTTTGTACAATAGGGATATGGGTAGAGATCATGTTTTGCAGTGGGACCAAAAAACCTCTAGATTCTCCACAGGGGGAATATTTTTCAGTGATGCGCATTTTGGAGAGATTTCAGTCTCCAGTATAGACCACAGCCAAAACGGGTAATTAATCACTATTTTAAAGGCAGACTGTTAACATGGAATAAATGGAATACGTTGTAACTCAAGCCAATCAGAACCTTTTGCTCTTAGAGCTAACTGATGATTGGTTGGTGTTATGTTACTGCAAAGAAGAATGATTTGTTTCTGCACTTAATTTATAAAGGGGCAAGGATTATAAAATTGTTTAGTTCATAGACATACTGGTTTATTAATTAAATCTAGGGCTCACAAATGTTTTTTATAATGTAAGCGCTGAATGCCTAAATTAAGAGATATTTTGGCCTATGGGTAACTAAAAAAGCTGGTGAAACCTTGAAACTTTTCCATTGTGTTTATGAGCAAAAATCAAATATTTGCCATTGTCCCCCTCCTTTTTATCCCTTTGCTCTGCCCATCTGCACCATTGTCTCTGTATATTTCCTCATTTTCTCTCTATTCTCTCATCTATATCATCCTCTACCTCCTGCCATATTTTAGCTACAACTCTCGTTCATCACCCTCCGTAACTTATTGTCGAAAACACTGTGTAATCCTGCCTCTCTCCCTCTGTGAAACATTTTGCTTTCTTTTTCTATTGATATTACACTTACAGGCGGCTGTGGAAAAATCAATATAGACTTTTCATTTAGTGTCCACATGCAGACCCAACAGGGCCTTGCGCTAGCCACACGATTAATCGCTGTTATTCCACTTTCGGTAAAAGATGTCTGTGTACGTCCTTTTCTTATTTAGACATAACAGCTCGATCTGTCATGTTTGTCTTGTGCCAATGTCCTGTCGTCAGATCGTACCATATTAAAACTACATTTGTTTTCAGTGCGTGGGCTAAATATAAAATGCAAAACACTGACTTACTGTAAAGACATTACATTCTACAGATATATTACTTGATTCTGTAAAGGATAAACAGCAGAATACTGACCAGTGCAGGGCCCTTTTATTCCACTCATTTCAATGGAATTGTGCTTACATTTTAACATTAATATGGCTGGACCTGCTTATAAGCGCAGAGCTTCTGAACTTGTACAAGACACTTGTGGGAGAAAACACAGCCTTTTATTATGAGATGTTCATGAATACCTTGGTATTTAACGCCTCACAGATTCATTATATATTGGGAGGATGATGCTGTTAATCTGTCCAACCAAAGACCAACCAGGTCCCCCAGCTATTGACTTGTATGTGAGGCCTCTCATAATCATTTTAAAACACATCAGATTTGACTCTCCAAACAGAAAGCCTTATTAGCCTATTACCCCCCATTGGCGTGTGCAAAGTTCAGTAAGGGGACAACATTATTATTATTATTATTATTAATAACATATATTTAAATAGTGTATATTTTGCAGCGCTGTATGAAGCAAATTGGGTACCTAGTAAAGAGTAAACCAAGGCAATGGTTACACGAAAATAATACAATATATAACTTCTTCTTTTGTATCTTTAGGATACATTTACAGTATATCGCAGGCTTATTGAAGGTAATTACTGACTAACTAATATACCCATGCATTAACCAAGGCAGAGAATCACTTTTCATTTTCTGCCTAAAGTAGACTGGTCAAAATAATCATTGATTCATTATTATGGGTTATTGTACTAGTAAAAATGTTCCATATCGACTAGTCAGTGTCTTTATCACAGCAGCATACTGCAACTTGTATATTTTATAGCTGTATGCAGGCATCAGTCATATATTTGGTCCTAGCAGTCAAGTGATAAAAACCACAGATTGCTACATATAGCCAGAAAATGCAAAAGGGATTTATTTACAAAGACAGGGGTTTTTTAGTTACAAAATTGTGATCATAAAATTCATAAGCCACCACACCACATCAAGGTAAAATCCATATGGCGGCCCCTAACTATTTACCTCTGGTCATAATAATCAAATGCTAAAGCCTCCCGGCATAAATGCATTACCTGAAATAAAGTTCTCCCAACCTGGGCAATGGTTTCAATCATAGAGCTATACAAATTAGCCATAAATAAGTGTGGGATCTGGGTGTGTTAAATAAGCTGTGTATCAATGGGTATTGCCATCTATATGGAGCAAGGACTGCCTTGATTTCATTAAAATGGGAGTACCTGTGGGTTAGTCTAGCAGCAGTAAGAAATAATAGAAAAGGGTTAAATGCCATACATGGGAAAGTTGCTGGTTTATTCACAGTTACAGGATGGAGATAAGATGAACGCATGGGACCTGTTATGTTGCCCACTAGTAGGTGCTGCTGGAGACAAAAGTAGGAAATATAGAGAGATATGTATATGTAGTAGATTGATTGGCAAATAAATAAAAATTCTCTCACAGATCATACAGATGCTTTTATACTGATCCACCTAATAAGAATACAGTGTTTTCCATGTTTCTGCACATCTACCTATGGCAATTCTCCCCACTCAGGCACAGCTGCCTTCAGGCGAGATTGTAAGGAGCAAAACTACAGAGAGTATGATCAGATCAGGCTATTGCATCTCTCAAGGTCATTCTTGGTAGTTACTTTCATACTAAGAATCAGAATACGATAGGCTTCCAAACAATTACTTTGCTTTGCAATGAGCAATCCTACTGTGCAGTGAACTACCATTGGGTTCGCTGTCCAATATGTTTAACTGTCTGGCACATATTTTGAATACATTTTAGTAAGTTCCATTACACAGCAATCACGTCTGCAGTCCATTAGGTAACACTGGCCTTTTGCTAACCACTAAGCTGTAATGTGTGTGGGCCCATGTTCTTACATATCTCTAGGAAAGGGAATTAGAGCAATCTGACTTCTAGAAAGCATCCTAATTCATGTTATGGATACGTGTCCTGCAAGACTGCTAAAGACCACATGGTTCTCCATTATATGGCACAACCTTTTAAGGAAATGGCACTAAATTGTCTAAGTTAGGTCAGTCAGTAAATGTCAGCAACAATGAAGAAAATTGCTTTCCAATGACTCAATACTGACTGTGGACATTTTTTAAATGGACCCGAAATAGGTTAAAAAAAGTGGGCAATAACGGTCCATGGAAACCCTTTATTTATACCATTGAAACAAAGGCCATCAAGTACCAAATACAATATGAGAATCGGACAGTGACATATATTTTAGTAACATCTTAAGTTAGCTAATTGTAAGTTGAAACCTTCCGAGCTAAACAGGGCTGTTCTCTTTGCCTGATTACAAGAGCTAAACACTGGCCGACACTGTGTAATTAGCAGGCTGAAGGCTTGATTACATTAATGTATGCAGGCTGGTCTGGGCGAAGGCATGGGGAATCTCCCTCTGCTGTCTGGCTACATGTAATGTATTCAAAAGGACCTTAGGGCCTACTGTTCAATGACGATACAAAAGTGTACGTGGCCTCTCCATACACTTATTCTGTGGCTGCTTCATGTAAAAAGCAAAAGAGGTAATTAATCCCTGAGTGGGTAAACATGAATAGATTAGAGGAAGCTTCTACAGAAGGAAATGGAAAGGCTGATTCTTACTTTAGAAAAAGTTTCTTTCAGACTACGCATTTCATGCCAGAAGCTTCAATCTGGAGATGCTGCATGGGAAGTCCAAGTACCTTTGCATAGTGTCTCTGTTGGCAAAATGCATCTCATGTTATATCTCTGGCTAAATTGGCTGCAGCTGTGTAAAGGTAATTAAATTTATATAACTGTAAAATAAGTTGCAGTTGTGTAGCATAGCCCTAGAACTGTAGGCTTTACCAAAGTCATAAGTAATAAGATATATTCACACACACAGTAACATGTTAATGCTTTAACTAGGCTTTAATCCTAGCTTGAATTTTTTTTAAATTTTCTGTAGAGCTTTCCCTTCCTGGCTGTGCTTGCAGATTCCTTCTTGCAATTAAAAGGCCAATGTACCCTTGAATATACTTGCTAAATTGTATTTAGATCAGGGAAATACCTATGCTGGCATCATGTTAATCTAGAGAACTGTCCTTGTGCAGTGATTTCCAGTTTATGACCCATATCAGCTGGCTGTCCTCCAACTATAACAACATGCCCTACCTTATGAGGTCCCGTCCTCTTCTGATTCTTGATAATTATTATACAAGGAGAGAATTATGGAAGGAGAGAAGGGCCAGTGAGCCTGTGGCAGCTTAGGCAAGATGAAAACTGTTTCAATGCAGTTAGAAGGACATAAAACAGAAGATCGTTTTACACTCGCTTCTTAATATTTCTAGGAGACAATATAAAAATATAAATATTTTCTCTGTTCCTTTCCCATCAACTTCCATAGGGCTCATTGAGTGCATGTGCATTATGCAAAGTGCATACAATTGCAGCCAATGGGTTAAAACTTACATTTTGATGTAAATTGGTCTCAACTGCACTAGATATCTTCTGTAATCCAATGTCTTTAATTCTGACCTCATAATGACGTCCGTGCCTAATTCTTTTGGTGTAAGTTTACTGCCTCCATGGAAGTGGCTGCTGTGGATACTCTCAAGCTATGGCCACTTTTGAGGGTGGTGGTAGCTCCAGAGTTTTTTCTGCCTCAATATGTGACATTAATGCATTTTGCAGGAGGGGGCGGGGTGGGGGATCATGAGTACCAACACCAAGCGCAGAAGTGCAGCTTTATCTAAGAGCAGCTTTAGATAGAAGTAACTTTCAAGAATGGCGTATATTTATATGGCTGCATCCACCTTACTACAGCTGCACAAAATTGAGATATAATCTGGGGGATTTCAACACAGACACAACACAATCAAATACAATTAAAAAAACTCTGTACCTTTATTTTTTACAATTATTATCAGTACAGAATCATACCAGTCTTATTTACAAACATAGATGCTAAACGGCACATATGCTGTTGTCCTTACAGCCAATCATCAACTAGTTTTTATCAGTCTGATACCAGTTAGAAATTAAAATCAAAGACCTGGTGGGTTTCTGTGCGTAAATGCACTGGTGTGCCTGTCTTAGTAAATTAAGCCTTATGAGCATTGTAGATATTTCTTTATAGTGATTTCAGAGTTCTGCTTCCCTTTAATTTTTCTAAGAGCACCTAGTGCTACCAAGGTGTGCATTATCCAGGTTGTCCAACCACTTGCCTTCAATTTTATTAGGCCAGGTTTTAAATTTACCCTTTAAAGAGAATTGGCTCAGTCGGAATTATCAAATACACAATTTGTTATTTTTACTTCTGTTAAAAAGAGAGCTGGAATCTCAGACACAAGATATCAAAATATCATAAATTGTTTTTGTTTGTATGAGTGTCTTTTAAGGAGAAGTTTAAAACTAAGTAAACCTTATCATAAAGGTGCACCTAAATATACCAGTGAACCCTCTAAGTAATGCTGCTCTGAGTCCTCTGTCAAAACAAACACTGCATTTAATTCCTTCTATTGTGTTCACATGGGCTTCTGTATCAGACTTCCTGCCTTCAGCTTAAACCTCCTTGCCCCGGGCATGAGCATGCTCAGTTTGCTCCTCTTCCCCCCCCCCTTCTCTGCTGTAATCTGAGCCCAGAGCTATAAGTGAGCAGGAAGAGATGGCAGGAAGTGATGTCATACCCAGCTAATACTGCTATCCAAAACAAACAGTGAGCTTATAGAGCTTTTAACTCAAGTATGGTAAAACAATCTACAGAATAAATATAGCATTGTAGCTTGCACTCTTGCAGCTAATCTATTGACAATTAAATGCCTCCTTAGTTATTGCAACTAATCTATTGGCTAATCTAGTGACAATAAAGTGCCTTCCCTGTCCTTAAAATAAACTGGCACCATCTATTTATGACCAATAGAACTGCATTTCTATGCCTGTGTCTTGGGAATGCTTTAGTAGTATGGTAGCTTCCATACCTATGTACACATATAAATATGTGGATAAAGTGTTCAGGGTGCACACAGCAATCATCATCCCGATGTTCTACAGAATGAAAGAAAAGGGAAAGCCTTATTTATGATTTATGTATTTTTTTGCATTTAATCGGAACCTGCAAAAATCTTTGCAGATTCCTATAAATAAAAATGGGATATATAATGTGGCATAACACAAGTACAAGGGGTTGATTTAATGAGCGGCACATGAACTCTATTAAAGTGGTGCATTTTTCAGGGCCACTATATACTGGCGGATGAACACTAATCAGTCAGTCAAATTACATTTTCTGAATTCATAAAGCAAATTGAAAGTAAGAAGTCACAGCACCGAACACACCAAAGTAAATGACTCAAAAGACTGTAAAAAGGTCCTGCATTTTTAATGTTTACGACAGTTTATAACAGTTATTTATTGTAGTCTGTCAATGTGCTGCGCTTAACCTACGAAACAAGTCACTGCCCTCAGTTCGTATGAGTCCTAGGAAAGGGTGACATTTTAACCTTACGCTCTACAACCTGGATGAGAATATATTGTCTACTCGATATAAAAATAAAAATGCATGAGAATCTTTGGCAAGGTTAAAGGCCAGCAGCCCATCCATTTTCCAACGATGATCCGTCACACAGACATATATTTTAGGAGGTGACTCCTTGTGAACATCACTTTGCTCTCCAGCTGAGTGTAGCAGATGGCTCATTAGCATAGTCTTGGCCTGTCCCAGGATTTCGCTATCATTTAGAAAAATGTCTTGTGGAAACAAGACTTCTTGTCTAATTTTATTAGAATTAACGGTGTGGCGGGTTGGACTCTAAATTCACCTTGGGTCAGAAAAATTAATTCGGAATGATATGAATTGTTGCATTACTCTGGTTTAAAGATAGGATGCACCCTGGAGACTCATTATGGAACTATATATTATGTGCCGGCACTGAGAATCTACTACCTTTGTGTCACTAAAGGGTTTGACCTTGTTCTATTACTGCTATCCTTGATTCTGCTTGATTGAAGATGTATGATGTGTTTCAAGTAGATTATACTCACCCTTTTTTCATTTATTTATTTGTTCTTTTTTTTGGAAATGCATTTCAATAAACAACACTTAATTTTTTCCCTTTACCCTCAATAGATATATGGATGGATAGATAGATAGATAGATAGATAGATAGATAGATAGATAGATAGATAGATAGATAATTGATTATAGATAGATAAATAGATAGATTGATGATAGATGGATAGATAGATAGATAGATAGATAGATAGATAGATAGATAGATAGATAGATAGATAGATAGATAGATAGATAATGGATTATAGATAGATAAATAGATAGATTGATGATAGATGGATAGATAGATAGATAGATAGATAGATAGATAGATTATAGATAAATAGAGAGATAGATAGATTATAGATAAATAGAGAGATAGATGAGATAGATAGATAATATATGACAGATAGATAGATAATAGATGATAGATAGAGAGATAGATAGATAAATAGATAGAGGATATATATAAATAAATAGATAGCCATACCAAGTATCGGCACTCATCCTATGTCCAGCCAAGTTCCCGGTGCATCTCCCAAAAGGTATTTCAATATTGTAGAAAGTGGAGGCACTCACATATCCGAATATTAATTAATTTATTACATTATTCACATGTTTCCCACATGTTACCCACATTATTCACATGTTCCCCATGATGTGGGGAGCATGTGAATAATCTAATAATTCCATTAATATTGGATCCATGAGTGCCTCCACTTATACAATATTTAAATAAATAGATAGATATATAGATAGAGTGATATACATAGCTCTTTATATCCTCATAAAACAAGTATGAGATCAATTATCTAGAATCATGTTACCCAGAAAGCTCTAGAATATGGTCATGCCATTTCCAGTATTACTTTAATAATGCTTACTTTTTTTTACTGTTTTGATTTTTTGAAGTCATTTGTGCATGATGGTCACTATGTTGTATAAATATAAGTTGATGGCAAAACAATCCTTCTGGGTTTTATAATGTTTAAATATTTCTCTGGCAGAAGAGGCAAAACTGCTAGTGAGTCCTTATTTTAGTATAATGGAAACCACTTGACACCATGAGTACAGGTTGGATTTTGATCTGAGAATGCGCTAATGTGCATTGTCTGCCCATTAACTGCCCATACCAGCAGTGACAGATGATTTCTAGAATGCTCAAAGGAGACCCACAGGAGGGATTCTGGACATTTCTCCACCAGAAAAAAAACTGCCTCATCTGGCATTGACTTTAAATATACAGTGGAGTAGATAAGAAGCCACTAAGGGGTGCATTGTTTCATCTTAGAAAACTTGAAATGAAGTGGTATCAATGGTGGAGATGCACACATGCAACAGCTGTTATAGAACTCTCTCTGTGTAACATTTAGGCATAGCATGTAAACTTGAGACTGAACTCATTTGACATATGGTAGATCATCAGTTCTGAGTTCAAGAAGTTTGTAAAAAGATAAAAACTAAATCTTGTCAATTCCACAATGTCCCATATGCATACATGTGTCTTCCAAACAATATATACTTTAAAGATACTAAATATTATTTTCTTTCCTTAACCAGATGTCAAGAACCTGGAGAATTATCAGCTGGTGGAAGGAGTTCAAGAACAAGTTAATGCTGCACTACTAGACTATACCATGTGCAATTATCCACAGCAAACTGATAAATTTGGCCAGTTGTTGCTACGGTTACCAGAAATTCGGGCAATAAGTTTGCAGGCTGAAGAGTATCTGTATTATAAACACCTCAACGGGGATGTGCCATGTAACAATCTTCTCATCGAAATGCTCCATGCAAAGAGAGCCTGAACCATTTCCCCCCCTGTGAACTGCAAATACTGTTTAAAGACTTTGTAAAAATATATAATCAGAACTCTTAATAGTCATTACATGATGCATCAGGGTATTTGTATTTCAAACTGTGAAAGACATTACTTATCCACAGAATATTCTATATGGAGCTTACTGCCTGAATTCAAAATGGCCACCTGAACAGAACTGAAAACTGTCAGAACTAATGTTTGTGCAAAAAAAAGAAGCTCCAAAGAGAAGCTCAGAAAAGACTATGTGTCAAAGAGAAGAACCCCGGGAAGAGCTCCACGTTCAACCTTTCCTTGCTAGCTGAGTTGAAATGTAAAATTACAGATGAATTCTATGCATTTCCAGATGTGTTTTGTTTCATGTATGGTTGGCCAAAATTCAAACAAAAAAAGTATATATATATATATATATATATATATATATATATAGAGATAGATAGATATAATATTTGCATGTAAATGACTCTCTCCATTTGTCGGGCAAATGCCGGCAAAATGCAAAGCATGGAAATAAAGTATGGCTAAGCCAAGCTAAATGTAATGTCTGGAACAGCAGAGAGCTCATAATAGGGAGCTGGCACATCTGGCACATTAACAGCTTGAAGAGCTTTAAGAGCTAGAATGTGAATTCTCATGTCTCCAAATGTCTAAAATGTATTAAAAGTAAAGAATGAAAATATTGTGAGAATGAGCTGGTCACATTTCCATCTTTATCGCACAAGAGAAACTTCTGTTTTAATCACACACGCTTTGCACTGTGTTCTCTTAATGGCTTGTTTCACATTTCACTTCTGCACAGACGTCCTCTTTGGAAAAAGCCTGGCCTTTTTTTCTGTTCATCTAAAATATTATGGTACAAAAGTATGAAATGATCTTTTAATTTGTGTTTACAAATGAAACTATAGAATGAACTCTGTAATAATGGCAGGTCACCACTGGGCTCTGCATCAGGTAGTAGCATGTTCTCACAATTAGGCCACAAGGTACTGTCAATCAATTCAACCAATTCCCACACTTGGTACATTCATCAATCAGAAAAGCACTTACTCCATATTACAGCAAAATAAAGTAACTGCTAAAAATATTCCCTTTGGGGAATGCAATGATGCACTGAATCCACTATTTTGAATTCTTCATGAAAAATTTGGCTGAATACCGAATCCAAAACCCTAATTTGCAAATGTTAATAAATGTAAAAAAAAAAAATTACTTGTTTTTTTCCAAAAAGTCATGTATTTGTAAGGATTTGGATTTGGTTGAGCCAGGCACTTGAATCCTGGCCTGATCCCTAACCAAATCCTGGATTCAGTGCATACCTAGTAGCATATCTAGCACATACAAAAGTAAGCAAAACGAAAAGCAATAAGAAAAGCAAACATTGAGGGGAAAGAGGGCCTGTACATTCTGCAATATGCTGTAATTGGCAGGAAGTACCACAATGAAGGCATGTGGTTATTCTAAAAGAACTAGGGCAAAAGCAGTAAGCTCACAAGGAGTTCAGTGTTCCAAACAATCTATGGATGGACAAAAATGGTCAAGAGACAACTGAATACAATGCCCATTATTTGTTGTTTTTGTTTATAGGGCAAATTCCAGCTGAACTTGTATCTGTCTTGAGAACAAAATTTTTAGAAAAATAAATGTATTTTAACATGTAAGGTGACCTGTTGTATTGTCATACACTTTGCATTCAATACATAAAACTATTGACGCCATTGGAGGGACCTACAGGGTGGCAGTAACAAGTCTTGCATTGGCTTTTCCAATTGTCTTGTCATTTGAAGTTGAGAAAATCAGCGATTACCCATCAAATGGCCTCTCCCATGGTTCTCCCAAAGACATGCATCCAATTGCAACTTAGAGAGTAGGAAGTGTAGAGTCACACTGGGAAACAATAATTGGTTGGTTTGACATTAGCCACCAATCATTATTTCCCCTCTTTTTTCCGAGGTCTTGGGCATGTAAATGTTATTGTGTTTCTATTTTTCCATTGTTAGTTTTTTATTCATCTTTCTTTTTTATACACCCTGTGAATTATTCATCAAGGTAAAGGATAAGCAACAGAAAAAAATGTTGCTTTTCAGCAGGGATGTAAAATGTGTAGGTGCTGATCTCCATGTTAAAGAGGCTTTGTTGTTTTCAGAAGCTTTGGACACTATGAGTAGATATTTTCCAATATACAGTGCAAAATTGCCCATGATAACCATAGCTGTAAATATGCATTAAACAGAAAACAATGGTCCTCAGCTCCTACTTTGCCTTATCTTACATTATAATTGTGTATATGTGTTATGTTACCATCACCTTTTGTTAGAAACCCCCTTCACTGCCATGAGGTCTGGTGCCATTTCAAGCCAAAATCTGCAGAAATCTCTTTTCCACCAATGAATTAGCTGACAGATTTGGTACCCATCTACATAAGTTTATAAATACAATTAGGGAACTTATGGCAGAGCTGGATAGCAGTCTGAATTGCTCTCATGAACAGTTAGTTTCTTTAATTAAACAGGGCCATTTCCTTAATATAAATTGCTTTTGTTTTGCATCCAACAAAAATTATTTTTGTTTACTATTTCTTTAATATTTTTATCTTTTTTTTTTAGCTTTGTGGCAACCTTTCAGATATGGCCACCACCAGCATTGTTGCTTATTTCTTGCCGCTACTTAGCTGCCAAAGAGATTCAATTCAGTGAGAAAAAGTGATCTCATGGTTAACCAAGTAAAAACTCATGGACAGGATTCAATTTGAGGAGAAAAAACTTTTCTCCAAATTTCAAATTTGAAATCCAAACCACTTTTTAACGTTAGACTTTAATAGAGTTTTCACATGATCATCCATGAGATACGTTTTTCTGAATTGAATTGCATCTCAGATTGAATCTCGTCCATGAGTTGAATCTGTCCGTATGACGTGCAACCAATATCAAAATTAAAATTGCAAACATGATTGCACAACACTGATGCAGAGCACTTTGTATTTATCATGTGGGTCTAGTTTTTAGAGGAAGATAGATACTGTATGTTGCACATCTGTATAATACTGAGCTTACTGTAAATGATACATGTTAATGTCAGTATGTATCTGAAAAGGAATCATTCTGCACTAATAATATGCAAAGTAGTGTGGTGGCAGGTTAATGAGGTCTGCCCTAATACATTTAAAAAACACATATGTGTATTCATTTTAAACTGTACTGTGCAGAATTGTGTATAGAAGCTCTGTATGGTCAGCGTGCTAAAGAACAAAACAATATATTGTAAAGAAAGCTCAACATATGTCATCAAAGAACATTAAAACTCTTAAGACTACAGGTTTCAGGACACCAACCCTGATACACACTATTGTAAATTAACAACAGCTCCCAATTCCAGCCAGTTCACAATTATTAGGAGAGAACTCTCTGACTTTTGGGAAATTCACTTGATGAATAGTTTTATTTTTATGGAACAACTGTTCCCACTGTAGACAATTCAATTTCTAATTTATTGTCCCCATGGTTTCATTCTCCTGTAAGATATATAAAAAATAAAGAAGCCAAACATGTCCATTGTCTGTGGTGTAATGTTACTTTCGTTGTCCATTAAGGGGCAGTGTTATTAGGGTTCAAGTTCTTTTTTCCTTGAAAATTTTAGTTGAATTTTTTTTGGTCAAAACTGATATGTTTGGGTAAAAAAATCTGAATAATCGATTATTTATACCTGACCCTAGAAATAGAAATATTTTTGAATCCGAGAATATACCAACTAAAACCTGTTGCGGTTCTGTAGAAGCCAGTGGCAGAGGTCCCTTGACCATTGGAAGAGGTTAGCAGCCTGCTTGATGTTTGAGGGGTTTTTTGGAGGGTTTTGCCTGAAAACTCAATTTAGTTTTTTTATCCTGAAAACTCGATCAATTGGAAATTTTGGGTTGTGAGACTTGAACTCACATTCCCATTTGATTTTTTTCTTAAATAAGATACCATTCAAGTCTCGAGGTCATTCGAGTTCATTTGAAGTATGAAAACACTTGACCTTTTATAAACTACTCCATAAATGTACATTGGACCTTCTTACTAACACAGCAAGTTCCATCCAACTGAAAATCTGGTTGTCAAGGACACTGATTCATAAATTGTGAGGCTTTCATTTTATCAATATTGGGTTTTTTTGCCTATATATCTGTTCAGGCCCTCCACTATTCAGCTTTCAATTCTGACACTTCTGACTTCCAATCTGCTACTAGGTTGCTAGAGTAATTAGCCAAAACTAACCAGATAGCAGTTACATTTCTCAGCCTAAGAGCATAAGAAGAACACCCCAAGTGCAGTTTGAAATATACAATTTCTTAAAACACAAATGCACACAGAATTAAATGTTTGTGATGATCATAATGTGAAAATTGAAGAAAAATAAATGCCTGCAGTAATTAAGAGGGATGAGGACCTTTAAAAGATATGTTTTTGCATTTAAATAATATTTGTAATTTGTTGTCATGAACAAAAGGTGCATTAATTGATGCAAGGGAACCCTGGAATAGCTGGAAGCCTGGATCTGCAGGTTATTCCATGGTTCTACTACTTGGTTGTATCAATTGACTTTTGCACATTGGAAGCAGAAATGTCATCAGAGGGGTACTGCTGTTGGGGGCTTCATAGCAGAGGGGGCCCCAAGAGACACAAAAGTGTGATTTGTGGGTCCTGATGGGACTTAAGGATCATGGATGTGGTTTAGCTGCATCATGGGTGGGATTTTATTGCAATGGGGCATGACTGGGGTGGATCAGGGGTGAGGTCTTGCATCAACAAGCAATTTTTTTTGTTATTGGGGCATTGATGTCTTATAGATATTTATTTTGCAAACTAAGCAGTGATCCCCTCTCAATTAAAAAGCAACAAAATCACCAGCAAGAAAGGAATTTTCACACATTCAGAGTTGTGGAAAAGGCATTTGGGATTTACACTCTTATCTGAGAAGAACTGCGGCACAGGAATAGCCAGGCTTCAAAGATCAACGCTGAGCTCCGTGTGCATCTCACACAGGGTTCTTAATCACAGGTTGATGTATTTAATGCATGAGCTCTCCACAAAGATGTTATAGTTCAAGGATACTGCCCTTTGGAAATAAATGAATACATATAGGGAATAAGAGTGAATTTTATGTTTAAAATTGTTTATGTTGTCTCAGTGTCCCCAAGAATACCTGAAATCTTGATGGTCAGTGGCAACAGATTTTTAAGAAATCCAATATATATGAGTAAACTATATAAAATATCAAACGCTTCCCATATTTCTCTCTCTCTCTCCCTATATATATATATATATATATATATAGATATATATATATATATATAGATATATATATATACACACTATTAGAATGGTATTTAGGCATGCAGAACATAGTGCTTATCTAGCTGTTTATATGCATCCATATATCAGAGCCCTGATGATGTCATCATAATGCTGGATTCATGAGTATTCATCTACCATGTTAGTATGTCCTGAGCAGTCTAACCGACTTTTGCCCTTTGATGTGGGCATTGATGGCCGCACAGAAAAGGAGACAAACAAGACAAAAAAATATAATACATGACTTGCTTCTTCAGAAAAGAGACCACCAATTTTCTCGAGCTCTTCAAAAAATCATCTATCACAAAACTTCATTATCCCTAAACCCTCACCCATCCGTCTCGCTTCAAATAAAAAAGATTCATTTAATTCCCCGTCCAGAGAGGTGGAGACATTGGATGTGCGGACATCTCAACCACTTATCAAACAATAACCAGCATAGTAATACCAGATTGGCCGTATATTCACACAATCTCCCTGAATCTCTAGCTATTCCTCTTAACAATGCGACAAGCAGATGACAGGAAGACATTTCTTGAAAGCCTTTTAGATGGGGTCCCCTGCTCTGCTGGATGACATCCTTCAGTTATATGTTCTCCTAGACTTTTCCCCATAAATGGATGCCTAGATTTGTACGTGCAGAGCGATCCATGTGCATTAAGCATTTCTTTTAGAAACATAAGCATCAATGCTGAACGTCCTTTTTTAGAAAGATTTTCCATATGCAGTATCTAAAGGAGAAAGTGGATTCTCACGCTGCATTGAATTTAGTTGTCTTTTCATTTGCAATTTCATCTCCAACAAACGAATTTTTGAAGGGGGGTAAAAATTTCCTTGCAAATTATAATCAGCCAGGCAAGCCATAGACCATCTTATTTAAGAACTGCCATAGGACAAGTGTAAGACAATCTTTTGCATCAGTGAAATGATTATGGCACTGGGTGTGCAGGATAACAGAGCATCTATAAGATAATCATGTTCATATATTAAACTCCAGATGAGCAAGATATTCCTACAACCCCCTCTGTGTTAGAGAAATTATTGTCAGAGAAGTACATTGTACCATGTGATTCCCTGTTCTTGTCAATTCTAAGTATTGTTTATAAGTTTTGTTTATTAGAAACTGATCTTTTGAGACCCCACGTTTCAGAACGTAGATACCTGAACACTGTGCTTAGAATCTAATTCTTAGAATTAGAATTTGCCTGTCATTCGGTTAGGGCTAATTGTGCATCCTGACTCCACACTATTCAATGAGCGCCAATTTTTCTTCCTGTGTTCAGGAAGATATATTAAGA
>CM044437.1:106700441-106714412 GCA_024363595.1 Xenopus borealis
TATATGCAATAATATCACAATAGCATTGTTACAGGGTTAGAATGGTAATAAAAGAAAATGGTCCAGCAAATATATTTGTGAAAAAAATGTGCTCAATTTTCATTTCATAGCAGGATAAATCCTGATAAGGCCTGAAATGTTGGAAATAGTGATAAAGATATATTTTTTAAAACAAATGTTTGAGTCTGGTTTTTTTTCTAGCTACAGGGCTTTCTAGGTGAGAGGGAATAGCCCAAGATAATTTGTAGGAGATTCCCTTTTCCCATTTATGGGTAAGGAATGGAGAAGGACAAGGGTTTAGAGCAGTGATCACCAACCAGTAGCTCGTGAGCAAGATGTTGCTCATCAACCCCTTGGATGTTGCTCCCAGTGACATCAAAGCAGGTGCTTATCTTTTAATTCCTGGCTTAGAGGAAGTTTTGGTTACATTAAAACCAGGAGTACTGCCAAACGGAGCTTGATTTAGGGTGACATTCCACATAAGGGCTAACAAATGGCCAATCACAGCCCCAGGAACTTTTTGCATGGTTGTGTTGCTCCCCAGCTCTTTTTATATTTGAATTTGGCTCATAGGTAAAAAAAAAAAAGAGTTGGGGACCGCCAGTTTAGATTAAAGGTGTTTCCCGTAGGAGCAGAGTAGCTAGATGAGCCATATAGGCCTTGGTGTGGCCAGTGGAAGGAGGGAGTGTATCTGCAGGAAACAATTACTCAGGAGGTGACAGGCCTGTGTAGAGTTTAACCAAAGAGTATTTATCCAGGTGAGTATAATAATGGAGTATGCAGTATGTGGGAAGGATCTGTCCAGAAGTGAAACACTGGGCAGTTGATCCACATGGGGCTGAGAAATATAAGAACGGTGTCACTGGAGGAATCTCTGTAAGAACTGTAAACTGGTATGCAAACATCTCATTGTAAAACCAGGGAAGGTACACTGTGTTTTAGATCTGTGTCAGCAAAAAAACTTGTTTAATTTTTCAAAATCTTGGTGCAAGTGAAAACATATGCAGTGGGGTTTATTCTGCCAACATGGAAATGAGTTTGATATCTATCGTCTTTGATGTATAGGCAGTCAGTGCGCTGCAGGGCATTGTATGTTGTCTGGTAGTGAAGAGGTTACAGAGATGCGGGAAAAGTCTGCAGGAAGCTGAGGATGTGTTACTCAGACCCGGGAGTAAACAGGAAACTTGAGTGAAGTGTCTATGACGGCCTGGCACACAAAGCTTATCTCCGCCAAGCACAGAGTTCAGTCTCCATGTCAGGTAAAAATATATAAAAGTAATTAAAAACAAACAACAATACAAAAAACACACAGTTAAAAAAAGGTCCTGCCGTTTGATTATGAAAATATTTGCTGTTCTGTCTCTAGTTGGCCTAAGTCTTTAAATCTGCTAAAAAATGGACGTCACCTTTGGTTGGTAGCTGTGGGTTTTAAATATTCCCTGAAGGAAGGGAAGCAACAAAACCTGCAGGGAACAGGGGTTAAATGTATATACAGGTATGGGACCTATTATCCAGAATGCTTTGGACCTGGGGCCTTCCAGATAATGGGTCTTTCTGTAATTTGGATCTTCACACCTTAAGTCCACTTGTAAATCCTGCAAACATTAAATAAACCCAATAGGCTGGTTTTGCTTCCAATAAGGATTCGTTATATCCTAGAGTGGATCAAGTACAAGGTACTGTTTTATTATTATACAGAAAACGCAGTGGTGGAACTATCGGGGGAGCAGGGGGTGCAATTGGGACATGTCCGCACCCCCTCAGGGCCCCCCGACAACTCGCGCACTGCCGATTTCCGGGGGCAGTGGCTGATATTGGGGCAGATAATCTGTTATGGAGGGGTTGGGGGGCCCGGCTGCACATCCCTCACCAGGGCCAGCCCCCCTCCAGTTATGTTAATAAGATAATTTTTAAAAATTTGGATTATTCTATTATAATGGAGTCTATTGGAGACGGCCTTTCCATAATTTGGAATTTTCTGGATCCCATTCCTGTATTATCAGAAGCAGCCTAACAGACTGATACTTAATAAACCTGGAAAGTTGGAAATAACTGGCCTACTTCACAGCTGCTTCAACACATTGCTAGCTTGCTGCATTTAATTGTCTGAGTAGTGCAATGAATTATTGCTCCATATTTACGTCTCTTTACACAAGTGAGCGATAAGCATCATCCCCCTACATCTGCCTTGATAAAACAAATTAATTCCTATGTCAACAGTTACAGTGGATCTAATGACTAATTATATAAGCTTTCCAATAAGTCTTCTAACTTTATGTTAAATGGCCTCTACATTTTTTGTTTGCTTTTGTTATTTGCCTTTTAGGAATATGTATTTCCACTCAAGTTTTGTATTCCCCATTCTTGTAGAAAAGGTATTTATAAAATGATCTTGCAGTTTCCGTTTTGCTATAGCTGCCATTGTCTTAGGCTGGTGTATGTATTTTTCCTGGCCAGTTATAATCTCTTCACAAGAAACCAATTGAAGCAATGTACCAGGTGTATGTGATCATTTGTAGCCTCAATCAACCTACCTAGATGGAAACAGGTGGATGTCACTGACGTTTGTCCCACAAGACTATCCTGATGGACCAGAAGACAGAGGATAATGGTTGCTGCTGGCACACATTCCTATTGAGGCACAAGGGAGCTCTCAGTGGCGTAACTACCAGGGGTGCAGGGGGTGCAATTGCACCTGGGCCCCATCCCCATCGGAGCCACGAAAATGGTTATGACAGGCAGTTATCTAGGGGGAGATTATACATCACACATGCCATCAACACTCTGGCATGTGATTAGAGGTATGGGCCCCACAGGGGGGCCCAGGTGTCCATCCTGTACTGGGGCCCACCAGGGAGTAGTTACGCCACTGGGAGCTCTTCACATAAGATGATGCAAAGTGTAATAAACAGTACACTGTGTACCTTGTCCCTGCTTTAATAACTTGGCTGCAGTTAAATCCAAGATCCTTCAGTGAATGGGTTCATCCATCAGAAATCAAACCAATTTAAGGTGGACAGTGGAGTAAGAACACAGTGCCGGCCCCCAGAAAAATGATCTTTTAATGAGCCTGGCAGTACATTCTGCTTCCTCTATAGTTACATTACTGTGTATGGAGTGTGTCAGGTATGGTTCAAGTCAAAATCCAGAGTTTGATACCAAACTGTACCTGACACACTCTCTACACTAATCTACTTAGCCACAGGGGGCTTTCTGGGTTGGTATGGGCCAGTCCTTTTGGTGGTTAGGTTTCCTCTACCTGCTGCCCTCACAACTGTGCCCACCTCATTAACTACCAGTGTTCCCATTAAATTAATTTAGGAGCTTTATAAGCTTGTTCCCACCAACGCCCAGTGCTTGACCATTGATGCTCCCAAGCCCCATCCAGCCTGCCTGCTTTTCCCTCACCTGATTCTGTTTTGCTCCTGCCTTGATTCCTGTTCCTGGCCTTGTTCCCAATCTTTGCCTGTTTACGACTGACCTCCTGGTATTGACCCTGGCCTAATTTCTGGACTATTCTCTGTCTTCAGCCTTCCCCTGACCTTGGCCTGCCTACCGGATTTCAATTGTTTGCTGCCTGTTCAGACCTTCAACCTGTTTAACTGACTCTCCTTGCTTGCTGCCTACTTCTTTCTCACCAATGGCCTGGTAAAATGACTTGTTATTTCCTTACCTTGCATTGAACCTGCTACATTGTTTACTGCTTAAGTATATTAATAATAATAAATCATCTTTCTCCATAATATGTCATCTGCTTATCATCAAGACCCGTTCCTCTATTACCCTCTTTACACATAAGGCCAGTTTTGAACTGGCCCACCAGAATACCAGGAAAACTCCCAGTGGGCCAAGGTGTCAGTGGGCCCTCATGCTGCTAAACTTTTGGCCTATTTCATGGCCATTCCCTATTTCTATGAAAACAAAGAGGCTAAATAGATGGAATAATTGATTATAGTATGTAAATAAAACAAACTAGGACAATAGAGGTTGATTGATGAGATGAAGAATATTACTACTGAGAGTGGCCTAAGGTTTTATGGTGGGCCCCTGGTCTAAGGTTTTATGGTGGGCCCCTGGTCTAAGGTTTTATGGTGGGCCCCTGGTCTAAGGTTTTTGGGTGGGCCCCTTGTCTCCCAGTCCGACACTGCATAAGGCTCCTACCTGCAAGCTGTTTTCCTGTGGCCAAACCTGACAGAGTGTCAGAACACAGGTGGTAGTTGCTTACCTTTATAAAGACCTGAGCAATACCCAACCTATAGCTTACTGGTTTTTGGATTTTTTGATGCCTGATTTGCCCAGGGTCCCTTTAACTTGTATCAAGGTTACAAATATGTTACACTGCTGCATCAGCCATTCAGCCATAGATTCATGAAAGTCTAGAACAGCAAATAAATGTTAACCCCGAATCTATGTCTTATTCAATTTCAGGGTAGGCTTTCAAAATAAAATCTTGTATGGCTATCCAAGAGGCTATTGAGAAATATTTGCATATGAGAGAAAACACAACTTGGCATATGTGAAATGCAAAGCTTATAGTTATAGATTTAAATGGAACATTGGGTGGATGAAAATTCAGTAGCAAATCAGTAAACATGGCTGTGCATTTTCAAATATGAAAGCATTTCCAAGGAAAATAATTTCTCATGCATTTTGAAGCCCACACTTAATTACTAAATTACACTGTATTCTACCATATAAAATTTTATTTCTGAATCAACAAGTTTATGTATTTTTTGGTTTTAATATTGCTGTGTATGTATGTGTATCTATTGCCATTGTACCTTGTCATGTGCTTTCAAAAAAGAGCCAGCACTTCACAGTGGAACTGGTTTGAGATAAGCTATTGTTTATCGTACTCAATGTAACTCATGAATTTGCAATCTGGGTTGGCCGGACTTGGATTTTTACTTTGAGCACTGTTCTTATATATATCACTAGGTGGGGCAAAGGAGCATTTTTAGCAATGCAGGTATAAGGGAGCTGTTATCTGGTTAGCTTACCATTGTTCTGGTGATGGGCTGCTTGGGGGAAAATGAGGGGATTGATATCACTCCAACTTGCAAAGCAACTGAAGTTTATCAGAGCACAATTCACATGGCTGAGGGCACATTGGAAACTAACAGCATGTATAGACCAATGTTAGATTTCAAAATTAAACAAAAAAATCTGTTTGCTCTTTTGAAAGAATGATTTAAATGCAGAATTCTGATGGAGCAGCACTATCAACTGATGCATTTTGTAAAAAAAAAAACATGTTTTACCATGACAGAATTCCTTTAAAGCTGGCCTTACATTAAACGATCCAAGGACAAGAACTGCATCAATAAGTTGTCCCAGTCCATGCCCCAGCAGGATTTTAAAACCTAAGAGATCAATATCTGCCCATTTTTCAACCAGATATTAGTCAGGCAGGCTACTTAATGGCCACGTACATGGACATATAAGCTGCTCCCTCAGACTAAAGGAGTCCAATCTGCCTGTGCATGGTACATTTACTAAAGCAGAGCAAATAAAAGCTACAGACAGCATAAAGGTAGTCCATAAGTACTCATGGAACTGAGGGCAGAAGGTTGCAATTAATGCTAAATACTTTCATGTCTAGGGTAACATATAGCATTTATACTCATTGGTTCCATGCAAACCTTCCTACTGGAGGTGTAGAAAGTAGAACACCATGCTATGTAGCTTTTTAAAAAGTGTTCAGTCTAAGGGGAGTTGAAAAAAGGAAGATTTGTTGCCCAAGATTTTTTATGTGCAACAAATCTCCAGAAAATTCCTCTCTATCGCCAAATAATTGAAATCATTGTCAGTTATCGCTAACTGGGGGAAACTTTGGTCAATTAAAGGAAAACTATACCCCTATAGGTCTCTATAAAAAGATATTGCATAAAACAACTCATATGTTAAACCATTTTCATACTAATATACTTTTTTAATAGCATGTGCCATTGGGTAATCATAAATAGAAAATTGCCATTTTAAAATATAAGGCCAGCCTCCTGGGATCCTAGGATCCAACGGTGCACACAAACATACCAAACAAACTATAAAGTTAGGTCACATGAGCCAATTAGCAGACAGAGTTGTGTCTTTTGTTTCCACACTTCTTCCTGTTACAGTTAGGGGCAAATTTACTATTATTCCCCAAATATTATTCGTTTCTATTCGATATTGGATTAGCATTCGATTCGATAGTTCTAGGATACCTTTTATTCGATATTCGATCATTCGACGATCGAATACAAATCTATTTGAATAAATGATTCGATCATTCGAATGATTCGTACGATTCGAACGATCTAACTCTTCGATTGTAGGAATCCTATTCGATCAGGACTTAGCCTCAGAAGCAAATGGGAGTGCTCCCATAGGCTTCTATTGCAATTCGGTAGGTCCAATATGCTGAAATATTTCATCTTAAAAATTAAAATCCTTCGCTGGTTGAATGATCGAATGATCGAATATTCGTCCATTCAACTCTATTCGAATGTATTCGATCGTTCGATCATACCCTATTCAATGATCGAATATGCCAAAATTCACATATTCGACCAAAGGAATAAATCCTACGTTCGAAATTCGATCGAATGCGATCTATTCCAGTTTGGTAAGATTATTTAAAATGCCACGTAATATGATATAAACTTCCTGTTGCTCAACTATTCATTTTGGTCGTATAGTTTTCCTTTAAGGGACATGTTGGGCATACTGCCAGCGATTTCAATTATTGCCAATGGACAGGCATGTTATTGAGATTTTCCTGTGTGCCACTACCCTAAGTCATAACCTGTGGAATGCCCCTTTACTGGGCAATTGTCTGATTAATGCTTTTGGAAACCATACACATCTGAATTGCAAGTTAATTGTCCATGCATCAACACTGACGTTATTCATTTTATTGGGAAACTGACGCAGCAAGTATTACAATAATTGTTCTAACTTAATAATTGTAGAGGAAAGTATGCTATTTACAACAGATGCTCTAAACAGGGACTGAGGATTGGTGAAATCCTTTAAAGTCCAGTGAGCTCAGAGGCAGGCAATAAACAGGGTTATAGTACTGTGCCAAGTAAAGGCAATAGAGTCAGAGAGGAAACAGAAATTACCTCTGACACAGCTGTGCCCACTTCAAAGGCTTAGCAATTAGTCACTACCCAAGAGGCAGTGTTGCTCCAGTTGATTAACCCATAGCAACCAATCAGTTAGTTTGACTGATCTAATGCACGTGTCTTCTGTAGGGTGCCACAGTGTACGTCAGTGTCACAGACTGGAGTCCTGGCAAGAGAGGAAAGGCATTCCATTACTGTTGCTTTAGGTTTTATCTCTTTGCAGGTGATTCTTACAACTCTTGTACTGTAAATCTTGGCAACTGAACCCCCCAGAGCACGATGATATGAGTATCCCACAGCTGTGACACTGAGTAAACTCTGCAGACACAGCCCCTGTTGAATATAAAGAGCTTTTCCCTCCAGGAGAACAATCCTGGTAGCGTGTGGAACTCAGCTGGGCACCCCATTGTGTGTATGCAGACTGCTGATATATATACAGAGCAGACATGCAGCGACTAACCAACTCTGGGGACCAGAGGGAGTTTGTAAGGACATGCTGCATCCTCTTGGCTAGTCACCAAGCGCCTGGGGTGTTTTGTGTATTTACTGTACTTATAACAGTAGGGGGTTGTTTTTGCACTTTCAGTAAGGAAATCTTTGCGGAAACATCCCCCATTCAAATATGAGAGACCAAGCACTTTGCAAGAAAATGTAGATTCTTTTAGGTACTTATTTATACCAAATCATTTGGCTCAGTGAATTTCTTTTGCTTTATGGAAAAAAATCCTTAAAGTTAAACTGAATTCTGTATTATGGGTAGTTGCCCAAGCTTCTGAAAAATATAATTGGGCGAGATCTCGATCGAGCAACTGGAGATACCCCACAAAGTAAGACAGAAAGATATCAATTGAGGGAATCAATGAGATGGTCGTAGGGAGAGCAGATTTTTAAGTTTATTTCATATTAAATAGTGCTAATTCTAAATAAATCTTACCAAACTTGATTTATATCATTAAATGTTGCCATTTTGCATTGAGTCACCATTTTATGATGGTCTGTGTGCTGCCTCAGAGATCCCCTGACCAGAAACACTGCAGCTTTAACAGGAAGAAGTGTGGGAGTAAATGACAGAGCTTTGTGGTCAGAGCACTAAAGTACACAGAGGTCCCAAAAAAAAAATAGTCACTGTCTATGGCATCTTACAGCAGCCCCTCTGTCATCCATAAAGTCCACAGATTGCCAGTCCAGGAGTGGTAGGGCAGCTCTTGCATCTATAGGACTTGTTTAGAGCTAATGTAGATATCCCAACCCAAGGAACCATGAATATGACAATAATATAAAAATGCAAGTATTGTGGCAAAATGTTTAGGGCTACAAGGCTCACTTTTTGGCGGGTGCAGTCTCATTTTTGGGTTGCCACCTGGACAGCACTTTACTAACCTTTCTGGTAAAAATGATATGCAATGGCAATGTGAAAAATAGGAATGAAAGCAAAACAAAAAGTAGGCTGACCACTAGATAATTTGGCTACATGCATAATAATCCAAACTGTCTAGTAGTGGACCAAATTTAGTTATGTATCAGTCACCTGAGTGGACAGAGGAGAAATATATTGCTCTAACCAATTAGTTCTCACATAAGCAGGTGCAAGCATGATCCAAGTTTGTTTGACTGGGCTATTTTTATATCTCATGTGAATTTACATTGAAAATCACCTAATTGGCAGATTATAGGGTAAAGGGCCCACTGTATGGGAACTACCAGTTCAAATGTTAGGAGGAAGTTAATAACTGCAGCAGCTAATCTTCTAAATCTTGAATAATGCCTCCTTAGAAATGTGTTTTTAATTATTTTCAGGTCTTTGTTTTTATTTTTTTATTTCCTGGAATTATTTTCCCCACCTTAGAACAGAGGTGGCAGGATATGTCTTGTATTCTGGTGGGAGCATGATCCCCAAAGCATTTGGTAAATAAAAGTGGCTAACTCTTGTCTAATTATTTATGAGCCCAGTAAACTAGAATTGTGTTGGGGAAGATTTCGGAATTTTTTTTAGTTACATGTGAAGTGGCCCTGCCAGCTTGGCAAGCACTGATATACTGTAGGTCTACTATCATTTTCACAGTAGATGGATCTATTCTGGAATACGAGCACTCCCACCAATAATTAACAAACTGCATTTATGAGTTTTACAATAACTTCTACTTTGAATAACTCTGTTTAACTTGGAAATAAAAGTGTGCAGTGCCTGTGCACCTGTACTTGTAAATCCAAGACTTGCTTAAGCGTCGTTTTATATATCTATATATACAGTATCCTTCCACAGAGCAAAAACCATATACAGTAAGTCTAACAATGGTTTCTTTAAAATTTTACCTAAGCTGTGAATGAGCTCCATCATGTGGTTTATTGTGGGCAACTGCATACCTTCCTCTAATCCATTCTATCTAACAGAACAGGAAGTAAATGGGAAGCTGTAGCAAACAATTAAAACAGAGGGTCAATTACAATTCTAGATAGACAGATAGTGAAGGCTCTTGCGTTCCCGTGCAGTGGCTTTTTTATGACGTTCACCACACAGGAATGCATGTGTTAACAGAGACAGTTCCTTTCTATGTTGCTTCTATTAGCAGTACTGCGTTTAATGGGTGAACACAGGTAAGACACAACATGAAGAATCACACCTGGATTCTGCAGTTCAGCACAACACTGTGAGTACAAAAACAACAAAAAAGAATTAGCTCAATGAGCACAAATATTTATGGAATGCATAAAATAGTTAAAGGGCCCCAAGAGACAAAACTATTTCTAAAATCTGACCTCCATGGGAGATTCGGAATTGCTTTCTAAGTCAAAGAACCCCAAAAGTATTAAATAGGTTCATACCTTCCACTTGATGTCAGATAACTTTTAGAAGTCCCAGCTGTGCTTAATGGAAGGTAGGGATCATTTTTTCTTTACACTTGTATGTTTCATGATAAGTAGAGAAAAAATTCTTGTTGTGTGTTGGCACATTGTTTATGGATGAAACAGGCCATACACTGATCTTTTGACCATTAACTGTAATTATTTGTGTCCTTTTAACAGTTTTTTTTTAGACACTACCCAGAGGGCTCCTTTATTGAAAGAGGAAAGGTGTAAGTGCAAAACCAGGTGCAGTGTGCCATGATGCACTTTGTTCCCCACAATTGCAAATGATGCTGTCAAGCACAGTTTTGCTCACCTTATGTATATTTTTATTTGTATAGCGCTCCTTGAGGGCAAAGTACTATACAGCAAAACATATATTTTGTTATAGAAGTGCTCAGGTTTGCTGAATGCCTTAAAATTACTTTTACTTTTTACTGTTGCAGTATGTCTGCCAAGCCCAAAGAGAAGATGTCATTCAGTGCCAAATTCTAACAGTGAATGGAATCTGAAAACATTCATTAAAGGCTGGTGCAGACAGGGAGATTCGGGGAGATTCTGACGCCTGGCGATTAATCACCTCTCCTGTGAGGCGACAATCTCCCCGAACTGCCTTCTCCCTGTCCGCTGCCTGTTTAAATCAAAAAGCGCCAGCGCCAATGCACACGCGGCGACACAGTGGCTCACCTATTCTCTTAGGGCTGGTGCAGACATGGAGATTCGGGGAGATTCTGACGCCTGGCGATTAATCGCCTCTCCTGTGAGGCGACAATCTCCCCGAACTGCCTTCTCCCTAGCCTAGCGATTCTGCGAGGCGACAATCTCCCCAAACTGCCTTCTCCCTGTCCGCCGCCTGTTTAAGTGAAAAAGCGCCAGTGCCAATGCACACGCAGCGCGTCGATTTCTGGAATCGCAAGTAGTTGCTTGGTGAGGAAACTTTGGGCGATTTCGGAAATCTTCACGCCGCGTGTGCATTGGCGCTGGCGCTTTTTGATTTAAACAGGCAGCGGACAGGGAGAAGGCAGTTCGGGGAGATTGTCGCCTCACAGGAGAGGCGATTAATCGCCAGGCGTCAGAATCTCCCCGAATCTCCATGTCTGCACCAGCCCTAAGAGAATAGGTGAGCCACTGCAAGTCTATGTACAAAGTGTACATATCTGTTATCCACAAAGCTCAGATATACAGCAATGTCCTGTCCTATTTAAACACACAACTCTTGATTTTTAATTGATTTGCATGTTCCCTGTAATAGTAACAGTTCCTTGCACCCAATGTTAATTAGACTACTAGAATAATGTCACACTATATCTGAACAATCTTGTCCTTTTGTAAGGTGTGGTGCTTCACATTATGGAAATACCTCTTATCTGGGAAAAACCCAGGTTCTGAGCATCCCAGATGATAGATCTGATACCTTTACCAGACCATTGGTTTACAAATATATGTATGTGGTGTGCATAAAGTAGATCCGCAATATAGCTTATATATGTATTTTTACTAAATAATTCTAGTTCATCTGTTTACCTCATTAGAAAACAGATTGTTATTTTTAATGGTGGATATTAAAAAACAGGGATCAGAGCTCATCATTCAAGATTTGGCAGGGGAGGGGGAAGAATCACTGTACATGGAGGAAGATGTTAAAACAAACCAGGGTGTTAATTTTGCTGATAAAGATATTGTTTTGCGTGCGTCTCTCCTGCGCCCTCGTTCATTATGCAAGACAGCAAAATATGAGGCGAGTGAGCGCGGACTGAGAAATGTAATGATTTCCCACACCTGCTCATCTGCGGCCAATTTAATTAACACTCTAAGGAGGTTTGTCAAGAGTAATCAAAAACAGTGTCACTTATAAAATCGTGGCAAGAAATCAATAGTTTTCATCAGAGGAAGGTATGGCCTGTCCTTACCCAACCATTTAATTACTTCATTCCAATAAACAAAAACTGCACATTTTAATGACTTGATTCTGTCCATCGATTTGTGCGGCCATCCAGAGGAGGTGGCTTAACCCCTCCAGTGGTACCACAGTATGATAGTGCACTAGGGTGGTTTTACTCCATCGGGGTTAATACTTCTGCAAGCAGACAAACAGTGAGGGTTACACAAATACTTAGAATTATCAGGTGGGATTATAGGAGTTTAAGGGAGGAGTCATCAAGAGTAGTTGCAGTGTCAGTTAAGTGAGGGATAAAGCATGCAGAGGTTTAGCGAAAGGTTATATCATTTACCTGCTGGGCTTGTCACAAACTGTGCTATACCCCAGAGGTGCCTCACCATAAACCTTGAACTTTCCATTTTTGCAGATGACGCCTTAGGTGTGTTATGTGTGGTTAGCAATGAGTGGTACAGTGTTGGATACACATTAATGACAATTCTGAATATGGAGCACACACAAAAACTGTGTTAAATCAATATTCATCACAATAACTACAGCTGCCTCATAAATTCTAAAAGCTGGGAAGATGATAGCCTAGGGATCACCCACATACACACACAATTAACAATTTACTCACTGCTCGTAACAGTGAGATTTTGTGCCTCACTGATAAGTCTATCTGTAACCTATACGTACAGCTTGAATGATTTGAAGGTGAAGCTGATTTCATAATTACTGTACCTTTAATTTGTTATAAACAACAGAAACCAAAGCTAATATGCCAGTAGACTTTATTGTTGAGCGTTTCCTGAGCTATCCTTCAGCAGCTAGGTGTGTGCAAATCCTTATCATTTATAGAGTTACAATCACTATGCTGTTTTTTTTTTATTTGAAAGAATTTGTTGTTCAATTCAGAAGTGTCTATAAAAGGTGACATCTACCCAAATACTCCAGCAGGGAGACAAGAACTGATTTTACAGTTAGCAGTCTGCTTGGGACAGGTTCCTATATACCCTAGCAAATGATAGACTAAAGGATACATAGGGAAGTGCCTGAATTGTAATTGATAAGTAATATATATAATACAAATAAACAAATAGGGAAAGGCAAAAGACCAAAAAAATTAAAATACCAATTGCCAACCACTATCCATAAACGCCATTATCAACAGTGCACTAGAGGTTAATTCTTAGATAATTTTTCCCATTAAAAGACTGAAGAATGAAATTTGCTGCCCTGGATGATCTTGCAACTATGGCTTGACATGGTATTGTTTTCATATGTCTGTTATCTTGTTATGTGCTAAATGGTGAGGAAGTGGCAGTCAGCTGAATGTTGTATTTAACCGGAGAAGCTGAAGTAGATATTGAAACAGGGATCAAGTTTATTTTCTTTCATCTTCTTCCTTAAAAGAGCACTCTCTAGGCGTAAAGTCGCCTGCGCTTGTTCACACACAGCAGCGCGATTTTAAAAGTCGCTCAAAATTGCCTGGCGAGGCAATTTTGAGCGACTTTTAAAATCGCACTGCTGTGTGTGAACAAGCGCAGGCGACTTTACGCCTAGAGCTATTCGGGGAGAATCGGGGGAGATTCGTCAAGGCGAGAAGTCGCCAGGCAACAGATCTCCCCCGAAACTCCTAGTCTGGCCTTGCCCTTATGGCCTAAAATTCTAGTGGAGTACAAACTCCTCCAGAGCTAAAGTGTGTATTACAAAAACGTCCAACAAGAAATAAAGTTCACTGCTACACATCACTTACTTACTTATAGGATGCATTCCCAGACAGCCTCCAAGTCCAATGATATTTAAGATATACAAAGGGAAGAAGCACACCAATTCACACAGGGAGGGGACAGTATTAAGAAATTACTTTATTTAGAAACTAAATGGATATTCAATCTAGTTACCAGATTTCCCAATGGATTTAATAATGAGTATGATGTATCTTGCTATTTCTGAATTATCCTATATATTTAGAAATTAGATATTTATGTAAGAGAGACAGATTAGATATAAGTTTTTCCCATAATAAGAATCGGATGATATATATTAGTTCTTTTGACTATTTTTGTATTGGTTTTTAGTGTTTGCCAACCTTTTTTTAACATGTATTTTTATGCTGTGTGTACCTCCTTAAAGAGA
>CM044437.1:106717933-106751444 GCA_024363595.1 Xenopus borealis
ACATGGTCGAATTTCTAATTTTTTTCAATTCGAAATTCGACCATTGATAAATCTGCCCCTTAAACTCTTTTTATAAACTTATATATAAAGGTGTACTAAAATGGCCACCATTTGAAAGAGGCTTTGGTTTACGCTCAAAAAGAGGCTTGGTTCAAACAACTACCTAAATAGGTGCACCTGAATTAATTGAGCATGTTTTGGTTTAAATTACTATCTAAATAGATGCATCTGAATTAATTGAACATGTAGGTTGGCTGTATGTGGGGAATTCTTGGGATTGGTCCATGCTTTATTGTTAGAGAGTTGTGATTGGTGCACAATTGTTTTAATACCAATCAGCCTATGATGAAGTGTTTGTAAAACGAAATGCGTAAGGCAGAGGACACAAATAAATATCTTCTACTTGAACTTTACTAATATCTGGAAGATTGCCCTTATTCGTGTGCCTGCCACCAGATTTGTTCAATGTATCATCTTTAGTTTGGTAGCACCTATATTGTGGTGGTACCTAACTGCACTGTCATTGCTACTGAGCCAGATCCTTAGCTAAGAACTTACCACGGGGGATGGCAGCCAAGAGTACTGGGGAAAATCCACTCATCACAGGATCAAGCACTGGTTTATTAATCTGTAGCACAACACGTACACTTAAAAATATATTAATATTATACTGATTGTCCATAATATATGTTTTCCACTGTCAAAACTTGGATTTTGATATAAGAATGATTGTCAAGATGATACATCACCAACAGCAATAGATCACTAGCTCTAAATACCTTTGTTTGTACTGTCATTATAAGCCAAATGCACTTGGCACATGCCACATTATGACATTGATTTATTGTCAAGTAATTAGGTAGTATTAGGTAGGAAACCAATCTGAGCTTCCTCCACAGAGGGAAAATCCTTCCCCCAACCAGTCCTTGATGGACAAATTACAGTACTATTATTATTATTATTATTATTATTAACATGTATTTATATAGTGCCAACATATTTTGCATATTAGATAAAAGACTGGGTATTGAGTGGCCAAGCTTTGGGTGTACATTGGACTGCTATATTCAACCATCTTGAAGAATATAGATGCTCTGCAATTTTCAGCTGACAGATTCTTAACCAGCCATTGCTGCATTTGTGCCTATGTGAGTTATGGAGTACTTTTTAAAGTAATTCTTTAATTTAAAAAGTGGGGTTCCCCGCCCTCACTAGAAGTCATATGAGGGATTTGGCTCATGCCCCACTACCCCGGGTGACCCCTAAATGATCTTATTCCACCTTGATTATTGGAGTAGTCATCCAAGTACTTAAAGCAGCGGTCCCCAACCAGTAGCTCGTGAGCAATATGTTGCTCTCCAACCCCTTGGATGTTGCTCCCAGTGGCCTCAAAGCAGGTGCTTATTTTAGAATTCCATTCTTGGCAACTTTTGGTTGTATAAAAACCAGATGTACTGCCAAACACAGCCTAAGTGAAGGTTGACAATCCACATAGGGTCTACTAAATGGGCAATAACAGCACTTATTTGGCAACCAAAGAACATTTTTTATGTTAGTGTTGCTCCCTAACACCATTTACTTATGAGTGTTGCTCATTGGTTGAAAAGGTTGGGGATCCCTGACTTAAAGGAACAGTTCAGTGTAAAAATAAAAACTGGCTGAATAGATAGGCTGTACAAAATAAAAAATGTTTCTAATATAGTTAGTTAGCCAAAAACGTAAGATATAAAGGCTGGAGTGACTGGATGTCTCACATAATAGCCAGAATCCAACTTCCTGCTTTTCAGCTCTTTAACTTTGAGTAAGTCAGCGACTTGAAGGGGGGCCACATGGGGCATAACTGTTCAGTGAGTTTGCAATTGATCCTTAGCATTCGGCTCGGATTCAAAAGCAACAGTTATGGCCCGTGTGGCCTCCCCTCAAGTCACTGATTGGTTATTACCTGGTCACCAGGGTAACCAGTCAGTGGAAAACAAGAGAGCTGAAAAGCAGGAAGTTGGATTCTGGCTATTATGTTAGACATCCAGTCATTCCAGCCTTTATACATTACATTTTTGGCTAACTAACTATATTAGAAACATTTTTTATTTTGCACAGCCTATCTATTTACCCAGTTTTTATTTTCTATACAGAAAAATTCCCTTTTATTTTAAGAGGAATAAAGTTAACAGTACTGTGCACCAAATTACAAGTAGAGAAATGGGAAATACTGATCCATAATAACATGATCGGTCATGCACTCTACTCAATGCACAGGGCTTGTAAGGATAGATTATGTGAAAAAAACATTATCAATTAATCATTAAGCTCCATATCTCAGCTATTTGTTGATATAACCTTATTTTATTGAATGGTGCTGCATCTATAGTTAAAGCTAGATCCGGTATTCTTTTGTTAAAGCAGTGTATAGTAACCCTGTGTGCATTAAGCACCCCAATGCCCTTACTCAACTCCTGTTTATGATCCTCTTCCAAGGAATAAGCAAGTCACTTACCTAGTACAGTATTCAAGTCATACTGAGCCACATCCTTCCCTATAATTGAATCACAGACAGAAACCAGGCTACTATACACAAGCTGAATGTTCTGCTATACACATATGGCAGCTTCATGTTTTCATTTGACAAAAAAATCCCTGGAACCTTAATCCTGGGATATTTTACATGCTTTAAGGTGTCACGTGTCAGTAGCTTTTCTATACTGGGTATTTTAATAATGTCAGTTGCCAGTACCCAGAGATCAACAGGGGTCAGAAGCCAATGACAGGACACAGCAGGCATTTGAAACTTGAATTGAAAATCACAGGAATTACTAGAAATATTGTTTCCCCCTTTGGTATACGATTGCTAAAATATATGAAGTCTGATGTTACATAGAACCACAAATTTAGGATCAAAGGTGTGAACCTCACAGATCATTTATTCGATACAACAAGTAGCATTAAAACCTGGTCCGGCTGTTCATTCTATGTATGATTTCACTTCGAACACTTTGGACATTGTTGGCACAGAAAGAGTCAGCGAAACATATCGGCTAAACCTTGCTAGTGTTGCAGGTCTCTTGGCATTAGAGGTGTTAACATACTCATGTAAGGAGCTCAGAGAAAATTGTAAGTCATTTCGATTCAGAATAAGTTCCCCCCTCCTTCCCTGTTATTTCATGCGCCAACTCCTATGCAGAGGCATGATTTATGGCAAACCACTGACCTCTGAAGAGGAGAGACTGGGATGGGTGACTGGTTTTGAATGGTGACACTGGCAGTTGACAAAATGCCCAAAGCAAAATGAATTTACTCCCAGTTTCCTCAATCATCAACAGACAATCCCCCAGCACCACCTCAGCCCCCCCCCCCTTCTCCCTCCCTCTCTCCACTGACCCCACCACTGACTTCTCCTTAACAAGATCGGCCTGCCAGCCTGTGAGAAATTTACTGCCTATTGCAGAAGTGCGTCCTATGTACGGTCCGGTCACCCTCTTTCAATCAGAACAAGAAAGGATGACACCTGACAGGGGCTATTTGGCTTTGGGTCGCTAGTACAACTATATCTGTCTGCCACTGAATGTGTATATGGTGCTGTACCATCACTGTTCTCATTTGAACAGTATTGATGTCACTACACTGTAGTTCTTATCTGTAAATGAGTCTTTAATAACTGCACTTCCCTCTTTCATTCTGTTTCTCTTTAAAGCTCATTATAACTGGATTTGCGTTTTCTCTCTTTTTTACTGAGACATCTGTTGCTCTCAGGCTTACATTATTCCCCCCTTATTCAGTAACCATAAGCATGGGTAAGAAAGCAGGATTGTAATAATTACTGTTGTCTGTTGCAGAAGGAAATGTCCCTGTAGTAAAGGGGATCAAGGGAACCTACTCTACATAGCATGTAGACCCAATTATGGATCCCAGTCCATAGGTTCAGTCCATAATCAGTATGGAAACATGGATTTAACAAGATATGCCTTTGATTTAATTAAAGGCATACTGTCAAAACCCACCAGTTAATAGTGCTGCTCCAGTAGACTTCTGCACTAAAATCCATTCCTCAAAAGAGCAAACAGATTTTTTTATATTCAGTTTTGAAATCTGACATGGGGCTAGACATTTTGCCAATTTCCCAGCTGCCCCGGTCATGTGACTTGTGCCAGCACTTTAAGAGGGAACCGCTTTCTGGCAGGCTGTTGTTTTTCCTTCCCAAAGTAAGTGGTACATGGGTTTTACTAGTTTTTGAGTGCTGGAGGGGGTGATATCACGCCAACTTGCAGTACAGCAGTAAAGAGTGATTGAAGTTTATCAGAGCACAAGTCACATGACTTGGGGCAGCTGGGAAATGGACAATATGTCTAGCCCCATGTCAGATTTCAAAATGAAAAGAATCTGGACCAGGACCAGGAAGCAATGTATATTTTTTATTGAATCAATACTAATTTATGTCTTTTTCATATGTGTATGAATAAAAATCAATTTAAACTTCTATAATATTACATTTAGTTAATCTGAACTCTTTAACATCTATCTCCTTCTTCCAACCTTCCAGTCTGGATGTATAAACAGCAGTTGCACAAACCCTGCAATGGTTGGACCCAAAAAAGGGGCAAGGCAACCAGAAAAGGAACAGGGGTTAAGGTGGATCAGATGTGTGGCCTAAATTGTCCCTTTCTTTACAAATTTTGTGAGGTATATAGCCAACATACAATGATGTGGAAATGGCAGAGCACACCCAACACACTGCGTATCTCACGAGAAACTGGCTACTTCTCTCCGACTGCAATTACATATACTCACTGATCGAAGCATTCATGGAGAAAGGTCAGTTTAATAGCAAGTTGGCTTTATTGTTCTCTCTGTTTCTGTTACACCGACCAGATTAATTGACGTGAACCTGTCTGGGAACCTGTAAAAACAGTAAGGAGAACACTGCCACTTCAGCTACATCACAGGCCACCAGCCCACCTACATTACAAAAGGCAGTTCATTCAAAACATCCCCACTGACCTATTACAGGATTTATAAAACTGTAAGGAAAAGCAGCATGGCTAATATACATGACACATTACCATATAACAACCTCAGCACAGTACAATAAGCAGTTTATAACAATCAGGTGACAGTGTGAGGATTACAGCAATACAGGTTTTTCCCATGGCAGACATTTTAGATCCCATGTGCTCTGCCTGTCTCCATTAAACACTTTTGGGAATATGCTACACACTACTAAACTGTTAAAAGCATGACGTTGCTATAACTGGAGGTAGAACAAGTTGCTTCAGCAAAGAAATAACTCTTAAAATCAGCTGTAAAACCTTTGAGGTGATTAGAGTAGTGATGGGCGAATTTAAAAAATTGGCGAAACGGCAACGAAATTTCACCTGGCGAAAATTCGCCGAAAAAACGAGTCTCGTGTCGTTTTTGACGCGACACGTCGGAAACGACGTGACGCGCGCCGAAAACTACGCAACGCGCCGAAAACTACGCGATGCGCGTCAAAAGCGTGCCGTGACTCATTTCGCAAATTTTTTGCCAATTCGTGAATTTCTCTGGAAATTCACGAATTTTTCGGCGAAGCGAAACTCGGGAGATTCGCCCATCACTAGATTAGAGCAGTAACAGACATCTTACCTCTTTTGTGGAGCTAAAACACTGAGGAGGGGCTAGACCAAGTGATAGGATATAGATAGGGGTTAAGGGAAAGTCCAATAAAGGGGAATTCAACCCCGCTGGCACGAAACCCCTGGGGGGGAGGGAGGGGGCCTGTGGGGGTAAGGGAGGAGGGTTTAGCACTGGCTGGGTTGAATTCCCCTTTAAGGATTATACTCTGCGCTACGAAATAAATTGGTGCTATAGAAATACATCTTACTAAACTATTTGTTTCCTGATTAGAACCTAATAAACAGTATCATTCAAACTTGTATTCTGCATTCCTGGTCAGTATTTTGGTACAGTCCAAGTGATTCTTCCTGTCAGGAGTTTAACCTCTTGCAGATCTGAGAGATTTGGTGAATACTAGAAAAGGATAGAGCAGACGCACACCAACGGCAACAACTTCAGGTAACAGCCTGGTGCTTGGTAATAGAGGATACGGCAACCTCCTGGTAAATCTAGGTAACAAGAAATACCGGCACACGAAGCTTGATTTGCAGGGAAACCCTTGCTTTAATTCAAAGAGCGGAAGTGCAACGTTTCGGGGACACACCCCTTTGTCCCCGAAACGCTGCACTTCCGCATTTTGAATTAAAGCAAGGGTTTCCCTGCACACATAATTATATTACAGTAGTGGGTGTACAAAACTAACGCGTTTAGTGCCTACACACTCAGCGCTTCCTCAGAGTCATATACATAAAGTATATGCACCATGAGGGAAATTGGAGAAAAGTCCAATCATTTCACTGCACATACAGCATTTTATGCACAGCTTAAGAAAACAGAACTGCTATGAGTAGGATGGGGGTGAGCAAAGGAATGGAAGTCCTAGGAGATTGAGGGCTGCTCATGAAACATAGTGGTGCTCCAGTCAGCTAATTGCAGGAGTATACCTAGTACAGTTACTTTAAGTATGGTAGTGAGGGAAGGGCCATAATCTTGGGCTTTGCACATATTAACAGATCATCGCAGATCAACTATGAAGATTTTCATTCATCCAAGTCATGGTATATCTAATATAAGTAATTCTAAAACAACTGGACTTGCTGAGTCATCATTGAAGACGCTTCACTACTCATCCGAGCAGCTTCTTCAGTTTCACTCATTGAACTGAAGAAGCTGCTCGGATGAGTAGTGCAACGTCTTCAATGATTACTCAGCAATTCTAGTTGTTTTAGAATTACTTATATAAGATATCATTACCAGATCATTTCAGAACAGCTTGGTATACACGGGAATGCCATCTACTTGCAATGAAACCATTTTTATACTCTGTGACATCAGAGAAAGTAAAAGATATAGGAAATATAATGTGCAGCTGATTGTAAAATGTAAGGATATTAGAAGCAATTGAGGAGTTCTGTGACCTAATATAGGCACAATGCCGCAGACTAAGCACTTTTATACAGTTGATGGAACTGGTTAATTTCTAATTTAAACATGTTTATTGTAATATACAAGATTTAGGGGGGAATGCAATTAAAGTCACAAAGAGAAAAACAATTTGCACCATTAAGAATAAAAATGCACATCTGGCTATGTAATATTGTTCCTTATACTGTTACTGAATTTTAATTGTGCACTCTTAAGAAGTGATTGAAAGTGTCGTAATCTTTTGGAGCAAACATAACAACTTTTTCAGTAAGTACAATTCGCAAACTTTCTTCCACTGTCGGAAGTGGTTGCTAAACAGTTTCCAGATTCGCAAAAGCTATATTAAATTCGCGCAAGCAAAATTTGTTCACGCAGAGGCATAACTTTTCGCATTGCAAATAGTTTTTCTGTTACTGATTTTTATTACATTCCCCCATTTGTGAGTTATGTAAAACAAATCACCGATCATGGATTATGACTAACTGACATCACTAAGTTGCCGTGGCATAATTACCAGGGCCCATTCCACCCTTGAATTAATAGAAAACTGTCCCTACTGGCCAGTGATTGTGGCCAGCTTATTTGAAACTGAAGCTATATTGTGAAGTAGTGGCTAGTACTACTGCTTTACAGAACTGGAGACTCTGGTTCAATTCCAATCAAGGTGCTAACTGCAAGAAGTTTGTATGTACTCCCCATGCTTGCATGGATTTCTTCCCACACTCAATAAACATTCAAGAAGGTGATAAAACTGACCCTACTGTGTGTGAATAGAGCCTATTAAATGTAAGGCCCAGTGGGCAGCAGCTGGTGTATTTATTTTTTTATAAATGGCTGGAGAATGTTTGTACTATATTAATAATGGATAAAAAAGAATATCATACGCAGCTATGACACCTATATGCAGGTAGGTGACCATAAAAAGACCTTGCATGTGTATATTATATATGTTTGTGTGTTTACTGTATATATACGGTACATATACATTGTCCATAGATGCAAATATTAATACACACACTGTATGCATGTTGTAGATATTTATGTTTTGGTAAAGTTTTGACACCTTCATTTACCTGCTCCTGACAATTTCCCATCCCATTGGTGTTCCTGCTTTACAGCTCTCAGCTATCCTCTTTTATAGTGTCTCCCAAGAGAGGGAGGAATTATTATCCTTGTCGGCAAAAGAGAAAAGGGATGTTATAGACTGTCACAGCTAGAGCTAAGATCCCTCAACTGATGTATAGTTTTAGTGAACCAGAGGTACCTGACACACTCAATGTACCGGGGCTGATGTGAAGCACACTCACCAACATGTGGCACAAATCACCTAAGGCTTTGCTTGAGACTCAGTTTATTTTCCATTTCTGCTTAATGACACTCTCAAGGTCTGAATTATAATATACCTGGCACTTGTCTTTAGTTACAGTCTACATGTACTCCAAAGGTAGTGTATATATATATATCTATATATATATATTTTTTTTTTAGATATATATATATCCATTATATGGAAACCCATTATACAGAAGGCTCAAAATTATGGAAAGTCTGTCTGCCATAAACTAATTTTACTCAAATTATCCACAATTTTTAACAATTATTTCCTTTTTCACTGTAATAATAAAACAGTACCCTGTACTTGATTCAAAGAAGATATGATTAATCCTTATTGGATGCAAAACAAGCCTGTTGGTTTTATTTCATTTTGAGATGAAAGACTTAAGAGGGTAATTTATCAAAGGTTGAGTTTCAATTAATTCGGGGGAAAACCTTGAATACTAGAATTGGTCCAGTTATGAGCAAAAAAAAAGCTTGAATTGGTGGTAGTACGTGCCAAATACACAAAATGCAGCCGCCATATTAGAAGCCTAACTGGGGGGCTCTTACGAGGCATTAAAAATTTCATTATACACCAGAGGCTTTACCAACATGAAAGATACAGCACAAATATGGAAGTTAGCTTTACAACACTTCCCTAAGAAAGACAATGAATATTCAGGGTGCACACCACTATGGTACAATCGCCAATTACCCCAATTGCAGACTATGCCAGATGTCCAAGTGTGGGCTAAATATAATATCAAATGTTTGGGTCAAACAACTGACCAAGGTGATATATAACTTTCAATGCTCTGAAAGACAAATTTCAATTACCAAACAAAATGTTCTTCAGATATCTCCAACTACACCATGCCTATAGATCCCAACTGGGAACTTCAAAAATAGATACCACACCCAGGCAACTGGAGGTACTTGCAAATGAAGCTAACCTAAGTAAGACAGTTTCGCAATTTTACTCTCTGTTAAACAAATTTAAGAATCCCATTTGACAAATGATCAACAGATGTCCCTCACCTTACCCCAGAAATGTGGGAAGACATGGAAGACATCCTAGAGAGCCACATAGCCGTGCTAATAAGTGCGAAAGATAAAATGATTCAATTCAGATATCTACATAGAACCTACCTAACATCACAAAGGCTACATTTGATTAGCCCCACTATCCCTGACGTTTGCCCTAAATGCACAAACTATCGCCATATGGTATGGCAGTCTCCACACATCCACAAGTTCTAAAAGAAAATAGGGAAAATCAGTGGACTTCTAGCTCTCATAACTCCTCTAGACCCATTGATTTTTCTACTGAATTAGATGGAAGAAACTGCCCCCACAATAGCAGAGCGGGCTTTGCTAAACTTCTTATTTATTCAAGCAAAATGATTATTCACTCTCAAGTGGAAATCTGAACATCCGCTAAAACAAAATGTAGAGAGATAGTTAACAATTCAGTACCACTGTATCAAATCACGTATATACGTAGAGGCTGCCCTAAGAAATTTTATAAGATCTGGTTCCCATGGTTATCAGAACATATGCCATCGTTGTTAATTCAAGATGGCCTAGACTCACAGAACCCCCCTCCCTAACTCTACCTCCCTCCTCTCCCACTCCCCCTCCAATCCCGGACAAAATTCAAAGCATGCACTCTGTTACTTTACAGATACATGACTGGAGGCATTTCATTTAAATGTACCAAAATATGATGGTAAACATAACCTTGAACTGTATGGCCACTTGTTGTCATTAAGATAGGGACAACTGTATACAATGCCAATTTCTAGTATTAATGTAATGTTTAATTTTCTTTTTATTTGCTTGTTTGTAAAATTCAAAACTCAATAAAATTATTATTTTTTTTTTTTAAAAAAAAGCTTGAATACCTCGAATTGATTACGTTTTTGAGCGGAAACACCACAAAAAAATCATAAAGGCTAAAACATCTTCAAATGTTTCTGCCATTGACTTCTACGTGAGCTTGACAGGTGTTAGCTGGGGTATTTTCGTATTCAAGTTTTTTGCTGCTTCATGGCATAATAAATTTCCAAAATATAGGTTTTTTTTATTCCAAAAAATTAGAATTTTTATTGAAACTACCCTCTAAAAACTTATTTGTGAAAAAACACACCTCAATAACCCCCTTAAAGCATGAAGATCCAAGTCTAATTTGGGAAAACCCCAGGTCACAAGCATTCTGTATAACAGGTCCCATACCTGTTTTTTTCCTGCCGATGAGTTAGTATAGCCTGTAAACAAAGCCAATTGGAATATTTTAATAGTCAGCATTGTTCACTGTGTGTATTCATGTGATTCAATATGGTGCCCAGTTAGTAGCCATTAAAACCCAATGGTGGTTGATGATCTGTCTAGTGTAGATTAATAAGGGAAATGTCTTGGTACAGAACAATACAAATATGCCCCTTGTTCATATACCTGTACCTTTGTCTCAAGTGATGGCCCAGATTGAATCTTATCATTGGCAGCTGACAATACAGAAAATTAATTTCTGGCAATATACTATTTTTCATCAAAAATACAAAAGTGCATTTAAGTGTTAACCCATCTGACTTTCTCCCTCTGCACTCCTCTGGCAAACATTGACGATAAAATGTTCAGACTACCTGAGTCTGTGGATGCACTGGTGTGCTGAGAAGTTTTACAAGTACAGTTGTTCTGGCCCACTCAGCAAGTTGAGAAATGTCTGCGCCAGCAGCAGGATTATACGAACCTCTGTGGCCCAGTTATAAAAGATAAATGTCAGCACCACTGGGATTCTGTCAAATGGCTATTTTCCTCTGTTTTTTATCTTGTTAACTAAGTGATTCTTTAAAAGTTTTCTATTAATTAACATTATTAACTCATTCTGTGCCTTCTCTGTCAGAAAAGTGCTCTAGAAGACATGAGAATGTCTTAATATTCACACTTATTGATGATTTTATGAATGCTACTGTCACATACGTATTTAGAGAAGGGACAGAGTTAAGGAAGATGAAGCAAGGCAATGCACAAATGTTGAACACTGAAGGTAGTGGATCTGCAGTCCTTTAGCTTTTAATCAGAGGCATTTTCTAAGCTGTATTCCTAAATACTCATTTGATTAAGACGACTAAACTAAACTTGATTTGTCCATTAATACAAAACTGTTTTCCAGGGATAACTCTGGCATCAACAAAGAAATGATGTGAGATACTGTACCCATTGCTCTATATGCTCCTCATAAGAAACAAAAGTCCAAGAACTGTTTTGCTGTTTTTGCTTTGAGGCAAGGTAAGTAGCTCTTTACTAGTGGTAATATTAAGAACTCCAGCTTTCTACACTAGTGATCACACCATCACAATCCCCAGGCACAGACCTAGGGTGGCAGGATTTTAGGAGGCAGCATGCTGCCCAACCACATCCACATTGTTTTGGACCCTCTACTGCTTCTCATGAGATACAATAGTATTTTAATTTCCTGTGCTCCAATTCCCAGTGTTCCTGAATTTATGATGAAAATGTTTGCATGTGCACAAATGAAGGGAAGGGGAAAGGGGTGATGAATGGCAGTGGGCCTAGGGTTGCCCGCTATGTAAACCAGGTCCTGACAATCCCCTCTCAGGAGAAGTATAAGGATGGGAGTGAATGGGACAGGATTAGGTCAGGTGGAAGGGTGGACAAAAGTGCCTCTGACCAGCGACTGGACATCCCTGAAATAAATGCATAAAAATGCATCTGTTAATCATTACACAGGGTAATAGGATTTCCCATTTCAGATAGGAAAGTTTTTGACAAAAAGGATCCATTAGAGTCTGGGGCCTATGGCAAACGTTCTCTCTAACCTTGATGAGAGAGACAGGTCCAGGAAATGAGAAATACCAGAAGTTCCAGATCCAGGATAATATACTATAAAGAAAATCTAGTTGAGAAGAGGGCTAAAATCCTTCCCTGCTGATATTTTCAGTTTAACGACATCTTTGCATTGTGTATATATTGATCCTCAAGTTCTGGCATATTACAAAAAAATATTTTAGGGCATCTGTAACAACAAGGAGAGCAAGCTCCTTCCACCATGTTTAAGTTTGTCTATGATTGTGCGCAGTTAGCTTGAGGTCTGCCTGAGGATGCGTGCAAGCATGAAACTGGTTCAGAACATTAATTCTGAAAATATTCATTTTATGCATTTTGCATTCAGATAATCTGCTTGATCTAAAAACTGAAATAAGCTGTTTTGAGCTTATGGTTTTTCCTCAAAAATGCTGGATTTTCTCAAACATGAATTGCTCCAGGGTTCACTCCATTGGATTTGAAGTTCTGTGCTTTGAGTGCCCAGATAGGTAGCAGGATTAAAGATTAGCTTTATTATGGGGAAAGTCAATATTTACCCAAATCTTTATAACAAACAAAACTAATTTTTTTGTTAAGATTAAGGATTTCCTCATTTCTGTGGGACTGTGCAGCTAACACACATACTGCACCAACTAAAGCTTTACCAGCCCTTTCAGATAATGCCACTAGGATGCTTCTGTCATACTGTTCATGCATTTCTAATATATTTTATTATTGGTTTTATATTATGAAAGTCTTTTATAGTTTGTTTAGGCACCACGTGTATCATCACTACTACAGATATGTGGTGCCCCACCCTTCTTCTGTGATATGTGCCTGCTTAAAGAAACCAAGAGACAGTATAGATAGTAGGGTTGAAAGATTTATTTGACAATACTGAAATATCAGTTGGAATGGTCATGACATAATCTCATTATCTCAATCTTCATATTGAAAATATGAAATTTAACTAAGATGTCTCTCTTGGCTGTACTCATACCAGTTTACTAAACTGTATACTTTTTTTTTTGGCATGCTATTGAATTTTTTGCTTTCTGTTTAACGCTTTCGGGTTGTGATAAGGGGGCATAAAATCAAAAAACAAAAACTACCACATATTGCAGAGATCCCCCTATATTTTATATAGTATAGATATTAATGTAAATTTAGGTGGAGAAATGGCTAAAAATCCTCTAATTGTCCTGCACAACTTAAAATTCAATGTACATGGTACGTTAAAATAACCAGCAAGCGTTTTACTAGGGCACATTTAAAGAGTTAAATTAGCAGTAGCAGACAGTGTTAGTATCCAATAAATCTTTGGTTCTTTGTTTAGGTTAGCAAGACATAGGTTAGATCTCCAGCCATTCACTCCTTCATTCTGTAGTTTGACCAAAAATGACATCTTGAAATTTTGTCATAAAAACCTTCCTAAAGAGAGAGAGCAGTAGAGCAATCCTTCCTTCTCACTGCTCATAGAAAGATGCATACTGTGTCACTGAGAGCAATAAAAGGGATGAATAGTGAACTTTGTTCCCTACTTAAAAGGGTATTTGGAAATAGTATATGCCATAGGAAGGAATATTCTTTAGTCTGAGTATATAGCAAGAGAGCATGAAGTTGTAATAACCAATATACAGTACATGGAAAAAGAAACATAAAAACCAAGATATTGTGTGGCTCAGATTGACATAGAAAGACTAGTCACGGTGCATGAATACACATGAGCAACAGAGCCAAGGGATTAGTATGAAGGAATCAATGGTACCAGGATAGAACATAATATCATCATGTTATTGATCATAAAAACTCTGCACTGGCTTTTTGGGTATCCAGGTTTAATTGATAACCCTTGTCCCTCTAATTCAGTTTTACCAAAGCATACAGACACATACTCCTGTTATGGAATCAGGGCACAGTTCAGGGTGTTTAATAAGGAAATGACAAGCCTATAAATTATACAGTGGGCATGGCAGGCTTTCAAATATTTTTTGAGAGGTTTTTGTGCCATTCACTGTTCATTTTATAAAAATGTGCAAATTATTAAATACTTTCAAATTATATCTACCCTTTCAACTAGGAAAGGAAGTCGTATTTATAAGAACAAAAAGCTAAATTGTACAGTGTAATCTTTTTTCACTACCTGGTACCTGGTACCAGTACCTGGTAAATAGCATGGTAGGTTACCTGCATAAAGGTAAGGGGATTTTTTTTTTGATGCATGGAGTTCTATTACATGCATTGCAAAAGGTAAAGGGATTTTTTTGGATGCATGAAGTTCTCTATTACATGCATTGCAAAAGGTAAGGGGAATTTTTTGATGTATGGAGTTCCATTACATGAACTGCAAACTGGTGCATACTGTACAATTCTTTCACTAGTAGGTCAGGTCGCTAAATACTTTCTGGGTATTCAGAGGAATTATTTTTCACATTGCTAGAAAGGAAAGTGTGGGAGGCATGAAGTGACACACAATAAATTTTATTACATAGCGTTCCAGTTACGAACACAGTCCAGTGTGCAAAGTGAAACTTTGGATGCAAATGACCATGTTTTGAACCCACATTTTGGCCCAGAGTTGCAGCATCCTTGTGGCTGTGCTCCAAGCTGCACCTGATGCATCAAAATAAATGCATTTGCACTTGTGTTTTTCTGTGAGCTGGGAATGTGTCATTTGTTTTGCTGGCTGTAAAAATTACATTAGTGTTTTATTCTTCTGGAACAAGACTGTGGTGCCTACTGATACAACCCACTGTGGGAACCCAGAAATTATCTCCACATTCTGGGTGTTGGTAACTACCAGGTTGTTCAGCTTCAAAAGACACACGTGTACTCAATTCAACAGAAATCATAGGATGGACACAATGGCCCCTGGATTTGCCCCTGAACAGCAACTGGATTCCAGTAGTAGACAATCCCAGTACCAGCTGGTATGTGCTATGCTCTGTTGCATGTATACATAATGTATGTTTGGTATCTGCCAAGTTATTGGTTGATCAGTGCAGCACCCTTTAAATATTAAATGATAGAATGTTATTACATTAGAATGGATTATTCCTATATTGTAATGAGGCCCTATATCAGTTATTTTCTGACTCATCAGGAAGGACTGTGTTAGGCACTATATGAAGGAACCAAAAATTACTTACATCACCTAAACAATGGTTATCACAAGGCATGGATGTAGGTTAGGTGGAAGGGGGAGCACAGCCCTTAACAGCCCCTTCACCCTCCCTGGGCACCACACTGCTCAGTTTATTTTTTCATGAATCTATCACAAGGATCCTAAATTATGTCCCTAAAGATCACAAACTCACTGATATCACCCTCCTCCTATTGGAAATAGAAGGGTCAACTGCACAAGTAAAATATTTTTTCTCCCCAGTTTGGTCATTTCATGACATGTACATGCCATCTATCCTAAAGTTGTCCCATCGGTTTAACAAACGCCATATTTAATACGCTCCCTACCCAGCAGCACAGAATATTTGACCTTTTCTGACCCATCTCCTGCCAGACAAAGTTTAAGATTGCTTTGTGAAATAAAGCTGTCGCTAAGATCAGCCTCATAAAAAATGGATTGTGCTTGAAAACCTCCAGTACGAACAGTGACAGCCCTGAAATATGGAATTAAATTGAAACTAGATTAGTTTGGGGGAAGATATAAGGAGAGAAAAACATATCTTTGAACTTTTTTAAAGTTTTTTTAATGAAAATATTTATCATTTTCCAAGCATTTTTTTTTTATCTTCGTTATCTTTACTCCATAACCTTAAAGCCAACTCTTTGACAATTTACACTGTAAATAAAAGCCTATCTGTTATATTAAACATCATAAGCAGCATGAACAGGTCCTGCTGGTAACGGCAATATAAAAATTGTCACCTTTTATAGTGTAAAGTTAAAGAAGCCGGAGCATTAAACGTGACAAAAAGGGTTTAAAGCTGAAAATCTGTTTTATCATTTTGCTTCTTTTTAATCTTTCTAAAAATAAAATAAGACAGACACAAGAGTTCATGATAATACAAAGCCCTGCACATGCATTTGTATGGGGAAAAAAGCCTCACACCTCAAATACAAAAAGAGATGCTGACACCAATATATAAACCTGTTAATACCTATTTACATCTTCCTATTTCATTCTGTTCCAAAACACACTTAGGGCTCATACACACATGAATTAGAAAAACCTTTTCACTGTGTTTTTAATGCGTAGTAAGCACATAAACAAAATTGTACTAAGCAATACTCGTGGGCTTTTCAGTCTGTTGCAGTCCATGGTATTTTTAAGCATTTTTAATAATTTAAAAAATCAAAATAAAACAATGTTCTAGTGTTTGACATATGTTTTTTATATCATATAAGTGCACTGTGACTGCATTTCTACTTGCAAATGCAGGTATAAACTCCAGATATACAATTAAAATGAAAGAAGTAAAAAGAAGTGTTGCATTATGTTTTGCACACTTTGATCCATGACCGGCACTTCGTAAATGAGCTATAGGGTCCTCTCCCTCATAGTAACATAGAAATTAAAGGGATCCTGTCATGGGAAAACCTGTTTTTTTCAAAATGCATCAGTTAATAGTGCTGCTCCAGTTGACTTGTGCACTGAAATCCATTTCTCAAAAAAGCAAACAGATTTTTTTATATTCAGTTTTGAAATCTGACATGGGGCTAGCCATTTTGTCAATTTCCCAGCTGCCCCAGTCATGTGACTTGTGCCAGCACTTTAGGAGGGAACTGCTTTCTGGCAGGCTGTTGTTTTTCCTTCTCAATGTAACTGAATAGTTACACAGTGGGACATGGGTTTTACTATTGAGTGCTGTTCTTAGATCTACCAGTCAGCTGTTATCTTGTGTTAGGGAGCTGTTATCTGGTTACCTTCCCATTGTTCTGTTGTTAGGCTGCTGGGTGGGGGAAAAGGAGGGGGTGATATCACTCCAACTTGCAGTACAGCAGTGATTGAAATTACAAGTCACATGACTTGGGGCAGCTAGGAAATTGACAATATGTCTAGCCCCGTGTCAGATTTCAAAATGAAATATAAAAAAATCTGTATGCTCTTTTGAGAAATGAATTTCAACGCAGAATTCTTCTGGAACAGCACTATTAACTGATGCATTTTGGAAGAAATTGTTTTTCCCATGACAGTTTCCCTTTAAGGTGAAAAAAGATGCATGTCCATCAAGATCAACCTTTTAAGTCTATATATAACCTGCCTAACTCCTAGTTGATCGAGAGGAAGACAATAAATGCATTTGAAGCCTCTCCAATTTGCCTCAGTGGGGGGAAAATTACTTCCTGATGGCAATTGGACCAGTCCCTGGATCAACTTGTATAATGAGCTATCTTCCATAACCCTTTATTCCCTCACTTTCTAAAAAGCTATCGGATCTCTTTTTAAAGCTATCTAATGTATCGGCCAGTACAACTGATTCAGGGAGAGAGAGATTAATGCTGGATTTTAACCTGGAATGAGGTGCAGAACAAAGATAAGCCCCTGATGGAAGTGCTTAGCGAAACACAGAGGAGTGTGATTTTGTTAGTGAATTACTGGTCTGTGAAAAAGAGTATTCACACCCAGTCTCACTTAGTGCAAGGGCTCCTCCAGGCCACAGCTACAAATCTACTGTTAAGCAAAGCAGTGTATTTGCATTTTTTTTTGGACATAGTCAATTAGCTCACTGGTTCAGTTCTGGTGCCACTGGCAGGAACCTACAAGCCCTCCTTTTCTTTTAATTGAAGGTAGCCTACTTGCTATGATAGATTTTCCTTAGGAGGGAACTATCACAAAAATGTAAATTTAATGTAAGCTTCAGCATACTGAAATTAGAAACTCTCTAAATATAATCAATTAAAAATTCTGTACCATTTCTGAAATAATCAAATTTATCTTCACTATCCCTCTCTCAGCATCTGTTCATCTTCATTCTGTCTTCTTGCAGGAGTTGGGTGTCAGATATTCATTGACAGTTAGATCTAATAAATCTTTATCTCATATTTTATATAAAAAAAAATACACAACCAAATTCCAATGGCAGATTTTAGCTTATTTGTTAATAAAAAAACTTGATTTCATTGGTTCATGGAAAAACTAGATAGAATTGTGTGAAAAGCCGAATCACTTGAGTTTTTCTGTCTTTTTTCCGAAATCACTCCAATTGTTTGCGTTTTTGCCCGAAAACCCTCCAAAAACTTTTGGGGCTTTTATTATTATCAACATTGTATTTCTATAGCGCCAACATATTTTGTAGTGCTGTAACTTAGTGCAGGGTCTATAGCCAATATACTTTTTATATAGACTCAGAGCAGACCATAAAATCTTCAAATTGAGATGCTTCTCCCATTGACTTATCCAGGACCTTGACAGGTCTGAGATGGCGGATTTTCAGCTGCTTTTTGCATCATCGGAGTATGATGAATCTTGAAAAATCTGAGGTTTTTTTCCCTCTAAAGATTTAAGTTTATCTAGTGAAAAAAAAAACTCAACTCTATTGAGATTTTATCATTCGAATTTAAATAAATAACCCCCTAAATGTGTAAGCCTATTGTTAATGTGGTACATCTCCAGGTACAGCAGATGGTGTCAGAGTCAGACTGGGACCCACCGGGACTGCTGTCCAAGGCCCCCCCGCCCTCCTACTGTGACACGCCGCTAGGTGCGCATGCGAGAACAGAGCAGGGTCTTCAAGAGAGGGGGCCTGGCTCAGCGGGGGCCCGTGAGCCCCGCCTGGCCAGTCCGACCCTGGATGGTTACTTCCCTTCCTTGATACACTACTTGCTTACAATTATTTAAAACAATATCGTAAGAATCATCAAATCATGTTTAACATGCCACTAATGCACAAAGTGCTATAAACATGGTGCTGTTGGGCAACTTAGCAACACACTTGCAGAGCAATTTATCAAATTGTGGGAAAGGTGATGTCTGAATACTGGCATTTACTAGTACTACCCTGAGGACTGTTATTAAATGGTGCATACTGATTAAAGAACATCATACATAAAAGGGGTAATTCAACTTCAAGATAATGTTTAGTATGTTATAGAATGGCTAATCCAAAGCAACTTTTCAACTGGCCTTCGTTTCTCTTATTTTTTTTATAGTTTATGAACTAGATGCCTTTTTCCTGACTCTTTCCAGCTTTCAAATGGAGGTCACTGACTCCATCTAAAAACAAATGCTCAGTAAGCAGTGTATACTATTAGGACACATACATAATTCAGTAAATTAAATACTAATTAGCCAGCAAATATGTGCTGTAAGCTAGCAAGTAAAACTTGTCTTTGGTGTTTTCTTCATTGTCAGCATGTGTCCAGAGCAAGCTGTCATTGACCCAACTGGTTGACATAATCCTTTTTAGATGTTGTGTATGTAGAGACCCTGAGATTTGGGTGTAGTTTAATCAGGCAGTTTCCCCTCCGTATTTGGACACCTAAGAGTCCTTAAGTAACTCAGGCAGCTATGTCCCTTTTCCTGGGTCCATATTAGTTCCTGAGGATTGTCCACTAGATGGCACTGTGTAACAATATAAAAGGAGATAGCACCATGTGCTCAGGGTCTTACTCTTGGGATCGTGCCTCCCAGAGAGGTATTACAGGGCCACGGTCTGGTTCCTCAAAAGTTAGGTTTAGCCAGTGGTAGTAGTTACTGTGACAGTCACTCTAGGAGTGAAAGGCAGCTCAGGGTAGCTAGCGAGCAGCTGTGGCTCCAAGGAGAAATAGTGGTGTTAGGACCCCGTGGTATGTACACCACTAGATCAGGGATTACAGTGGGTGAGTTGAGGACCAGATAGGGTGCCAAGACCCCAGGCTGAATACAGTGGGTGAGGTGAGGACCAAATCGGGTGCCAAGAAACAAGACCCCAGGCTGTGAAATCCAGGGCCTAGTGCTTACCACCTGAGAGGAGACATTACCTAGTGAGAGGGTAACTATCCTGTGGAAACGTGAATCATTGCTGCCTGCTTTCTATTTTGCATATTGTCTTTATCATCCCACTGGAGGGGTTATCAAAGTGTCCTACTACGCTGTCTGTTCAAATAAAGTTTGCTGCAAAGAACTGTGTCTGACTGAATCTCCTGCTGCACTGAACAACACCAGGTACCGGGAGTTGCACGGGTACACTGGGGGTCCTGGGCACAAGCTAAGCAGTTAGCCGGGTCACACACATTCCACAAATCCACAGCTAAAGCTACACCTACGGGTGCGCTACATGTATAAAGAATGATACTAGTGTGTGAGTGTTGCAGATATATTGTTTGCCTACCTGCCTGTATTGGTTGCCATGGCTTACTGCTCCTGGGCAAACTTAATGCCTTATATTACATATGGGGATGTGTCTCCCTTGTGGTTGTTGGTTTGTTTGTTTTTATCTAATGAGCCATGCAACAGATCAGCGTTACACAATATGTTGGCACTATATAAATACATGTCAAAAATAAATAATAATAATAATGTCTGGTACAGGTATGGGACCTGTCATCCTGAATGCTTGGGGCCCAGGGTTTTCCATAAAGCAGGCCTTTCCATTATTTGGATCTTCATACCTTAAAACTAATGTAAGGTATGAATGTAATGTTCATGGCTGATATTTGTGTGTAGGAATCCAGTAGTACTGATCAAGACTTTATATCATGCTGAAGTTCTACAGAAGTAATAAGACCATACTGTTTTTCTTGCATCAGGGGTTAATGGCTTTGCTCAAATTGCTAATGGTCAGACTAGAGGTAGCTGTTATATTAGGCTAGCTTAAAGGACAAGTCAACCCCAAAATAAAAATTTTGCTTAGGAAAAGAAAACATAATTCTAAGCAGCTTTCCAATATACGTTTATTAGAAATGTTCAGTGCTTTTAAAGTTATTACTAAAAGCAATTGCTATTGAAAGTAGCATGTGTTTTACTCCTGATTGTTATTTTTAACCAGTGTTGCAAAGTTCTTAGTTCTCCAGTAAAGCCAGTTCTGTTAATAAACTGCCTTGTCTTATATTGTATCAACAGTCTGAGCCACCAGTGCAGAGAATAGAAAGGGACAAACACTGCTTTCAGTATATTTAACAAAGTAACTCAAAGCAACTGGATTTGCTGAGATATTTTAATGAAGACGTTTCACGGCTCAGCAGCTTCTTCAGTTCAACTGACTGATGTAGGGGAGTTCTCAGCATATAGACTCTTCCAACAATCCAACCACAACTGTATATTGTAACTCTTCAGAGAGGAGACATCTGAAATTCACAGTGGTGTTGATTCTGTGTAGCTACTGTGATGGGATTACCAATGTGTCATGCAACTCCTAGACACAGGTGTTACTTGTGAGAATTGCATGAATGGATGTGTGAATAGTTTTGAAACCGCCAGGGAACAGATGTTAGAACAGCATTATATGTAGCAGACAGGTGGTGTGGAAGGCCCCGCTTCTGTTCAGGGATGGTTTCTCCACCTTAAAGGAAAACTATACCCCCCCAAACAATGTAGGTCTCTATAAACAGATATTGCCTAAAACAACTCATATGTAAAATCCTGCTTCATGTAAATAAACCATTTTCATAATAATAAAATTTTTTAGTAGCATGTGCCATTGGGTAATCATAAATAGAAAATAGCCATTTTAAAAAATAAGGACAGCCTCCTGGGATCCTAGGATCCAACGGTGCACACAAACATACCAAACAAACTATAAAGTTAGGTTACATGAGCCAATTAACAGACAGAGTTCTGTCTTTTGCTTCAACACTTCTTCCTGTTACAGTTAGAGTTGAAATATTTCTGGTCAGGTGATCTCTGAGGCAGCACACAGACCATCATGAAATGGGGGTTCAAGGCAAGAGATGTCAAAGGGCAATATTTACTTAAATATATATACCAGTTCGGTAAGATTCTTTAATATGTCACTTGATTTGATATAAACTGTTGCTCAAAAATCCAAAATTTGGACATTGCTATCTTCAAGAGAGTGTCCCTTGTCTTTTAGGTGTAGAAAAACAGTCGAGTCTTGTCCTGTAGAGTTCGCCCTCCTATGCTGATCCATTCGCTTATGGAGCAGAGTTGTTTTGTCTCCCCAATGTATAGATCAGTGCACTCATCACTACACTGGACTGCGTATATCACATTACTTTGTTTTCCCTTAGGAGTTGGGTCCTTTGGGTGCACCAGTTTTTGTCTGTTTGTTGCTAGGTTTGAAAAACACAGGGACGTGGTGTTTGTTGAATATCCTCCTGAGTTTCTCCAAAACTCCAGCTACATATGGAATGACTATGTTTCGCTACAGCGAACTCCCCTACACCAGCTGAAGAAGCTGCTTGGATGAACAGTGAAACATCTTCAATAAAATTTCTCAGTAAGTCCAGTTGCTTTGAGTTACTTTTGTTAAATATACCATGACCTGGATGAATGAGAATCTTAATACTCATGGTTTTCAGTAGCAAAATATGTTTTATTTTATTAGGCAAAAAAATAATTTTTGGGTTAACATTCCCTTAAATTGTCAGCAACCCAGGTTTGCTGGAGTAGGAATCCAGTAGTAAGCAGTGGCATCCCATACTGGCCTCTGTTATTTTGCCTGAGCAGGATTGGACCCTGGTGGGCCAGTTTATACAGAGCTCCTGTATCAGTTGCTAGTCACATCTGTACTGAAATATAGTTACACAGTCCATCTGTATAGCTGTAATTTTATGCTTTCACTGGAAAACAGAAACATTTCTCTTACAGATAAATTATTACCTTATGAGCAGGGATACCAGCTCAGTACAAATTCTAACAAGATAAAGCTGGCACTTTTATTTGCTCTAGCCCTGAATAAAATGACACCGCTATACATTTAAAGACACATTACAGCAAAACTTGCCTTTGCGGAGATTATGCTCTACTTTGAACCCATGTCCCCATCTTCAAAAAGTCAAATACAGTTTCAACTATATCAAAAGTTACAGCTAAGTAGTTTATGTTACTGGACTTAGCCTAAGTCTGCCATGGGACACTATAAACTTGTTTCTTCTTCTTTCTTTCTAAATATATTTAAGGAATATAAGGGGTGTGACATAAGGGCATGTTTAATTGACAGCATTTTATAATGTTGTACTAGACAGCAAATTATTTATTATCTTTTTTTTCTTTACTGTGTTGTGATATTTTGGTTGAATCTAAAATGAAAGTTCATGGGGGTTTTATTTATCAAGAAGTGAAAAAAGCTTGCCACCAACCTCTATTCTCCTCTATACTCCTCCAACCTCTATTCTCCTCTATACTCCTCCAACCTCTATTCTCCTCTATACTCCTCCAACCTCTGTTCTCTTGAATGGGATTCGTAGGGACATCATTTTGAAAGGGTGAAAGTGAGAGTTCACTCTTTCATTACCTTTTGATAAATGTGATTTTGTGACCTTTAATCATAAACCCATATATATGTTGAAGCAGCCTGTGTTGGCATTGTCTCTATCCCTGCTCTTAGGTCCTCCTAGTAGAGCCTGTGATTCCAGATATACTCTGCTGTATTTACTTTTTTATGCGATACTGCACCGTGTTTTTTTATTTCTCATTAAACAGTATGCTACTTGACCTAAGGGTTCTAGACAGAACCATTTTCTTTGGCAGACAATCCTCAGTCATCCTGTATGCAATTTTATGTCTGCTTTTGCACTTTGCACTATGCCATGTTATTATTAACAAACCCTATAGCCTTTTAGGGTGGTGGTGGCACACATGAAGATTTGGGGTGTTGGAATTAGTCGCCCAGCAACAAATCTCCTATACTGCGGGCGACTAATCTCCCCGAAATGCCTTCCCGCTGCAAAGTATATTAATTGCAGGCAGGATGGTATATATTGCTTCGGTCTTCTGAAGTCCCCCAAAGTTTCCTTGTGAGGCAACTTCAGTGACTTTGGAAAACAAAGTGATCCGAATTATTCTCCCACAGAAGAGGAGATTTGTTGCTGGGCAACTAATCTCCCAGTCTGCCACCACCCGAAAGGACAACTTCATTCTGAATATGAGCTATGCTCTGTTTACACAACACACTGACCATGTCACTGTCCAATTTATATTTAATTCCTAATATTGGAATCATTTTAAATTCTACGTCGGGTGTACATCTGCATAACCATTCCAAAAACTCAATGCTGCTTGAAGCCACTGACCCCTTTGGATAAATATTTCACCGGACAAGCTAACAAACACCCTAGAAATATTCATTTTAGTCTAACTACCCCCCAACCCACCTCAGATTTGAATTATTTGTGTATGCCTGGCATCACCTGTACATAGAATTCTATTCACATTTCCAAGGAGGCTTGTTTATTACAGAGAAATCAATGAGGGTATCCTAGGGAGGATTAAACCAGACCACAGATGGATTGTGCATAGGAAAAGCCAGAGCTTGTTTTACAAGGCAAAATGATCTCTCCAAAGTACTGATAAATTCAGTGCAAATGAATGAGATGTTATAAGGGCAGTTAAATTGTGTCCAATTATTTCTACCTGTGCATAGAGAATTCCCTTAATCTGCTCGGCTTGTGAAATTTGCATTTTCTCCTATGAATAGTAACTGATAATGTGCTCTCCAACATACACACAATAATCTCTGTTTCCTTGCAGCAATTTAGCATATAGCAAAGATCAGCTCAAATTAATAAAAACAAACAAAAATGCTTTCTAGCAGGGTGGCTGCAGCTAACCTTTGTGACAAGGCCAGGAGGCCATATAAGTACTCATCTATTTAGATAATGGCTCAAAATTGGTCTGGAAGAGTCCTTTGGAAGAAAATAAAAAAAAACATGTGTGATTAATTAAAATGGCAGTTCAAGTGACCTTATAATTTTAATTGATTTTCTGCAAAATATGTTGGTTTATACAGATATATAGATGAGTACAGGTATAGGATCTGTTATCCAGAAACCCATCATCCAGAAAGCTCCAAATTATAGGAAGGTCATCTCCTTTAGACTCCATTTTAATCTAATTAAAATTTTTCAACAATTATTTTCCTTTTCTCTGTATTAGTAAACAGTACAATGTACTTGATCGCAGCTATGATATAATAAATCCATCTTGTAGGCAAAACAATCCTATTGGGTATATTTAATGTTTAAATAATTCTTTAGCAGACTTAAGGTATTGAGATCCAAATTACAGAACCTCCAGGATTTTAAATTGTTCTAAGCCCTCTTGACAACATTCCAGTCAGCAGCACAGGGTTAATTATTTATGCTTATTAATTTAATGTGCGCTAAAATGTTTCTACAAATTGGATACACCCAAGGTGTCCACTCTTGCAATCTCGCAGAAGTTGAAATGATGCCCCACCAGATATAACAGTTTGATATTTTCTAACTGAATGAATGTTCCCTTCCACTGGGCATTATATTTTGGCCACGCAGGCTGAGTACCCCAAAAGGTTGGCCCTCAGAAATGTGGTTCAAGAGCAGCAGGAGGGTCACAGGTTGGATATCTCCAGATGAACGATTAAGAGGAGAAGAAGAGAAGCTTTCCATGCAAGCTTGATGGCGACCTGTATATTTTATCCCTGGTTGCTGTTTGTTTGGTTTGGAGAAACTAAGAGGTCTCTTAAATATGAGTGATAAATCTTACACAGATGAGGCTGCATCTTTTACAAAGCAGGGTCAAAATACAGTGGCCCCTCCAATGGGCTATTTATTCTGTTTGTGTAAAATATCAGTAGACAAAGCACAGAATGTGCGGTGTTCAAAAATTGCTGAGCCCTTGGGTCAAGGGAATCCATGTTAAATGCTCAACAGAAAATGTGTTTCCGAGAGTGAAACCGCTACTTAAGCAATTATAGGGACAAGATTTATTTTGTAAAGTTTTACAAGTGGCAGTATCCCACTTCTAGTCCAAAAATCTCTCAACTGTACTGTCTTCAATGATAACCCCCTCGCTACCAGAAGGGCTAACCACTGGCAACCAATAAAATTGCTTCTGTAAGGCAAAATGAATTCTATTTTTTCATATACATACGTATACAGTAAATACACTATACAATATAAATAATTATAATACACACAGGGATGGTTTCAGATGTACTAGGACAGTATTATTTTGCCCTTGCTCTTTTATTACATTGCTTGACATCTGGGGACATAGCTCATGTTTTTTTTTTTAGTAATCATATCAAAAATATTCCAGTGGCAGATTATTTGATGTATCACATTTCTGTGGGTATTTAGAAATGATGATATGATACAAAGAAGTCAATGGAGTTACATCTCTGCTCCACCCAACCAACTCTTCTCAAAATGTAACTCAGCTCCACCCCCTGCTTCTTTGTAACCTCCCAAAAAACTGTGCCATTGAGTCTTTTGAGCTATTGTTTGACATTGTCCCCTATCAGTGACTTCAGACAAGTAGGCTTTTTTATGCCTACGTGGCATTGGCAAAATTATAAGGTATAATTAATCTGGACCATTGACATTAGATTAGCATTTACATCTGTAATGATTGCACTGGCAACATAAGCTCTACCATAGATGTTTACCTTGTGAAGCATTTGGCAACCGCATATTTTGATGAATATTAAGATATATAGTTACCTTAAATTCAGTTTCCTCCAATCTCTGTGTAGCTTAATTTTCCAGTCCCCCCTAGAAAATGCTCTCTCAAAATGCTGCCAGCCATGGATAGGCACCTCTTTGAATTCAGACATGTCTATCACGCTACACTGCTGCTACCGTGTACTTCAGAGTTTGAGTCCTTGTAATACAGGACAAACGAAACAAAAGAAAGAGGGTGCTCCAGAATTATATAGATGTGAATTGCTCACCAAGAAGATCAGGTGATCCAGGTGCACCAACAATCCAGGTTCAAGGAGCAGCAAAACAATATATGGTTATATTTCACATTTCCATGGGCCCTTTGCATTTCGTACCCTAGGGGCACTAAATCAGCCCATGATTAGTGATGGGCGAATCTGCGGCATTTCGCTTCACCGCAGCGTTACGCAAATTTTTCTCCAGAAATTCACGAGGAAAAATTCTTTACGCTGCCGCGTCTGCGTTTTCTCGGCTCACATTGTGTCCAGAAATGGACGCCGGTGAATTTTCTCCATGCGAAATTTTACTGGTGTTTTGCCAATTTATTCGCCTGCAGAGAATCACGGGAATTCGACGCATATTTGCCTCAGGCGAATCATTACTCATGATTAAGTGCCCCTTGGGTACACGTAGGGCCCATGGAGATGTGAAATTTTTAACTTCAACTAATAAATACAGTTTTAACTTTCTTTTTTTTGTCCCTGTGGATTCCTTGTGTGCTAGATAGCCATGTTCTTTCTTTTATATATACCCATTTTTTTACAGCACCAACAGATTCCACAGCATTATAGGTCCCTCTCAAACACACGTTATGGTCATATTTAGACAGAAGCCAGTAAGTCACCAGGGTACCCAAAGGAAGCCCATGTAGAGCATACGAATGCCTTGCAGACAGTGCCTTAGCTAGAGGCATCTATACCACCATGCTGCATGTTTTTACTGCCAACATTCTTAATGTCAAATTCAGTGACATTAATATAGAGTATTTCTGTTATTGTGTCCAATAGACTTATATATATATATTTGGTTTACATTGCTTCTTTCAGCAGCGGAAGCATAGCTTAACTTTAATAGAATATAAAAAATTTTTGGTGCAAATAGAAGTGATCTTCTTGTCAGTGCTATCTGTGTCTTTCTTTGACCACTGCAGTATTAAATCTGTTTTGCTACATACTCAAGGTGGACTCATTCATTTTTATTTGTGACCCTCTACAAGTATAGCTTTTGATGCTTTCTCAGGTGACCTCCTCTGCCCACCCCCTGTCACATATTGGAAATCACTACTCCACTCTGTCAGAAAGTGATTTGTCTTCATTCTTCCGACATCTATGTTGCTCTTGGGCTCGACATACTTTAGAGCCTTTAGACCTTAAACTACCAGGGTTAACAATCTCTTAAAAGTGCTGGACAATATTCTTTATTGTGATAGGCATAATGCTAAAGAGGGTAATGTGTGTTAATTTAATAATAATTTATGGTTCCACGCCATTTGTCTTGAACTATAGATGTTGTTGTTTATACCATTAACATGGGTTCGCATTTTGTCTAGCATCATTTCAAGTGTTCACTGGTTTCACTCTGGGGGTTCATCGTGTGAGTGATGTGGACACCCTATTCTTTCAGTGCCCATGGTCATTCATTCCTACATTCATACAGTAAGTAAGACATCCACTCAGTCTGATATGAAGGTCAGTGTATTGGAACAGAGGTTGGAATTAAACAGGATAATAGACTTGCTACCGCTTCATACATGACATAAAGGCAACAATGGCTTTCTAAAATGGTTTTGGTTGAAATGTTTAGATACATTAGCAGATAATTCCCCAGGCACTATGATTCATCCAATAGAGATTTTAAAGGGATACTGTCATGGGAAAAAAAAATTTTCAAAATGCATCAGTTAATAGTGCTGTTCCAGAAGAATTCTGCACTGAATCCATTTCTCAAAAGAGCAAACAGATTTTTTTATATTTCATTTTGAAATCTGACATGGGGCCAGACATATTGTCAATTTCCCAGCTGCCCCAAGTCATGTGACTTGTGCTCTGACAAACTTCAATCACTCTTTACTGCTGTACTGAAAGTTTGAGTGATATCACCCCCTCCCTTTCCCCCACCCAGCAGCCTAACAAAAGAACAATGGGAAGGTAACCAGATAACAGCTCCCTAACACAAGATAACAGCTGACTGGTAGATCTAAGAACAGCACTCAATAGTAAAACCCATGTCCCAATGCGTACTATTCAGTTACATTAAGAAGGAAAAACAACAGCCTGCCAGAAAGCAGTTCCCTCTTAAAGTGCTGGCACAAGTCACATGACCAGGTGCAGCTGGGAATTTGACAAAAGGGGCGGGGTTATGACATTTTGGGGGCGTGGCAGGGACTCCGAGCGATCAAGAAGGTGACAAACTGTGAGTATACAGGGCATTGGGGGCTGGCCGATGGGTCTTTTTAAAGGTATTACAAATTTACCGGCAGCTACATTGCCGGTAAATTTGTAATACCAGCCCCGGCCTTGGCGGGTGTTTTAACGGCTAGGCCGGTAAAATACCGGCCAGGTGGCAACCCTAGATATATGCTGTGTTATTGAATAAAGAAACACTTCATTCACTTCAACAAAGAGAGTGCTGAACCTTTTTGAATCTCTGCGTAATGGAACCTTGATCGTGCACCTCGACTTCATTGAAAATTGATTGTGGACACCAGCAGTTTATCTATATATTGTATTATATATAATGGTTTAAAGGGTAAGGCAGTTTTTTAGTAGCTGTATGCACAAAATGTCTCAATGTCTTAAATATATTGATAATGGTTTGAGTGCAGAGGCCCTCTTGTATTTGTCTATATGTATATGTATATATATATATATATATATAAATTCTTTTCTATGGGAGATGGCCTTTCCATTATTCGTAGCTTTCTGGATAACAGGGTTTGATGGTAAAATTTGAACATTTGATGAGTACACCTTTCTGCTGTGGGATATGTTGGTGCCGTGTACATATATAAATTATATTCAATGTCACCTTATAATCATCTTCTTAGGCCTGCAGCTTTGTGGTCTCAGAACTCAAGAAGAGAGACTAATATTATCCTTATCATGTCCATTTTACATAAAACCAATGTGATTTTTATGAAGTTCTCAGAGAGTCGTGGCTGCAGCTGACACATACACGTTTTCCTTATCATTTGTTTCACTTATAAAAACAAAGAGGGGAAAAATCTACATTCTTATATCTGTAAATATACCTATGTCTGCTAGGAAGTTAGAAAAGTTGAATCACTCAAGCCCAATTTGGTGCTCTGATAGAGCCAGGGGGAATACTGCAACTTTAAAAGGGCCATAAAATATTAGCTGGAGCATTTGAGGAATGAGTCTGTTCCTCTTAACTCGGTGAGACTGTGTTTAATGGTGAGCCGAAATGCATATAAGCTAACCCAGGCGTGAAGGGCAGCGTAACGGTCGTATGGAAAAGCCAAGCGCTGTCCCTTAGTTATCAAGATAAGGGACCTGCCAACTCCTTCATTCACTCTGTCAACCTTGAAAGACTTGAAGCAGACTCACCTTATACGGCGAGCATCTCATATATCAGCAAGATAGAAAGACACTGTAAAATAAAAAGGCAGCGGGAAAGCTGTTAACGCTAATCATTTCACCGCTCGCACCTGAAATAAACTTACTCGGGAACAGCCAAGGGAGAGGGGGGAAAAAACACTTTATCAAGGTCAATTTATGCCTCTATTTTTCAAGATTACATACCAGTGGTGAAAGGCAGGTGTATTATAATGGACAGGTTGGGAAGCCGAGATGTTGTTTTTTTTTTCTTAATATCTACATATGCTATCTACATTTCTGTTCCATCAATGCATGGCTAAGACGGGGTTAATGGAATTTTGAGTGGCAAACATAGCAAAGGATCCTTTATACTGTTACTGAAAGGACAATAATGACACACAAAACACACATTGATATACTCTGCACAAATAGACCAGCACAATTAGTTACAAAGGGCCAATAAAGCAAACTCAGAGTAAAAATGTTTTTGGAGTGAACCTAGCCATACATGTTGACAGGCTTATTTTGCAAGGTTGCTAAATGACTGGATCTTGTCTGATTTGCAAAATGAAGAATTAGGGCTATCCGGCATTCAACTGAACCCAAAAGGTCAAGTATGTATTAAAGTTAAAACATTATTTTTGATTAAACAAAGTTTAAAAGTGTAAATTCATATCCATGAGCCCTATGTTTTTCATGCCTGCATGGTCCTTAATCATGGGCATGGTACTTAGTAATGTCTGATTTGGCCAGCTATGCACTGGGTCAATGGCCAGACTATACAAAGGGCCTAAGGAGACCTGTTGGAAAAGAACCACTGAGATGCAGCCATTGCCCATAATGGTATTTTAAAATCTTTCTGATAGATATCTGGAAAATGCTTGGCCAGATATCAGCTGGGCATGTCCTTCCAAGGGCCCCATACACAGGTCAATAAACTGTCAACTGGGTCTGGAGATACTGAGTTGGGCAATTTTATCATCCCGTGTACTGTATATTCAGCTATCAAACTGTGTATTGTATTAAGTGGATATCGTAAGTTGCTGTGCTGAAAACAATTTGTTTTATTTTAAACGGGAGACAAGACCTTTGTGATTTTCTGGCAAAAAAAACATTATATATTAGAAGTACAATTTTGGGCTAACACCAATTTTGTGGCAGCCTCAGGGATGTCACCAAATATGTTAATTTATCCTTATAACATCTTTTTTTTAAAATCCTTTGGCAAAAATCTGTTAGAACTGCCATCTGACCAATCCAGCCAACTAAAATGATACTTGGTGGCAGTATTAGAAAGAAGAGGGAACTAGAAGCCATTATTTTTTCCACTATAGGTGCCATGTCAAGCACAGTGGAGACAGACATTCTGGACATACGTATTGTAGGTGCTACATATCACTGAAAATTCCATGGGGGAAATAGTAAATGCATGGAACCTTGCATCTGGGTTTTTCTGCACTTTGCATCCTGATGAGGTCATAAAAAGATGATTTTTGGATTTGTTATTCATGGTGGAGCCTACAAAAATCCTTGAAAGGCTGCACCCCATCTGGGAGGTCTCAAGGAGGATAGGCCTAACTTGAAATTTAGTGAACACATTATAAATAATTATATAACGTCCTGTCTATAAAGCCACAACTTTTTACATTACAAGTATAAGCTTTTGCAAATACTTAGTAATTATGTCCTTGCTCTCTATACAGGGGAATTGCAAGTATCCAAACCACCTATGCACTCTTATGACTCCTTTCTAGTGATGGATGAATTTATTCGCACGGCGTGAATTCGCTGTGAATTCCAGCAATTCGCCACTGGTGAATAAAAACGCCTGTAAAAACAGAGACACCAGCGAATGTGCACTGGTGTCCATAAACGGACGCCCGATTCCAAAAGGAGACGCTGAATTTTTCACCATTTCGCAAATATCAAAGGAAATTTGGTGAAACGCCCCAGATTCGCCAATCACTACTCCTTTCCTGTCCCATCTCACATCGTCCCTGTGCCCCTCCCTCAATTCATAGGTACAAAGTATCCTTCCCCTCCTAATATAAAATTTACTCCACCCAGGCACCACAGCTTTGGTTTCAGACTGCAAATCACCACAATGCTCTATAAACCTCAAACTCATCTTATTATGACACATTCATGGGGCACAGTTATTTTCCTTGGCATCACTATTCTAGGGCATAGACCTGGCACTATTTTACTTTGGATGAGACCTTGAAATAGACCTTCTGATGTGTTTATTACATATGTACTACATATATGTGTATGTGACACTTGGAAAAAACCTTAGCCAAAACATATTTGAATGAAAATAGAAATATTTTATAACCTATTTATGGTAGAACCCCCCCTTTTCCATGCTTTCAGGTGACCAGAAAAAAATTGTGTAAACTCCAGGAAAATCAGGGAAATGTGTAATGCATTATATATTAAGGGAACCACAAATAAAGTATGTAACATACAGGAAAACTTAAAATCAGAGGATGTAAAATTGAGGTTTTACTTTATGCATAAACTGCAGCTCCTTTATAAATGATAATTAATAACATTATATAGGGTATATTTTCACATAAGGCAAATCTCTAATTTTTTAAATCTATTTTTTTCCCATTGTTAACCACAAACAACTAAACAAACCCATAAATGTTATACAGTCTGTTATTATTCTGCCCTGATGCTTGGCTAGTGATATTTGAATATATCTTACTGTGACCTTGTGTGGCCCAAGTAATCTGCATGCAGAATGAACCCACTGTCATCAGTGTCACAAGCACCTTCATCAGGTTTCAGGACACATTGTTACCAATACATGGGGCCATAATTCAGCAACTGTACTGAGACCAACTGCTGCACCCTTATTAGATCCAGCACTTGCAATGAGACTATGCACATACACTGCTTGTCAGAAAATGAAAAGTCTATGATTGCTGGATATACAATAAAAGATTTAAATATTCTTGCATATTACATGGATATAGTTATCTATGTGGAGCTGAGATTGTTTGTTAACATTCACTTTGTTTTTGTGTAAAGTGCACACATGTTTGCATGTAAAGGAAAACTAAAAAACATAATATGGTTAGAAATGCTATATTTTATAGCCTAAAAAATACTTTAGCAAACCAGGGGCTCAGCAGTCCTATAACAGTAATGATCCATGTGTTTAAATTTCTCCCCAGCAGCTCCTCACCAATACCCGATCTTGTTAGGCCAACATTTGTTAGGTCACTGCACATGTAACATTAGCCTTCATA
>CM044437.1:106755572-106771365 GCA_024363595.1 Xenopus borealis
GCAGCATCAAATCTCCTTTACATTACAAGAGCTAAGATTAAATTACAGTTACAGCGTGAGCCATAAACCTTTATGGATCCTGTAGTAATTCTCCTAACTACACCATTATGTAGAGCGTAAAGATTTCTTTGCAAGTCAAGAAAAAATACATCAAGGGAACATTTACTGCCTCAAACCGCTTGGCTAAAAATGTATCTTCGGTGAATTAAAGCTGTAACCTCTTTATGGGAAGACACAGAAATTCACTTCACTTTTCATTTAAGCCTTTCTGCCCTAGTTTATAGATGTCGAACCTTCACGCTCTTATTCCTGGCTGGCTAGCGGCATGCGTTATAAATGAGTATAAATTTCCGCATCTGACGAGCTCCTTGCGGTCTCATACCTAATGCGCAAAGTTAGAGAACAGCAGGTAAAAATTTCACAAACATTCTTATTTATGATCTTGTCCTTGGTGGAGGAAGGGGGGGGGCTGAAATTTCAATGTACTAAAATGAAAAGTATGATTAAGGAGACAGAGCGTGTTGACAAGGATAGTGGCCTGCTGCCTCCATTCCCTGCTGAAAATATATAATACTTTTCTGACATCAATTTTAGACGGAATAGACATAGATGTGGTTTGGAGGAATATATGAAAAAAAAATGCTCATAATGTTAACTCCTTTCCTTCCAGTAAGGGGCAACAATGCGTTGACTGCTCTTTGGGGAGAGATGGGGCTACAAATCATTGTTAGTGTGGAAATGATGAGTACCATATGCAGCACATACACATTAAGGTCTTGTGCTTTATAGCAACTCTTTAGCATCTGCTGTAACTGAACTGAAGATTATACTTTTCTCAGCAGCCTTTGTGGGTGCTAATTGTTAAGGAAATATCAGTCAATAAACTAGATTTTATTCTTAAGGCTCTTACACATGGGAGTTTTTACCTGCGCTCCCCTGCATTCTGTTTTGTTCCGTTCAGTCTCAGGGGAGCGCCGGAGTAGACGCACTTGATTCTTTTCAATGTGGCTGTACTCACACAGATGCATGTAAACGCCAAACACAGGTTGAGACACAGAATTGAGTGCGTCTACTCCTGCGCTCCCCTGCGGCAGAACGGAACAAAACAGAACGCAGGGGAGCGCAGGTAAAAACTGTTTGCAGCACCTTCAAATCAGTTTGGGGCTTTATTTCAATGCCCTGCACAAAGGGGAGATTGCATGAATGTAACCTGCAGATTGATGTCTCTATTTGAGGACCATGAGATTGCCATATCCGAGTGACAAAGGAATCTCACTAATAATGACACTTTTAAAGGGCTAAATTGGGCCCAGGTTTCCCTATGCAACAGATTTCTGGCCTCCCCCACCCCCTATTGGTGATTGGTCATAGACTTTAATATTCGCACGTTTGGCGGCATCACCAAATGAATGGATCTTTCCCCGATATGCCACTAACGGCAGGGCTATATCAGGGGTAATCCGAATGTTCAGCCCTGTGGCCAAACAATTGCATTACGACGAGGGCAGAGGGCTCCGACGGGTCAGTCAGGGAAAAATCAAACCTTCCTGATCAATATTGTGGCCAGATATCGATCTTAAAGACCCGTCGGAAGCCCCCATAAACTGGCAGATAAGCTGTCAAATCTAAACAACTGATATCAGCAGCTTTATTTGCCCGGGTATAGCCAGCTTTAGTTCCACCACCAAATGTAGTCAAAAGTGTCCAGTGGATGGCTTGGGGTTTTCCTTTTTCTCTGAAGAACTATTTTTTCTATATAAGCACCAAAGGGCAACACCACGGGCCCAGTGGTGGAACTGCGGGGGGAGCAGGGAATGCAATTTGGCCAGGGCCAGCATAGGCCCCCCCCGCAGCTTTCACACTGCCGATTTCCAGCTGCAGCAGCCGATTTCAGGCAGATAATTTGGTATGGAGGGGGGCGGGGGGCCCGGCTGCACGTCCCGCACCAGGGCCCGCCCCCCCTTCCGGTTACATTACTGAATGGGCCCCAGGGTGCCTATATTCTAAATACAGCCCTGGACTTTAATAGCACTAGCAATTGTATACATCCCTGTACACTAATGAATTGGCAAGTCTCTACCCTACAGATAAGAAAGAGTTTAATCTTGGAATTATTTAAGGGTTCCTATAGATTTGTAAATCTTAGAAAACTGGCTGGTTTGGTCAACCTGATACACGTATGGGATCCATTATCCTGAAATCTGTTATCTAAAAAGCTCCAAATTACAGAAAGGGTGTCTCCTATAGACTCTATTTTATCCAGATCTTTGTAAAAATAAAACGGGAACCTGTACTTGATCCAAACTAAGATATAATTAATCCTTTTTTAGGCATAGCAATCCTATTGGATTTATTTAATGTTTACATGATTTTCTAGTAGACTTAAAGGAGAAATAATACCTTTTTATTAAAATCCCCTACCGTACTTAGACCCCCTCCCAAAGAGAAGAAGATAGCGCCTGTGAACACCGATGCCCTGAATCTGCAACAAGGGGTAAGAAAAGAGTTAGAGGCATTTACCCAGGGTAACACCTAGGCTGGGGGGGCAGGGAGGGAGGTCTATGTAGGGTAAGGGGGTAGGGGATTTTAATAAGAAGGGTTTAGTTCTCCTTTAAGGTATGAAGATCCAAATTACAGAAAGAACCATTTACCCAGAAAACCCCAGGTCCTGACCATTTGGATATCGCCCAAGTCTGCCCATTATCCCAGGCCATAAAAAAAGATCAACTGGTTTAGGATGTAGACTACGAGCAACAATACAATTATTTTACAGGGGTAGTTCACCTTTAAAATTCAGTTCATCTCCTATTCATATTCCAGCCTCTTATTCAAATCAGTGCATGGTTGCTAGGATATATTGGACCCTAGCAACCTGATTGTTGAAATTGCAAAGTGGAGAGCTGCTGAAGAAAAAGCTAAATAACGTAAAAACCACAAATGATAAAAACCAATTGCAAATTGTCTTAAAATATCGCTGTCTACATGATGCTAAAATTTCACTCAAAATGTTTATTATTCAGCTTCAGTCAGCTGTAACAGAATACATTTGATTGGTTTATAACATATAGCTGATCTGTTATGACGTGATCATGGAGTAACACAAAGATCTTTGGACTGATGAAAATTCTTTGGACTGATGAAAATCATATGTTCTGTAACAACCTTAAACAAATCTGCCCCCATACATGCAGTTTCTACTCTGGGAACCTGCACATGCACAATTTGTTATCTGAGTCCTGCGATAGCTCATTATACAGTTTAAATCTGGTTCCTGGGTACAGTCATGGCTACAATGAAACAAGAGGACATTAATGGGATTTAGAATTGCTACTTGCCAAATTCAATTGCTGTTATATTGCCACTTCCAGCCCGAGCCCGCTCCTTGATAAACTCGCACCGAAATGATTGCATAATTACCCATGCATGTGTCTGCTTTAATAAAAGTGACATTTTCTGTTAGTGAGGATTGAACCCATGCGCCACACTCTGCCCCTCTCAATTATGGCTTTTAAATTGTTTGTACATGTTCTATTGCCAGTTTGCCTCTGTGTAATGTCTCCAGTGCCCTGACAGATCTGTATTCCTATCTGCACCAAGAAATCCAACAGCGGCATTTTGATTCCAACCATGTGGAGCTAATTATATTAACCAAACAGTAAGAATAACAGCACAACAAGATGACTCCAAACACTGACCCCAGAGCTGACAGGCTCAAAGTTCAATTAAAAGCACAATTTCACAGTTTGTTTTGTTTTGTGTGTGTGTTTCTTAAAAAAAAGATTTATATTGCAGTGGTGTACGTACAATAGAGGACTGTATTACTTCTTTGCAGTCTACATCTGAAAATGTACATATTTTGTGATGCAAATGGATGGTTCAGAGGCTTAAATCAATGCATTAATAAAAGCAAAAATGTGCATTTTACAATGTTATAGTTCTCATTACCTTTATAGAGGTTTGTGGTGTAACAATAATTATTATTATTTCGTAGCACTTTCGTAATAACTTTTTCAGCATTCAGTTACACACAGTGGGGCTTTGAGTCACATTTTTTGTGTGATTCAAGTAAAGCCAGGTTGTGTTTTTAATTCGAGGAAACGGTGCACCATTTTAATGGGTATGGAAAACACTGTCTTGGAAAAACGTACATTTGAAAATGAAACTTTTAATAAATGTAAACATTAAATAAACCCAACAGGACTGTTTTGCCAGCAATATGGATTCATGCACTTTATCTACCATCAAGTACAATGTACTGTTTTTTATTACAGAGAAAAAGAAAATAATTTTTGAATTATTTGCTTAAAATTGAGTCTATGGGAGATGGCCTTCCCTTCATTTGGAGCTTTCTGGATAAGGGGTTTCAGGATAAGGGATCCCATATCTGTATGCCACCCGGAGATGTGCCATTTGTTTTCACTGGCAGAAGTTTCAAAAACACTATATTAAGGGTCCCTTTGCATGTTGAGACTACACGGCTGACTTTCAGCTAATGAACAGCATTTCTACAGTGAAAATGGCACAGTTTGCATCTATATTAATGAAATCAAACAGTTAATTTCTGAATACTTAGATTGCCCATGTTAAACTATCGTAATATTTTTGGTAATTTCTTGAAAGGAAGATTCTCCAGCTGTCACCAATTGGTAGCATTTAGGGTGCCCAGGACTAGGGTTGCCACCTTTTCCTGAAATAAATACCGGCCTCTCTATATATTTATCTTTTTTTCCAATTAATTACATTGGGATCAACCATCAAAAATCCCGGCCAGGCCGGTAAAATACCGACCAGGTGGCAACCCTACCCAGGACCGGGTTTACATTGCGGGCGCCCCTAGGCCCACATGCGTTCATTGCCTCCATACTATCATACTCCATACTCCATGCCCTTTATTCACAGATTTTTATCATCAAGACCAGAGCAAAGGGGATTGGCGCATGGGAAATGTAAGAATCTATGATATCTCCTGCGTATCCCCAGTGTTTCAGGACCAATGTGGGTGTGGCTGGGCAGCATGCCGCCCCCTATAATCCTGCCGCTCTAGGCCCAGGCAGAGGATATATGTATAATGATCACTGAATATACTTAGGTTAGATTAGGTTAGAATACACTTAGAACTTAGATTTATTAGATATTACAGCTCAACCAGGGTCGATCCGGGCCAACATGCCACCTGAGGCGGTCTTATTTTTGCCGCCCCCTACCCACTCACCTTTTCAGCACCGGAGGGTCATGACCATGACGCTAGAGAGCGAGATTGTTGGGTGCTGCCGCCTGAGGCGAGTGGCCCAACTCGCCACATTGGTGGAGAGCCCCTGAGCTCAACACTACAGTAAGGGCAGAGACACACGTGGAGATTCAGGGAGATTAGTTGAGAGTTGCCTCACGAGGAAACTTCAGGAGACTTCAGAAAATAAAACGCTTCAAGTGCTATCCCGTGGGCAATTTAGAATCTAGCCGGCGGGGGAGTTCTAGGAGATTAGTCGCTCGAAGAAGAGCCGATTTGTCGACAGGCGACTAATCTCCCCAAATCTCCACGTGTGTCTGCCATTACTGTGGTGAGCTCTAATCTTACACTTTGATAAATCTACTCCTTATCATCTTACTTAAGGTGGCCATACACAGGCCAATAAAAGCTGCCGACAGACCAAGTTGGCAGCTTATTGGCCCATGTATGGCGCCCTCCGACGGGCTTCACCGATCTATATCTGGCGGAAAGTCGGCCAGATGTCGATTGGCGGGACCAAAAATCCTGTCGGATCGCGGCCGCATCTGTTCGTTGATGCGATCCGACCGCCCGTACTGCCTTAATTATGATCCGATCGTTGGACCCCAGCCATAGTGGATTAAAGTTGGGTGGGGTTCAGTACTGAGGAAGTAGACTTTTCCTCTGCTCTCAAAGATTTCCTGCCTAGGAACAAGAGGCATGGGCAACAGCACATGGAGTAAGAAGATAGGGAAATAATATGGGCATGGGTGCTACAATGGCAACATTTTGCAAGTTATGGGAAAGTGTGGTAAAGGATTTGCAGATTGGGATCAGTAGCAGGCTCGGACTGGGCCGATGGGACACTGGAAGAAAACCCAGTGGGCCCCCAGCCCTTGTGGGCCCTGTAAGCCCAGACCTGCTCGCTGCTGCTGGCAGAGCCTTGCTCCTTGCTGACCTCCCCCTTAATGCATGTTGAATAAGGTGCCATAGAGTAGGTACACACACACACACACACACACATATATATATATATATATAGACAAAGAGGTCCTCTGCATTCAACCCATTATCAATATATTTAAGACATTGAGACATTCTGTGCATACAACTACTAAAAAATGCCTTACCCTTTAAACAACAGGGATTGTTTGTCCATATATTGCAATATATTTAAGCTGGCCAACTACATCAAAGTCATCCCATATCTGGCCAGTCCTACACTCAATTTCATCTGATTCATTAAGAATTCTATTGCTTCATTATACAATTTACAAAGGGACTAAGTTTTACCTGCAACTTACTTGCTGCTTTCAAAGTAAAACTCCCAATCATGGTTGCCCTTTTATTAGACACCAGTGGGATCACCTGACTATAGCTGGGAAGGGTGGGAGCTACAACAAGGAGCTGGTCACTGCTCCAGTATAACTGCAACAAACAAGAAAAAGTTGTGCTCATGACTAATTTTTAAAACCATTAGGCGGGGGTGCAATGAGGCTGTGACCAAAAAAACATATACAGTAGACAAATACAAGAGGTCCTCTGCACTCAGTAGTAGCTGTATGCACAGGATTTCTTAATCTCTTAAATATATTGATAATGGGTTGAGTGCAGAGGACCTCTTGTATTTGTCTATATGTTTTTTTGGTCACAGCCTCATTGCCAACTCTATTGGTGCACTATTGGTCAAATGCAGAAAATAAATATATATATATACACACACACGCACACATAAATGTTTGCCTTAGACATTCATATATGCCACCTTTGTTAACATCAGTACAAGGCATAGTCATAGCATTATAGAAAAACGGAGGCAGTCACAAATGTGGAGCTGTTAATTAAAAACCACTATAGGGAATAGCATTGCTGGTTTTGGATACTTCTTGATAATAGGTTCCCAGTTGTTTTGTATAGCAGAAAGTAATAGGAGCAATGCTCCTTAACAGTACTTTCCTTGTTGCTAACTGTTGTAACTACAGATGTATAGGCAGAAAAATAATGAGGCTCAGAGGCTCAGAATGGGGGCAGAATGATTGCACAGTGAAAATATTTGCCCTGCACATGGTTATATTTATAAACCTAGTTAAAAGTGAAGTATTTAATGCACAAACAGAGTTGCAAATTTTTATTTGCACTGCAAAGATCTATAAGGGCTTTTTAAATATGGTATAATAACAAATTATGAATATTTATGCACTCACTGGTGGTGGTGGAGAAGATATTTACAAAATGCTTTTCACAAGTTGCGGGTTTAAATTACTGTTCACGCTCTACGACCTCGCACTGACGCAAACACCAATCCCATTTGCGAATATTTATGGGCAATGTGAATTCGCAAACAACAGAAAGATGGGCACAGCAGTGCAATATTTCAGCGTTCAGGGAAAAAAACAAGGGTAATACTGTACAAGTCTTTGCAAATAAATATGCGCTGTGTGAACTTTACAAATGACACCCAAAATCCCATGGTACCTTAGAGAAATAGTATCTCAGATATTTTGCCTTTTCTACCCTAAAAACAACTCTAATAATAATGGTGTTTGACACAAACATGGTTACCAAGAAGGCATAAAATACTTAGAAACCAATAGCGGAGAATTTAATTCCTCTCCCATTACTATAAAAAGACAATAAGAATGCATATAGGTATGAACTTGCTCCGGATTTGGATCAGTTAATGATGTCCTAAATAGAAAGAATGTACTAGAATATAGTTAAGCAGGAGTTAAATGTTGTACATACAGTTTTGGGACCGAGCAAGACCATATTCTCTACTGAAACACTGATAGACACAGGTCATTTTTCTCACTTCTTACTCATCCGTAAGGAAGGCGGCAAGAATTCATTTACTGCTTTCAGCTCATAATAATTCTTGTACGCTTTCTTAAACCAGAAAGGTCAAAATAATTACTGTTCAGAGAAGTCTAAGTAGCAAACAAACACACAGAGATCCATCACTTACGAGATGCATGGTCTCCATCTGACACAATCCATGCAGCCTCTCACTTGTATGTGTTTTGATTGACTTCATTAAAAACAAAATATAAGGCTCTTTCATTTACCATTTTGTGGGAGGACAGAATACCATCTAATGGAGCAATTCTTTATTCTTAGTTATGGAAAGGAAAACCATAAAGTCTGAACTGAGATTCCTTATGCAGGGTACGCTCAACCAGGTAACGGGAATATATAGGATTATACACTGGAAGAGTTTTGCTTTCCTCGCATATGAAGGCGAATGGCAACCAACCATAGCGTGTGCTGCCCAAGGCCATCATGGCTACTGACACCTTGTACTAAATCACAAATTTTCCACCCATTCTTAGACTTTTTCTAAATCCTAAGCCTTAAAAGAAAATAAAAAGTAGGAAATATAGGTGTTTACAATATATATATATATATATATATACAGTCAGACATCACTTCTGCTTATTTCCCTTTGTCATGCTGCTTTGAAAAATAATAACATTTTCCAGTAGATAGGCAAATAAAGCAGCAATGCTGAGGTGCAGTCCCAATTGTGGTTAGTAATGATGTTATATTTACTTTACAGTGTATATTTCCCGCTGCCCATTCTAGTCACTGTCCTAGCCCTGGGCACACTTTTTTTTCCCACGTTCTTCTGAATATTCTCATAAAAGGCTCCCTGTGTTTATGTATTGCAAATAAATTGCTAGGAGAAGATGACTATTACAGCTGCTAGAACAGTTACAATAATTGTCAACTGGTTTTCTATATGAGTTCATGTATTGACGAGATTTAATCAGGTCTATAATATTTACATTTTATCTAAAATGATAGGGAACTGAGGTTTTCCGCATAAGGGATCTTTCAAGTAATTTGAATCACCATTCTTTGCCTATCATAAAATAATTTATACATTAAAAAAAAACCAATAGGAATGTTTTGCCTCTAATAAGGATTCATTATATTTTAGTTGGGATCAAATACAAGGTAATTACTGTTTCATTAATACATTTTTTAAATTTTTTATTATTTGCTTAAAATACAGTCTTTGGGAGATGGCATTCCTGTAATTCTGAGATTTCTGAATGATGGATTTAAGGATAATGGATCTTATTGGGTTTGCAGGCAAATTCAGTTCTGCACTGTTAAAAACAATTTGTTGTGTAGTCTACAATGGCATTGTCCCACTGATGGATCAGATGAGCAGGGCTATGATTTTGGGTCAATTATAGCAGCTCTGCTATGTAAGTTGTTTTTCAAGGTTTACCAAATTGTAGCCCCAAAATTATCTCCAGAAATGTTTTTCACCAGCCAGAGAGAGGGATTAAGTAACATAATAAAACATCAACAACGTTTTACAATCAGTGAGATGGCAGTTGAGAATGAATTGGAAACACAGGTATGGGACTTGTTATCCAGAATGCTCAGGAACTGGCATATTCCAGAGAAGAGATTGTTCCATAATTTGGATCTCCATACCTTAAGTCTACTAATATAACTAATTTAAACATGAATTAAAACCAACAGGATTGTATTGTCTCCAGTAAGGTTTATTTATATCTTAATCAGGATTAAGCTCAAAGTACAGTTTAATTATTATAGAAAAAAGGGAATTCATTTTTAAATTATTTGATTAAAATGGAGATGGCATTTCTGTCAGTCAGATCTTTCTGGATAACGGGTTTACGGATAACGGATCACATGCCTGTATTAGAAAATGGAAACATAAGTCAATTGATATTAATTGACCTTGGTACAGTTGATGATCTATTGAAACAGTCTTCAATACAGTTTATTAACATTTCATATAAACTATTTTGCCAGAGTTATATTATTGGCCTAAACTGAACCAAAAAAAAGTAGCAAGTTGCTAAAATGAAAGTTGGTATTAGCTATCACAAGGTAAAGTAAGGGGCAAATTTACTATTATTCCCTGAAAAAAATTTGAATTCCCTCGATATCCGATTAGCATCCGATTTTCGAATGCTCATCGAATAGTTTTAGGCTACCCTTTTATTCGATCTTCGATCATTCGATGATCGAATAATGATCGAATAATGATCATTCGATCATTCTAATGAATTATTCGATCATTCGAATAATTCGTACAATTCTACTTCGATCGTAGGAATCCTATTCGAGCAGGACTCTCGAGGGTTCCCATAGGCTTCTATTACAATTCGGTAGGTCCAATCTGGCGAAGTAGGCAATCGAATAATTTTAAAATTTTAAATCCTTCGCTGATCGAATATTCGATCGTTCGAATCTATTCGATCATTCGCTATTCGATGATCGAATAAGCCAAATTTGCATATTCGACCAATCGAATTTTTCCTACGATCGTTGTTCGATCGAATTCGATCGAACAACGATCTATTCATGTGAATTTAATAAATCGGCCCCAATGTGTATCACTGCTGCATTCATTTCTTTGGGGTGCCTACATGCGGTTTTCTAACACAGAAACAGTTTCATATTAGTATTTAAAAAATGATTTAATACAAGAACATGCGGCAAAGTCTCTCTTCAGTAGCCGTTAAATCGTGTGATAGCCTATGTAGTCAGGAAAGGAGCAATCAAGGTGATGATTAATGAAATATTATTTATTAATAAAGGAGCAGTATTTTCTTCAGCTCTATGGGACAGTGAGAGCAGGGATTACAAATACCGAGGGCGAGATATTTGCTTCTGAGCTGGTCGCGTTTGTGTGAAATACAAAGCATCTGCTATTCATCAGGATTATTATCAATTCTATAGTATGAATACAAAATGCATGTGCTGCCCATTTATAAATCAAAAATGAAGTTTCCTTTGCATTAAGCAGCCAGGCAGATAAATATTTTAATGACCCGATTTTGCATGGATCATTGACTAAGATCTGCTCTCCTTTAATACAAGAGACCCACATCGTGTATAATGCTATCAATCATCATGCCGCAGATAGCATACTTAGCGTACTAACAACTCGTACAATGGGAATCACTTGTACTGTTTTTAAGCCTCCCTTCATTATAGCCTCCTTATGTTGTCAGCTGATGGTGTTCTGGATACTCTGGAGAGAATCAAATGTCCATAAGCCACAGCTGAAGACACTACAATGTATACAGTGCCATTAATTATAATGTATTTCAGGTTTTACAATTGCCCCATGTTCTAAAGCCATTCAGACAATTAGGGGCTGATTTACTAATGGTTGAATTAAAATTCGAATTAAGTTTGGGCTACTTCGACTATAAAATAGCCCAAAATTCAATTCAAATTTAAAAAATTTTAATATACGAACTTCGAAGTACCGGCCCTTTAAAAATCCTTTGACTTTGACTATTCAGCAGCTTAAAGCTGCCGAATTGCCATTTTTATGGGGGACCTCACAGAACTTGTCCTGAGATTTCTGGGAATTCGATGGATTTTGGAGAAAATCGTTCGATCGAATGGAACGATTCGAACGATTTTCATTTGATAGAATACAACTGTTTTTACGCCCATATTCGATCGAAAATGACCCCTCAAAAAAATTTGAGGATCAAATTTCGAAGTGTTTTCCATTTCGAAATTCGACCCTTAGTAAATCAGCCCCTTAAACACGTAGTACATCCTCTTATATTAAAGGACTTGTTCAGCTTCCAAACACTTTATTTTCTGTTTTTGACCAGAAACAGACTTTTTTCAGTTGCTTTCCATTTTTTTATTTTTTGCCTTTTCTCCCAGTTTGTGGGGTTATTTATCAAAGGTCTAGTTTTAGAGGTTTGTGAGGTTTTTTTATACCTTAATTAAACTCACAACTTCATTGGGGAAAAAGTGGAATCAGTGAATTTGGGATGAAAAACTTTAATTCTCAAATTGATCGAAATTTCGAGCAAAACCCATTGAAAAAAAAACCTCAAACATCATGAAGGCTATTAACATCTTTAAATGACTCACAGGACCTCTTTCACTGACTTCTACATGACCTTGACAGGTTTTAGCTGGAGTATTTTTTTAATTCGAGCTATTCAAGCGTCGGAGTATAATAAATTTCAAACATTTTCGTTTTTAAAAAAAAACTTGTAAACCCTGAAAATTCAGGCTTTGACTTAAAAATACCATCGAAAACTCAATTTAAAAAGAAAAACATTTGGCATTTGATAAATAACCCCCTTAAAGGAGAACTAAACCCTAAAGTAAAAAAACCCATACCCCCAACCCTACATAGACCCCTCTTCTTCCTCCCCCCCCTACCCCCCCCCGTAGCTGCTACAATGGGAAAATGCCTCTAAGTCTAAGTCAGATTCAGAGCATCAGAGTTCACAGGCGCCATCTTCAGGGTTTTCAGTAATCTTCGGCAATTTACGTGACTTTCGGCAAATTGGCAGTTGTCCAGAACTGGAAGATTGCTCCAACTGTGCATGCACCAGTACACTGCTCTTATTCTGAAGATTTCTGAAGAGAAGAAGATGAAGCCCTTGAACTCAAATGCCCTGAATCTGCACCAAGGGGTGAGTAAAGACTTAGGGGCATTTACCCAGGGTAGTAGCTAGGCTGGGGAGAAGGAGGGAGGGGGGGTCTATGTAGGGTAGGGGGTATGGGTTTTTTTTCACTTTACGGTTTGGTTCTCCGTTAATGTGTTTCAGTCAGACAGGTCAGTAATTCAGGTGCAGATCTGCAACTGTTGCAATTTGCTGCATTCATTGATACATTTCTCAGCAGCATCTGTGGAATATTGGAATATTAAACCATTGTATCAATTCTAACAGCTGCATTTAATGAAACCCAGGGATTCTGCTCAGCTAAATGTATCAATTTAGAACAGCTACAGACAGTGTCGGACTAGCCCACCAGAATACCAGGAAAACTCCCGGTGGGCCAAGGTGTCAGTGGGCCCTCATACTGCTAAACTTTTGGCCTATTTCATGGCCATTCCCTATTTCTATGAGAACAAAGAGGCTAAATAGATTAATAATTGATTATAGTATGTAAAGAAAACAAACTAGGACAATAGAGGTTGATTGAGGAGATGAAGGACATTAGTACTGAGAGTGGGCCCTTGGTCTAAGGTTTTATGGTGGGCCCCGGCCTAAGGTTTTTGGGTGGGCCTCTGGTGTCCCAGTCCGACACTGGCTACAGAGCCAGTTATATCCCTCCCCAAGCTGCTTCAGAAAGATATAAGAAGGTGAAAAATGAAACTTTACTATTAACATCAATATTAGAAATAGAAAGCAATTTTGGTGAACTATCTGAAAATAACAGAACTGAAAAAATTGTTGTACGGTGAACGACGCCTTTAAAGTCCCACTTTGCCACCATAATTATGGTAAGGAATTATCCTGAAGCCCAAAGTGATAATAATCATGACAGTGACACACATACTGTACCATGGTTTGGCATGCCAGTGGGACACAGGAAATACCTGGTGGGCCCCAACTCTCATGGACCCAGCAGGCCAGACCTGCTCCCTGCCCTTGCAAACCTCAACCACCCTCTTCTGCCTTGGTCGAGGCAAAGAAGGTACACATATGCGCACACAAGGTAAAGGGGGGTTGTGGCTGTGGCGGGGGGCCCTGAGATAACAGCCCCAGTGGGTTATGGACCCCCAGTACGACTGTAGACATTCTAGGTTGTAGTCGGGCCCGGATTTGTGGAAAGGCCACCTAGGCCCGGACCTAGGGCGGCAGGATTTTAGGGGGCGGCACGCTGACCAGCCACACCCACATTGGTCCAGAAACACTGGGTATAGGCAGGAGATACAATGGATTTTTACATTTCCCATGCGCCAATCTCCATTGCTCTGGTCTTGATAATGAAAATCTGCGAATAAAGGGCAGAGTATGGCCTAGGGACACCTGCTATGTAAGTTGTAGTTAAAGTTGTCTTGGTCCAAACCAAGAAAAAAACTGCTTTTATTGAAGGTATTGATGGGTATCTTTTCTGGTTTCAACAGAATTCCTTTTGCCCCCTTTTTCTACAGAATTAACTTTAATACATATCTTTCAGCTGTATTGAATTTATTGTATTTTTTGTATCTTGTCATCTCCAACTTGGGAAGTGCATCCCACCTCAGATACTAAATCTTAAATTTTACTTAACCATGAGTGGATAAGCATGGATTTTGCTGTTGGTGTGGTCTGCAAGCCCAGGGTTAGCTTCTATTTACTCTTCCTGATTAAAGTTACATGTGTTTATTCTAATCTATTGTCCAGTTGGTGCCATCTAGTATTTATCACAATTCATTTGCACAATTGTCTGGCACTCTTCTGTTAAAGGGGTTGTTTAACTTTGAGTTGCCTTTTATGATGTATTAATGATATTCTGAGATCATTTGCAATTATTTTTCATTTTTTATTATTTGTGGTTTTTGAGTTAATTAGCTTTTTATTTCAGTTTGCAATGTCAGCAATCTGATTGGTAGGGTTTAGCAACCATGCACTGATTTGAATAAGAGACTGAAAAATGAATAGGGGAGAACCAGAATAGAAAGACGAGTAATAAAAAGTATCAATTTCAGTACATCTGTAGTTTTACAGAGCATTTGTTTTTAGATGTTGTCAGTGACCCCCTTTTTGAAAGGAAAGAATTATAAGAAAATGCCAAATAAATAAAAAAACTATAATAAATAAATAATGTACACCAATTAAAAAGTTGCTATGAATTGGCTATTCTATAACATACTAAAAGTTAAGTGAAAGGTGAACCACCTCCTTGATGTCTGGCTAATTAGACCTTTTTGTTTGTATGTAGCCTGATAACTTCTCTGCAGCAGGAGACAAAATATAATATTCCTATCATTGACATTCCCCAACAAGAGAAGTGCTGTACAACCTGTGAATCGGGAATGCTTTTGAGGTCACAACCTATATAATCTTGAGGTCACAGATGACCCACATAATGGTCTATTTATTCATGGAGCTACAAAGAGCATCTGAAGAACAAATGATAGAATTCAAACAGTAATAACCCATTTGATCATTGTATGAATATATTGGTGTAATATATTTTTAGAAAACACGTGTAAGGAAGTAGGGCCCTGTCCAATAAAATCAACAATACTACATGATCCATCAGCAGGGGATTACAGTAATCTGAGTAAAGATGGGATTCATGCTTCACATTCGCTTCTCATGGTCACTGGATTGTACGTCCTATTCCTGTATTCTGTTATTATGCAACAGAAAGTAATTCAACTTTTACTAGTACCTAACTGGCAACATAGACACCTAATTGACCTCTAAAAGCAAAGGACTTGACTGTGGAGTTCTGGTACAGCAAATCCCATGCTCCATCCATTGCTTTAGCCAGAAATATGTCCTATATTGTATAAAGGCTTCACATATGTAAAACTCAGTGGTGCTACAATCAAAATACACTTCCACGATTTCCTTTACTTAAAGGGATCCTGTCATGGGAAAAAAAAAAGTTTTCCAAAATGCATCAGTTAATAGTGCTGTTCCAGAAGAATTCTGCACTGAAATCCATTTCTCAAAAGAACAAACAGATTTTCTATATTTCATTTTGAAGTCTGACATGGGGCTCAACATTTTATCAATTTCCCAGTTGCCACAAGTCATGTGACTTGTTCTCTGCTAAACTTCAATCACTCTTTACTGCTGTATTGCAAGTTAGAGTGAGATCACACCTTCCCTT
>CM044437.1:106772269-106784788 GCA_024363595.1 Xenopus borealis
AATATTGCTCCTGGGTTCAAAAGGTTGGGGATGCCTGATGTAGAGAGTACAATTTGCAATTGGTTTTCCTTTTGTGGATTTTTAGTTATTTTGCTTTTTATTCAGGTTGCCATTTCAGTAATCTGCTTACTAGGGTCCAAATTACCCAAGTAACCATGTACTGATTTCAATGAGAGACTGGAATTTGAATAGGAGAGGGACTGAATAAAAAGATGAGTAATAAAAAGTAGAAGTAACAATTCATTTGTAGCTTTGTAGAGTATTTGATTTTTATGGGGTCAGTGACCCCCGTTTGAATGCTGGAAGAGTTAGAAGAAAAAGGCAAAAAAAAAAACTGTAGAAAATAAATAATTAAATGTTGCTGAGAATTGGCCATTCTACAACATAACATACTAAAAGTTAACTCAAAGCTGAGCCACCCCTTTAAATATGAAACATATAACAGAAGCCAACAATGCTTGGTGGGCACTTCTCAGGAATACAGGAATTCAGCAATGCCATATGCTACCTGTACTAGATTATATCATAATCAGTGTACTAACATGAATTTCAGTAGCTGCAGGTCTTCTGAAAATCCCTAAGTGACGAAACTGCCGTATACCATGGGTCCTAGTAAGACACATTCTCATATTCCTTTTTCATGTGCCTGCTCCATGCATCATCAACGAATCAGCACCTGGAAGTGAAATCTTCTAGCTGATTCAGCAAAGAGTCATTCTCAGTCTGTATCAAAATTATCTTTTGAGATTTCACTGCACCCGCACTGTCAAATTCTTTCATTCATCCACACCTGCAGTCTAAATACCTCTTTGTCAGTCAGAACTGTTAGGGAGACACACAGGGGCGGATTAATGCATATATTCTTGCTTAAATCTAGCCATATCTTGCCTGAATCCTGCCTAATTTGTCTCCCAGCCAGCTAGAAAGCAGCAAGGCACGTGGAGCAGGCAGCAGCACCTGGTCCAGCAGTGTTTTGTGACCTGCAGGACAGAGAAATCTTTAACAATTGGTTAAAAAATTCAGCCAAGCCAGCCGAATCAGCCAGCTACCCCTCACTGTGCTGTGCACCACTGCTGAGACTGCCACATAAATACAAAGTCATGTGCCATTGGCTAAGATTGAAACTGCTAGCGTATTTAAGTGGCGGTCTGCTATCTTTTTTTTTTGTGTGGCGTGGACAGCTCTAAAAAAACGTGGTTCCCTAGAAGGGGGCCCTATAGAAAGTGTAGCCTAGGGGCCTCATGTCCTTAATCTGCCACTGGAGACATAGCACGTACAACTGTGCAAAATATTGTAAGACCCCCTAGTGTAAACTTTTGGCTTCAAAGGCCACATTGGAAAACCAAAAAGTGTCTGGGGTCCACAAATGAAATACGCAAACACTTTTGATTTGTGAACATAAAGAAAATACACAAAAAAGAGCTACAATACCAGATGATAACCAGATGGAGCTATACACTGGAACATGGACACCTGGGTATTAAAAAGACTTATTATTGTATTATTATTACTTACTGGGCAATGGGCAGAGTCCCCCCTGCTCCTATATACTTTGCAACATGAAGTTTTCTCGGTTTCTAGCTGGGCCGCTTTCATAGCCATCCTGGACGGGCCGCAGTTTGGACACCCCTGTCCTAGTGTATTACAGGCAAATTCTTCATCACTTTTACCTATCAAAGTACTTATACATGATTGTGATTAGATGCCATTCTCTTATTTGCAACCACATGAAAAGAAGCCAGAGAGCTCATTCTGCCATGAGCTAGTTTATTTATGTTACAATTTCACAGCTCGTCACCCATGTAAGTTAATACACTCTGAGAATAAAAAAAACTGTTAAGGCCCCACTTTAGTAATAGTATTAGTTCCCAAGATGACGTATCAGTGAAATATTAACCTTATCACTACGACACGTGCCTCCAAAAGTTTGCTCCTCTTTACAGGCGTGAAATCATTACGGACATCATGAACTGCTTGGAGTCTCAGCAAGTATAGTGGGATAAAGGTACTAAGATCAGCAAGGCTGGTCAAAATGTGGCCACTATGTGACTTCTAAATGATGTTTACTCAAAGTCAATCACTCCAGAAAAAGTTCGTTTGGAAAACACAGACATGAGGTTTTCATTTGCTTTACACGTTTGTGAGCACTTGTGCATGGGATAGGGATTATATTTATACAGAGAGCAGGATGCTGAACGAGGATCAGACTACAATATATTAAAACTGGGCAGCATTCAGATCATTTTGCTTGGAGGCATTGATAAAAGGGCACAGGGCATTTTATTGGAAAGCTAAAGCATAACAACATTCAGCAAAAATTCTATGCATTTTATACAGGCTATAAGATTTCCTGTTACTCACATTTCAAGATCTCTGCTATTTGTTAAAAAAACAATTCTATACAGGTATGCAATCCATTATTCAGAAACCTGTTATTCAGAAAGCTCAGAATTACAGAGAGGTCATAGACCCCGTTTTATACAAATAATCCAAAATTGTTAAATATTATTTCCTTTTTCACTGTAGTAATAAAACAGTACCTTGTACATGATCCAAACTAAGCTATAATTAATCCTTATTGGAAGCTGAATCAACCTATTGGCTTAATTAAATTTTTCAATGATTTTCTAGTAGACTTAAGGTATAAAGATCCAAATATCCCTTATCCGGAAAACCCCAGGCCTCGAGCATTCTGGAAAACAAGTCCCATACCTGTACTAAAAAAGTAGCAAAAAAGGCCCTGGGAGGCTGAAACATTAAAACAATCTTTCATAGTGCTTGGAAAGTTAAATGATAATTTGAATAATGACTGGACAAAATTAGGTTGTTTTTCAACACAAATATCTGTAGGTTGAGTAAGGTGATTGGCTATTGGACAGAAGATCACGGTGCCTTGTTTCTAAAGTCACTATGTGGGGTACTTCACTCTGGAGTTAACTGTTGGTGTTTCTGGAATGACATGAGCTTAAGTATCAGAATAAATTCATAGTTGGTTAGCATTATTTTGATTTAATTTGTTCTATGGGAATTCATTTGAATCTATTTAAGTCCAGTATATTGTCAACCCTAAGAGGTCCATCTATTAAAGATGAAACTTTAATGGCATTAGAGCTTTGAAACCACAGTTAAGCTCATTTTCTTCAAAATCACAAATGCCATTAATGTTATTAAAAGAACCGAATATTAAAAGTAAAAATGGAAAAAAAAAGCTGAACAATGATAGGAAAGCCTCTAAAAATAGTTTTTCGGACAATTACTAGCAAAAAAAAAATGAGAAAACTTCTCCGTCGGAATGGCTAAAAAATGTACAATGACTGCTTTTACAAAGTTTTGTATTCAAGTTTTTGTGATTTTTATACTTGATAAATTTAAAAATTTTAGAGTAATAAAAAATTGGAATGTTAGTAAATGGGCCCCTGCACAGTGACAAAACAAGCACCTTCTGGAGTAACTTTTGAAATAAACCTGTAGAGATATAAGAAAGAGAAGAAGAACAAGACAGATAGAGGGAATATAAGAAAAGGTAAGATAGAGAAGGGGTAAATGGACAACGAATATTGCCGGAGGAGGGGAGAACATCATAAATGGGATTAAGACATAAAGAAAGGCACATAAAAGAATAAAGACCATTCAGAGCATGCACCTAATGCTGTAAAGGGTTTAATGGCTATTTCCATTGGATCCTGCAATAGCCTACAGTCTGGTTCAATTCTAGGATTCAGCTGAGGAATTTTGAGTTCTATTAATATAGACAGGGGTGTAGACAGAGGAAGCAGGCCCTGTGGTTGGAGAGTAGTCCAGGAGTATAAGGGGTCCAGAAAAGTCAAAACTCATAAGCAACATTCATATATCTTGGTAGAATAGGTCAACTTACCAATGTTTTGGGGCCCCAAATTGAATTCGCTGTGGGGCCCAGTAACACCTATTTATGCCACTGGAGTGTAGAGTCCCAAAGATGTTTCCAGTGATCTTAGCACATTCTGTTGGTCAACTCTTCCTAATAAATAAGCCAACCCATTGAATTTCCCTTGGGCTGTAGCAAATTGCACAGAGTAGAACAGTCAATAAAGCTGTTCTTGTACGGTATCAGAAATATTATTATTATTAGTTATTAGTTATTGCAAGCATGACATATTCGTTGATTAAACTTTGCCCTGACACAACTGGCCTCATGCACAGTGTGTATTCTGGCAGAGAAAGTGCTCACAGACATCCTTCTTTTCTTGTGAAAATACCATTTACTCTTGCTCACCAGCTATTTCTGTGAAGGTGGAAGTTTGATTGGCACAGGCGTGTTCCTAATGAGTGTAATTACAAAGAATAACAAACTTGAGGCAGGTCTGCTCTGTGTAACCATCTGCAGCCTTCAGGAACCTGCCAGCTCAGCCACTGGGCCAGACAACGTCACATGAGACGCAGGGTAATTGGTATCAACACATTTCTGTAAACAACCGCTCAGGAGAATGTTCAGGAGTGATAGGTAGGAAAGAACGTTTAGGGCTAGAGAGGCTCACCATTAAATCCACTCAGAAACATCAGGGAAAGAGGAGAGACACTGCACTCTGCTGCCCATAGGAACTGTAACACTGAAATGTGCAGGTTTCTCATTCATACCCATAGAAACACACTAGGCAGGAGCATTACTGCTCTCTCTGTCTGTCTAATACTCCCTAAAGCTGTCCATACACAGAAAGATCCGCGCGTTTGGCGATGTTGCCAAACGAGAGGATCGCTCCCCTATATGCCCACACAATGCAGATCACGGGACCGCATCAACGAACAGATGTGGCCGCCATCTGAATTCATTTTTTACCCTGCCCGGTCGAGATCTGGCTGACTTTCAGCCAGATATAGATCAGGGAAGCCTGTGGCAGGGCTCTACACTGGGGCCAATAAGCAGCTTTTATCGGCCGGTGTATGGAGGCCTTTATATTGTTCCCATTAGATATATTTTTAATGCTGTTCTAAATGCCCCCAAAAGAAGTTTCTTAAAGGAAAACTATACCCCCCGAACAATCTAGGTCTCTATAAAAAGATATTGCATAAAACAACTCATATGTAAAACCCTGCTTCACGTAAATAAAACATTTTCATAAAAATATACTTTTTTAGTAGCATGTGCCATTGGGTAATCCTAAATAGAAAATAGCCATTTTAAAAAATAAGGACAGCCTCCTGGGATCCTAGGATCCAACGGTGCACACAAACATACCAAACAAACTATAAAGTTAGGTCACATGAGCCAATTACCAGACAGAGTTGTGTCTTTTGCTTCCACACTTCTTCCTGTTACAGTTAGAGTTGAAATATTTCTGGTCAGGTGATCTCTGAGGCAGCACACAGACCATCATGAAATGGTGGTTCAAGGCAAGAGATGTAAAAGGGCAATATTTACTTAAATATATATTCCAGTTTGATAAGATTCTTTAATATGCCACTTAATTTGATATAAACTATCTGTTGCTTTAGTATTCATTTTGCCCACCTTAATGTGGGCATATCAGAGAGTGATCCGCCTGTTTGGAAATATTACAAAACGATTGGATCTTCCTGTGTGTGGCTACCTTTAGAGCAGCATAATGTTTTTCAATTGCTCTTTATCTCCTCTGGTTCAATAATGCTGTCAGTTAGTCAGTAAAACTCTGTCTTCTGTCTTTCATAAATCCACAGCATGGGGATATCATGTGGGTCATTAATAGAAGCCAGATGGAAGTGCAAGCGCACTATAGGGCACAAAAGTGAACCCTTAAAGGGGCAATACATGTTTAATTTAAATTTTACAATGTGATAGAATGGTCGGTTCTAAGCAACTTTTCAACTGGTCGTCATTATTTATTTGTATAGTTTTTTTTTAACTATTTGCCTTTTTCTTCTGACTCTTTTCAGTTTTCAAATGGGGGGTCATTGACCCCTTTTTAAAAATAAATTATCTGTGAAACTACAAATTTGTTGTTGGCGCTATTTTTTATTACTCATCTTTCTATTCAGACCCTTTGCTATTCATATCCCAGTTTCTTATTCAAATCAATGCATGATTGCAAGGGCCATTTGGACCCTAGCAACCAGATTGCTGTCAAGCTGGTGAATAAAAAGCTAAATAACTCAAAAACCTCAAAAAAATTTAAACCAGCTGAAAATTGTCTAAAAAGATCACTCCCTATATCATACTAAAATTAATTAAGATTTTAATTACACCAGGTGATAATCCATCATTGGATTTGTTGCCGGTATTATTACTATAATTACTTGTCCTTTACCAGTGGCCACTGACACCCTGCATTGCCTGACAACTCAGAGTTAATGTCTAAAGTTGTTTTCCAGGTGGCAACATCTTAGGTTAAAGAACTGTATTTAGTCATCCAAATATTTAGTATGTAGGCAATGTGTTCATTATATGTACATCAGCCATATACTACTACATAAAGGAAGTTTTGCATATTTGATACAGGTGCAACTGATATGTCTGTTATTGTGCAACTGCTATATTTATGGGCTCATAATCTGGTTGTGAGAGAAATAAGGGCAGGTGGAGGAAGGCAGTTTAATACTCATATAACAAAATGGGGAAAAGAATTGGAAATATAACAGTTTTTAGTTGCTGGTGTGGAGCTTTCAAGTTAAACACACATCATACACTTTTCATCAAACTGCTGATTCAGTGCTTGCCTGATGTATTCCCTCATCTTTTATACCTATGTGCAGGCAGAAGCCCTGTGTGAGCATTTTATTTGATTTGATGCCTGGTCACTTGTGGAAAATGCATTTATTCCATTATGGATGATTATAAAAATCCTCCTTTTCTAAATGTCTCACTGACTTATTCATGCCATTAGTTAAAGTGACTCTGAAAGAGTTTTGATCGGGTTCCTAATAATGACGAAGAGAGAATACTTACCTCTGCAAAGTCTGTATCATGTATAAGAGGAGCGCCTATCCAGAAAGATAAGAGCCCCAGTTCACACAACCCTGTAGCCATAACATTGTATAGGGAAACCTTACCATGTAAGGAGCCTTAAAAGAAAAACTATAACCCAAAATGAATACTTAAGCATAGGGTTGCCACCTTGCTCAGTCTTGCAGACCAGGCAAGGGCTGGGTCAATAATGTTGTAGGCATGGGTGTTGACCTCGGGTTGGGTAAGGGGCGGAGCCAGGCCCACACTGTGCCTTTGGGGCGGGACTATGGCATGGCAATCACCGATTGGTCAATCGTCCCATAATTCATTTTAAAGCCCTGTCCGGATTTCCTAATTTGGAAATTCAGACAGGCAGCTTTCACCCAGACAACCCTCCTGAAAACTGGGCTGTTGGGGTGAAAACTGGACAGGTGGTAAACATAATTAAGCAACAGATAGTTTACATCATATTAAGCAAATAATATTAAAGGAAAACTATACCCCCCAAACAATGTAGGTCTCTATAAAAAGATATTGCATGTAAAACCCTGCTTCATGTAAATAAACCATTTTCATAATAATATACTTTTTTAGTAGCATGTGCCATTGGGTAATCCTAAATAGAAAATAGCCATTTTAAAAAATAAGGACAGCCTCCTGGGATTGTATGATTCAACGGTGCACACAAACATACCAAACAAACTGTAAAGTTAGGTCACATGAGCCAATTAACAGACAGCGTTGTGTCTTTTGCTTCCACACTTCTTCCTGTTACAGTTAGAGTTGAAATATTTCTGGTCAGGTGATCTCTGAGACAGCACACAGACCATCACAAAATGGTGGTTCAAGAAAAGAGAGTATTCATTTTCGGGGTGTAGTTTTCCTTTAAAGAATCTTATCAAACTGGAAAAAGCTCTAGAAGCTTTCTGTTTGTTTAGGATAGCAGCTGCAGTATTAGCTTGGTGTGACATCCCTTCCTGCTCTCTCTCTCTCCTGTCCCTCCTTGCTCACTTATAGCTCTGGGCTCAGATTACAGTAGGGAAGGGAGGGGGGGAGCAAACTGAGCATGCTCACGCCTGGGGCAAGGAGGTTTAAGCTGAAAGCAGGAAGTCTGATACAAAAGCCCATGTATACACAATAGAAGGAAAGAATTGCAGTGTTTCTTTTGACAGAGGACTCAAAGCAGCATTACTGTGAGGGTTTATTGGTATATTTAGGTGGACCTTTCTGAGAAGGCTTCTCCTTTAAGAGGAGAAAATATTAATCTACATTCAAAATTACCTATAGATCATGTTGATCATTTTTCACGGATAGTTCTGCTTTTGTAAGTAATTACTTTAAAGTTCCTAAACCTGGTTATTTTGCCAACCTCACTGTCCCTAATCAACTTGTCAGTTAGAGTTTCTAATGCTAATGGATAACTGCTGCACAAATATGGCAGCCCCCTCATAGAGGAACATTCTAACAGTGTCTCGCCTGCCCAGTCTGACCTTGTATGTCTTTAAGATGAAATGTTTTATGTCGAGAGTACAAAGGGTTAACTGTACTTTTAATGTAAAGGGTTAAAGACACAGAGATTGTGATTGGACATTACTCATTGGCACTGATTTCAATAGAAGTGAGAATGTATAAGTGGTCCTAAGAGGGCAAAATGTCAGATACAGCATGTAAAATAGAGCACAAGCTGGACACACTGGAGTGCTGGTCGTTCCTGCGATTATATGCATAACTGACCCTACACCCACTGGAGAAGCAAGTACAAGTGCCGACAGTTTCTCTATTTTTATTTATATACAGATATATATATATATGGGTCTGAAACACTGACAAAACTTATAGTGTGATATTAAAAAAGGAGGGGTATTGTGCGCTCAGAAATACTCCACAAGGACTCCCAAAACTAAAGTTTAAAATGTAACATTTATTGTAGATTCATTATAAAAAGGAACAGTATCTCCATTGGCCCTACATGTGTCATGCCCCCCAGGCACTTATTCATGGGCTTATAGTGGGGAGAAGTCCTGTAAGTCAATTACAGTAGTAACATAGCACTCTACAATGAACAGCTACTAAATTATGATGTATAAGGAGTTACTGCCATCCAGTGGAAGTTTTACTTATTACAGTAGATTGTATAACGTTTCCAGTGAAAACAGTCAAAACATTACAGGCGTGGTAACACTAAATATAATTGCCTGGTTCTCCCTTTTATGTATCTGTGCTTGTTTGAATGTTTACGGTCTGTGGCACACTAGGGGATTAGTTGCCTGCAATCTGCTCTGTACAATAAATGGCTTTATACATTGAACATACAGAATTACATAGCGACCAATAGCTGATGCAAGAGGTGAAGAGAGGGTCCTGCCCAAATTCCAATCTAAAAGGAGAAAAGTTTGAGACACAAGATGTGGGACAGATTAGAAGTAAGCAAGGTGAGGAATGTAGCACAGGGATATGCATTAAGCAGCCCCCCGAAGTTAAAGGGATTCAGTCATTATTTTTACAATGTCGTTTTTAATCTCTAAATTAAACTGTTTGCACTGCAAATAATTCACTCTCCCATATAAATTTCATTCATGAACCAGCAAGTGAATTTTTTCATTTCTAATATTGGTGTGTAGGCACCATCTCAGATCATTTTGCCTGGTCATATGCTTTCAGAAAGAGTCGGCACTTTAGGATGGAACAGCTTTCTGGCAGGCTGTTGTTTCTGCTACTCAATGTAACTAAATGTGTCACAGTGGGACCTGGATTTTACTACTGAGTGCTGTTCTTAGATCTACCAGGCAGCTGTTATCTTGTGTTAGGGAGCTGTTATCTGGTTACCTTCCCATTGTTCTGTTGTTAGGCTGCTGGGTGGGGGAAAGGGAGGGGGTGATATCACTCCAACTTGCAGTACAGCAGTAAAGAGTGACTGACAGGGTCAGACCCCCCCTCACCTAGAGCCGCCGCTGGGCGCCGACATCTGTGCTGTGTTTTTAATCTGAAATTAGATACAGAGGGGGGGGGGGCGGCCCGGCAGGGGCCCATGAGGGTTAAGGGCCCACTGGGTTTTTTCCAGGCCAGTCTGACACTGGTGACTGAAATTTATCAGAGCACAAGTCACATCACTGGGGGCAGCTGGGAAACTGACAATATGCCAGATTTCAAAATGAAATATAAAAAAAATCAGTTTGCTCTTTTCAGAAATGGATTTCAGTGCAGAATTCTGCTAGATCTATTAACTGATGCGTTTTGAAAAAATTATGTTTTCCCATGACAGTATCCCTTTTAGCTAAACTAAATGAGGTAAGCTGCTCTAAACAGATGCATTTAAGAGATCTTTTGAAAGCAGAAATATTCCTAGAAAATAAATGAATACAATATATATTCAGGTTTTCCTCTGTTTTGCTGGTAGGAAGCATCAGCCAGTGATTTGCCTCATATATATTGCATGGAAACTGCTGCGGTACAATCCCATGCAAGCCACAGCATAAGCCTGCCCTGAAACACAGTCAATGACAAAGCAACCTCCCTGAGCCAAAACTAGCAACAGTTGTTCATCACTTCTGTTCCGTATCAGACAGGGTTCAGACGCGTTCATTCCCAGAATAAAACAGCATCGATTATTGTCCTGACTGTCCTGGATAGCTCTAGCGGATTCTAAATGTATAATCATATTTCCACTAATAGAGAACAGTGCTACTGCAAATCCAGGCAACTTCAGATGGGAGCCAAGAACACATAAATACGATATGCATTTTAGCAACAAAGTTGGGAATGTCAGAAAGGCTCCCTGAGACTCTTGTTGGAGCAAGGTACAGAATATCCCAGCATGTTTCAATGTACCCTCAGTACTTGGCAAGAACAATGGACTATCATTCTTTAATTCTAAAGTTAATCAATTCACAACGGAATGAATTTTAGCAGACCTTGTACATTAGAATCCCCACAATCCATTGGTTAAGCCAGCTGTACTCAAATGATCAGAATGTCGCCATTAGTGATGAGCGAAATTTTATCTCCAAGCTTTGCTGCAAGAAAGACGCCCATGGGCGAAAAAATTGCAGCTTGCCAAAATTTTGTTGCATGAGTTGTCACGCATCAAAAAGAATTGTCACTCCTACACTTCAATGCATTTTGGAGAAAATAAATACCAAATATTTGAGCTTTGGAAAATATGACTCAAAATTGTGAGTTTTTGTGTCAAAAAAATTCAAACTGTGGCAAAAGATAATTGAACATTTATAATTGTTATTGGCGACCTTCGTAGATTATAAACTGCTAAGATTTTGGGACTGCTTAGATCTCTACTTCAGGCATGGTATAATTTAAGGGCATTTTCGATCGAAAATGGATCAAACAGGTCAGTTTACGATCTAATAAAAATCGTTCAAATGATTCGAACGATTTTGGAAAAAATCCTTTGAATTTCCAAAATGTTCAAAAACACTCCTTAAAGGTTCCAGAGAGTGCCCCATAGGCTAAAATAGCAATTCTGCAGCTTTAAGGTGGCTATTTGTTGAATTTTCTGGTCAGGTGATCTCTGAGGCAGCACACAGTCCATCATGAAATGGTGGTTCAAGGCAAGAGATGTAAAAGGGCAATGTTTACTTAAATATATATTCCAGTTTGGTAAGATTCTTTAATATGTCACTTAATTTGATATATTTGATCTGTTGTGCCAGTATTCATTTTGGGGGTATAGTTTTCCTTTAACTGATGCATTCTGGTAGAAAAAAAAAATTTTTCCCATGACAATATCCCTTTAAGGAGTGATTATGGCAAAATTAAAAGACATTTGAAAGTCAGCCGTTTTTCGCTTGCACAAGTTGAAAAATGAGATTTCATTTACTGTTCTCTATGGGAAGCAAATCTATGCATTATATTAGTTTTTATTATTTTCAAGGCTCCCAGCCTCACATCAGATCACTATATGAAGTTAGCAGTCCAATGCACATACATTTGGAATTCATTTCATAAAAAAAATATGCATAATTAGTTATGGAATAAACCTCCATATAAGCTATTTTGCCCTGTAATGTATTGAAAATGTATTGTATGTAATACTGCTTTACTTTAAAAGAACAATCTCATCACAAGTATCTGAAATCAGCCTTTGTGTAAAAGTCAATGGGCCGACACAGGGAGGCAGCTACAGATGTAGACAATAAGCAGATGTTGGAGTCCTCGTCTCACGTTTCCACCTGGAGATTTGGGTTGAAATGACGCTATGACGTTCCAGGTTGTGAGAATCACAGGGAGGATTAAGCTGACAGAGCTGTGCTTCTACAGAGCAGTGAGCAAAGTTCCCATTGTTTGCTTAACAATTATCCCCGTATGGATGCTTTGTGCAGATGTGTCCCGGCCTGTGCCAAGGCATGCATAGGAAGGCACGGGGCAGCCTGGAAAAAAATTAAAACCAATACACAGAAAGTAATCTGGACAACTATAAGAATGGTTTTGGCACTGTTTATTACCTACAGAAATTTGTGGTAGCCGGCTCTGTTTATAAGTGAATCACTGGCTAATGATATGAAGATCGCCAAAACAACGGGAAGGGAAAATCAGTTTCCTTGTCATAGCAGTTCAAAGAGATGCCTGGGCTTATTATAATTAGACTGCTCTGTATCATTTCTTGCATG
>CM044437.1:106807429-106828388 GCA_024363595.1 Xenopus borealis
TCCTGTATGTCGAGTGACATGAGGAATTGCCCTGAGGCCATCGCTGCGATGATTGATCTTAGAGACTCCATCTTGAACTTTCGTGTGCGTATGAATTTTTTAATTCTTTGAGGTCTAGGATGGGACGCACTGACCTGTCCTTTGGCACCATGAATAGGTTGGAGTAATATCCCTGGAAAAGTTCGGTCAAAGGCACCAGGGTAATAACTTCCGCCAGGAATAGGTTTGAGATGACCTGTAGAAAGGCTGTGAGCTTTGTCGACCCCTTGAGGAAGTCGTGACATGAAAAATCTGTGTGGTGGAATTGAGGCGAACTCTATGTGGGAGCGTCGAGTAACGACCTTGTGAATCCAGAAGTCTTGAATAATTGTAGTCCATGTATCAATCTCCCCCCTATTGAGGTCGGATTGTACTTGGCGTCATGCCGTGGAAGACTTGTCGGTAGTCTTTGATGTGAGCTTCCGATTTTGCCAGGAAGATCTCTGATTGTTGACAAAGCGCCCCCTGCCTGTGAAGGTCCAACGTGGAGGGGTTGAGCTCAAGATTTTGGAGAGCCACGAAAAAAAACTTCCTTTTCCAAAGGAAGGCCGTGTTTTGGGTTGCGGCAGTAAGGTACTTTTGCCACCTGTGGCTTGACTGATGATCTTGTCAAGGTCGGGCCCCAAAGAGAAGTTTACGCTTGAAGGGGATGGAGGTCAAGGATTTCTTGAAGGAAAGGTGGGCCGACCATAGTTTCATCCAGAGGGAGCGGCGGGCAGCTTACTGCGAGTGCCGAGGCTCTGCTGACAACCTGTGTTCACACGCTTCACAAATGTCGTTTGCTTCCTTAATTTGGGAAGCCCATTGAGAAAGTTCATGGCGAGGCGCTCCTTCTGCAACAGCAGTGAGGAGAGAATCAGACCAGGATTGTATTGCTCGGCTAACCCAGGCTGAGGCCAGAATGGGCCTGAGGGATGAGCCTGAAGCCGCAAACGTGGAGCATAATAGTCCATCTAGCTTCTTGTCCATAGACTCCTTGAACGAAGAAGCGTCTGGGACAGGCAGGGCTGTGCTTTTGGATAGCCTGGATACAGGTGCGTCCGAGGGGGGGGTGACCATTTATCTATGTGTTCCGTTGAAAACAGATAGAGCTTCGAGAAACGACGAATAGGTTGGAAGCGTTTCTCTGGCTTGTCCCATTCCTGCTGTATGATGTGATCTAGCTGGGAATGAGAAAAGGAGCGTCTGGAGTCACTCATCATCTGATGGAGAAGGAGCCCTTCGCTTAAAGGGTTTGGGCTTAGGATTGTCCAAACGGGCTAGCAACTTGTCTAAGGACTGTGCAAACTTGGGTATTCCTGTGGCCAATTGGGATGCCCCTTCTAGCGTAGCCTGCCTTCTATGAGGAGACGACTCCCTACTGGAGACTGGATGGTCGTCCTGAGGGGCCTGGTTCACCAGAGGAGGAGACTCTGGAAGTTCTGAATCTTGCGAGTGCGGCTTACACTTGCTGCATAAGGGATTATTGTGCCCTGCATGCAAACGTTTGCGACATTTGGCCGCCGTGAAGTCTTGCGCGAACTTTCGCTGGGTGCGAGAAGTGTTGCGCCCACAAAGGTTGTATGTGGTAAAAGTAAAGTAAACGTGCGCCAATAATGGCGTATCAGAACCATGAGACGGACAGATAAGGGCTCTAAAACACTGAGTGCTTAGTGCGCAGTGTATAGAAAATAAGAGGGCGCCATTGGGGACAAGGCATACCCTTTTACATCTCCCCCCCAGAGAATAAGCTTCATTTGAAGTACATAGCTCTATTCCACATAATAGTGCAGGAGCACCTCTCATATCAGTATAGTGGAGTGGAATGGGGGGAGAGAGAAAATAAAGTCTTAGGGAAGTCCCTGCTCCAGCTTACCTGTTCCTGCTGCAGAGGGTCTCTCTTTCTCCCAACTGCCTGTGTGCTAGCCTAGTCCTGAGGGAAGGAGATAAGGTGGCTAGGTGGTCTGTGCACAGCACCCGGTGACCCCGGAGGCAGATCCCACGTTGTAGGGTGTTACAGAGTCTTTACACAGTGTAAAAAGACAAACACAACCTCAAATTGCCAGCAAAAGCTGAGCAGAGAATTGCTAGAAGTCCTATCCTCCCGAGGACACAATTTAAACTGGCCTAAGCTCCTGCTGGGGGTATAGCCAGTGGAGGAGGAGTCGGTTTCTTTCTTAAGGTTGTGTCCAGCCTCCTAGTGATACCAGCTATACCCCCATTGTCCCTGTGTCCCCAAAGATGATGGAGAAAAACTCATGTAAAACTCTGCTTCATGTAAATAAACCATTTTCATAATAATATACTTTTTAGTAGCATGTGCCATTAGGTAATCCTAAATAGAAAATTGCTATTTTAACAAATAAGGACAGCCTCCTGGGATCCTAGGATTCAACAGTGCACAGACACATACCAAACAAACTATAAAGTTAGGTCACATGAGCCAATTAACAGAGTTCTGTCTTTCGCTTCAACACGTCTTGTTAGAGTTGAAATATTTCTGGTCAGGTGATCTCCGAGGCAGCACACAGACCATCACACAAAGGTGGTTCAAGGCAAGAGATGTTTAAAGAGCAATATTTCATATATTCCAGTTTGGTAAGATTATTTAATATGCCCCTTAATTTGATATAAACTATCTGTTGCTCAAGTATTCATTTTGGGGGTATAGTTTTCCTTTAAACATCCTCAAATGAAGAGCAGGTTAGGTCTATATTTATTTGTATAAGCAGGGCTTGTGCTAAACATAATTTTTATGTGCACTAAACAGAGCAAAATCTCTAAACTTACTCACATTCCACTTCCTGGTTAAAACAAGCAAACATAAAACAAATAAGCAGTCAACTGAGAAGCCATTTGTATAAACAAACACCTCTGTCTCCCCCAGCTACAGCATGTTAGGCTTTGTGATTAACAGCAGCTCATTATACAGAGAGCAGGGAAGTAGTACTTTGTTTTGATTGCATTTGTATGAACCAGAATATAAAATGTGGCTTTATTTTTTGCCCTGTTTAGTGCACAAAGAACAAAAATGTGCATAATGTATAACAAAAGTGGGGCTTTAGACTTTACTACTTCTCCGCTTGTACCTACAGAAAGAAGGCGAGATAAAATGGACCCATGTTCCTACCTGTTAAACACTGTGTGCTTCTTTAATTTGCTGCTGATACTGTTGGCCTCCTGAATCATCACAGAAAGCTTCATATTGTTCCAAGTTGGTTGAACTGGAAAAATAAGCACATAAACAATACTGAGTTAGCACATAAAAGCTCTCAACAAGGTAGGATCCCACAAAAATCCAGAGCACCTACATAGCAGTTTTACAAAAAAAAAAAGAGAGCAGTTAACCTCCATATAAAGGATGCGTTTTGCCACTAATTTGTTACCACTTACCAACCCGAGTGTTCCTTTCTTGTTGAAGCATCTGCACTTCTTTAGCGATCTTCTGCTTCTCTGCCTCCAGAGCTTGCAGGATCTTAGCATGCCGAACTGTGTGATCTTCTAGAGCCTGCACAGGAGACAAATGACCATTGTCAATGGTAACTACCATTTTAAACTGCAGCTGTTGTGTAATGAAAGGCATAAAGTTGATTTTAAATGGCTGATTGGCTGCTATGCTATAAGTTTTATGCCCTACTAGTTTTCCGTCTAGTACCTGAACATTGTGCTTTTTCATCTTACAATGACATATATATATAAGTAATAAATGTTTGAAATTTAAAAAAAATTAATTAAGTAATGAGATACTGACACCTGAAATTAAACTCTCTTTAACATCTATTATAATATTGGCTTTGAAAGCTTCTTCTAACTTTGCCATAAGGTATTTGTATGATGCTTTTACATTACTTGTCTGATCCCCCATGTTCCTGTATGAGGGGAGGCTTCCAAATTTGCGCAGCAATAGTGTTAGCATTACAAACTGTAACTAACAGGCTGAGATGGGACAGCCAGGTTGGCAAAGTCAGAGTGTCAGGCTTAGGAACTTCAACTAACAATTATACACAAAAACAAACCTTTTTTTCCCCCATGTTCCTGTATGAGGGGGCTGCCATATTTGTGCAGCAGGCATCTTATTACAAACTGTAACTAACAGACTGAGCAGGGACTGTTAGGTTGGCAAAGTCAGTGTCAGAGAGTCAGGCTTATATAATTATATACAAAAACAAAGCTCTCAGAAATAAATGATCAACATGACCTATAGGTAACATGTAATGTACATTCATATGTTAAAATTAATTTATTTAGTGTCAATCACTTTAAGTTAATATAGAGGACTACCAATACGAAATATATTGCATTCAAATGAACAGGTAAAACAGGTAAAACTAAACCAACTTCTGTACCTGTTTTGTTGCAAGTGTCTCCATTTCTAATCGCTTTTTGTTAAACTGAACTTCCTGCTGAAGGTGAATTTTCACCTCCTCCAGCTCCTGGATTCTGGTTGTTGCCCTCTTGCTGTTCATCTCCTGCAACTGTTTTTTTTGGCTCTCTTTCTTCTGTTTGGAGAGACCAGAATAGGTGTGACAGTGCTACAGTGGACAGACAAAGGAAATATGTCTATGGAGGTAAAATATCACCCCATACCAGTTGTGCTTCCAAATCCTTGATCTTTTCTTCATAGGCAGATTTCTGAGAAGTGAGTTCCTGCTGGGCCATCTCTTTTGCAATCTGTATACCTTTCATCATTTCCTCCTTGGCTCTTAGACGAGCCTCTTCAATCTCTTCCGCTAGCCTGATCCAAAGAATGGAACAAATGACTACACCAATACATTAGCAACAACCCATGAAGTTGCAGGGAAAACTATTTCAATAAGGAAGGACTCTATCAGATCAAGCAATCTAATCAGTAGGCCCTGATGGTATTATGATATCACTTACTGAGAACGCTGGGCTGAAAGGAGCTCATTTTTGGCAAACTCAAAGTCTTTAGGCCCATCAGAGACTTGAGTTGTTGCATTTAGCCTGTTGACCTCCATGGGATGGTTAACCCTGAAGTAATGATCTCCTCCCAGTATCAAACGATCCCCCTGGAAAAGACAGCATGGACAATTCAATCAAGCAGTGCTCTCTGTAGGCTCTCCAATATACCTCAGATGGGATAACCAACTCCAAGATAGCAATCTGGCTAGTATCAACTTTGTGCAAAAAGTCCATTTTAGTAATCATGTATATTTCTGCCATGTTGCATAATATAACATGATGTGTTAAGAATTAAACTTGATGACCAGTGTCAAAGTAAATACAAAATACAGTCTGTCCACTGACTTCAGAAGCCCTTATGTTAGTTCAGCAAAGCAGATCTTACAGGATTATCCAAACTTAAATCTATGCCCTGAATCAGCATTGACTATGCATGCTCCCACAAACTAACAGAAGAGCATCCGAAGATAGGGGGGAAATGACACCTTTAAACTCTGCACAACTCTGCAGATTTATGATAGGTCAGCACACAGGAGAACCTTCCAACAGAATAGGACTATGAAGATTCTCATTCATCCAGGTAATGGTATATCTAACAAGTAAACCAGAAACAGAATAGATTATGAATGTTTATTATTAACATTATTATTAATATATTTTCAACAGAATAGATGTTGCAGCAAGGAAACTTGTAGGGGCTGAGAATGGGTTAGCGTTTAGTTCTCCTTTACTAAAATTAGAATTTACTGCTAAACAGCAATCTAGCAAATAATTAGAGGTTTATTAAACAAAAGGGAAGATGTAGCTATCAAGCAAGGATGGAAGTATCTGTATATTGACAAATAACTGCTTATTAAATCTTTTGTATAAAGGGTTAGTCAACTAACATTTAACTAATTAGTTAATGGGTCAACTCACGTGGTGTAGAACGGTAGATCCTGAAATCTGGTTTCCATTGACATATGTTTTAGCATCTCCAGAAGGTATTATACACACAATATTTTCATTGTTGTTGATAATGCTACAACAAATAAAGCAAATTAAGGAAAAAGCTCAGATTTAGGTGTTTTATTATTATATCGTCACTTGCCCTCTCTGAACATGTTTCAGTTTCATTTCAGAACCTAAATGCACCAAGTTAAGTAACATATATTGTTCTTATCACCTACCAGTGATCCTCTGCTATGAGAGCGCCTGAAAGCTGAATGTCATGGGATGAGCCAGCTTTGTATTTGCCCACTGTGGTCTGTCCTTCTTTTATCATGTACAGGAGCATCTCTGAGAGTTGGGGATCTTCGTTTAGATTAACAAGATTAGGTAAACGATTGTCCATCTTGAATGTGATTCCTGCTTTCTGGAAAAAAAAAAATCACAATATAAAATGTCAAGGCTTAAACCCACACATTCAAGTCCACTTGTTATGCCAACCAAATTATTTCTGAATAAGCTTTATCTATTATCCAAGTTTAAGAGGAACAATATGCCAATCCTCAGATACAGAAGATGAAAGAGTGAAAAGCAGGACAAAAAGGACAAATATAAAAATGAAAGGTAGAAATCTATGCCATATCCCATTTCTACAATACCAAGTTTTATACAAAAAAGCAACAACTCAGAGACCTTGTACAGAAAGTAGAGACTCCTGTTCCACATAGACCTTCACATTTGTCAAGATGTCATCTTGAAAAATAAAACATTTGTACACCTATATCTGACAAATTCTAAGTTATACACCGGTGAAACTGTATGAGAATGGAGGCATTTCCGAACATTTTGTCCACTGAAGGTACATTACAGTATTTCTGGAATATGATAGGATTAAATGTAAATTATATTAAATAAGTCTACTTTTGCACAAAAGAATTTGACAATATTTGTACTGAATTTATAGAAAACAAAGTGTAAACCCTTCAGGGTATATTATCCCTGTAAATAGTTAACTATAAGTAAATTAGATAGATGCTTGCTTTACCTGGAGTTCCTGCATCTCCACTTTCTTCCTCTGTTCTGCCTGTTCAAGTTTGTCCCTCCATGCCCTGAAGTATATAAATGAATCCAAATTAAAACAAGGAAATACATTTTCATTAAATGGGTGAAAAAGGGAATAGACAGGACAAAAAAATTGTCATTTTGGATACTACGAGATTATTTGATAGGTGCCTATTGTTCAGGTTAATATTTCATTGCTTTTCCATTCCTCTTTATCAGGCTTGAATAGCATTTGGGATGAACTATTGTGAATTATCATTAACTATGAACTACAGTGTCCCCCAAGCGAAGAGAAAGATTTAATGGTGAGTACACAAAATCTCCTTTTCTCCAGTGTCGGCTTGGGGGACACAGGAACGGTGGGGACTTACCAAAGCTGTCCCCGTAGAATTAGGGTGGGAAGGATAGGCTTACGTGAATTAGCTACTGCAGCCTGAAGAAACTTCCTACCGAAGAGTGCGTCAGAGGCTGCAAAGGTGTAAAAATTGTAAAATTTTGTAAATGAATGGATCAAGGTCCATGTCGCTGCCTTGCAAAGTTGTTCTGCCGAAGCTTGGTTTCTAAACGCACAGGAGGTGCTCATCCCTCTGGTAGAATGTGCTTTTATGCCTAGTGGAGGTGTCTTTCAGGCGGTATATAGTGGCTTTGGAAGCCTGCATGCCCCGCTGTGGTCCGGAGTGTAAAACGAATGTGTCTGTCTTTCTTATATCGAGGTAATCTTTTGAGGTAAACCTTTAGAGCCCTGACTGGATCCAGGTTGTGAAGTGCCGCTTCCTTGTATTGGATGGTGAGAAAGTAGGGATGGTGATCACCTGACTTAAGTGGAAGGATGAGAACACCTTTGGAAAAAAAAGAAGATACCGTACAAAGCACCGCCCTATCTTGATGGAATATGAGAAACCAATCTCTGCACTATAGAGCACGGAGTTCAGATACCCTCCTTGCCAAAGCAATAGCTAGTAAGAACGTAGTCTTCCATGTGAGCCACTGTGTAGAAATGGATGCTAATGGTTCAAATGGGGGTTCTTGCAAGGCCCGTAGTACTAAGGAGAGATCCCAAGTTGGTGTTGGTGGTCGTACCAGAGGACATAAATGAGTTACCCCTTGGAGGTAAGTTCTCACATATGGCATGAGAGCCAATCGTTTTTTGAAACAAGATAGAGAGGGCAGAGACTTGTGACTTGAGTGATCCAAGGGATCTAGAGTTCTAGGAGAATAGGAATTGGAATTGAAAAGTGATCAGCATTTCTTTCTCTGTGAGCAACATTGTCGGAAAGTCTTCTAGAATCTATGGTAAGTTCTAGCAGATACTGGCTTTCAAGCTGCTCTCATAGTTCCCACTACTGCGTCAGAAAAACCCTTATGCTTTAGTATCATGGTCTCAAAGCCACGCTGTCAAATTTAGGCTCAACGGTTTTGGATGTAGGATTGGTCCCTGTGAGAGGAGATCTGGAAGAGAAGGCAGAATCCAGGGATTGTCTATTGACATTCAGTAGATCAGAGAACTACGTTCTTTGCGGCCATCTGGGGGTGATGAGGATGAGGGTTGTCCTTTCTCTGTTATGCCCTCCATGATTGCTCCCAAAGCGAATAGACTTGGGACGGTTGTGAGTACTCGCCACTTGGGGCTTCCGATTGGTCTTCCCTTGGTGAGGTTGCCGAGCTTCAACCACCACACTAGCGATAACAGTTCTTCTGAATATGCGAATCAGCTGGTGGAGAGACTTTCTTTTCCAAGATGAGAGGATGTTCCACTGTAGCTCTCGGAGATGGAACTGAGCGAGGGGTACTGCGTCCATTGTGGATACCATGACTCCCAGGACCTTCATGCAGAACCTGGCTGTAGGAGTCATAGCCGCAAGCATAGTCCTGATTAGTGCTTGTAAATGTATGTATCTTCTCGTGTGGGAGAGATACCATCTGAGTCAATGTATCAAACTTCATCCCGAGGAAGACTGCTGATTGACTGGGAAATAGGGAAGTTTTGCTTCTGTTGATACACCATCCTAAGTCCTGAAGAATCGTCCTTGTGAACTGGAGAGCTTGTTGGGTCTCCAGGGACAATGGGGCTTTTATTTGGAGGTCGTTCCGATATGGGGTGATTTTGAATGCGTCTCTTTTGTTTGGCTCTTGAGGACATCTGGACATAAGAAAGCTTTGTGGTGGTATGGAGGAAAACTCCAGGTGATAACCGTGAGACACTATTTTGTGCACCCAGGGATCCTGGGTGAGAGAGAGCCATGATTTTTTGTAAAAATCGTAGTCTCCCTCCTATGGCCCCATGGCTGGATGTGGGACCGTCATGCTGAAGTGGTCCTGTCTGTAGTCTTGGTAAAGGGGTTCCGACCTTGCCAAGCTACTCTGGATTTGCCACTCCAGCGGCCTCTTCCGGAGGTCTCGTGTCGGGGAGAAGAAGTTCTAAAGGTCTTGTTTTGTGGGCCTCAAACAACTTCCCTCTGCTAAAGGAAGAGCGGGTTCTAGGTTGTAGTAGAGTGCTCTTGCCGCCTGTCGCTTGACTGAAGATCTTATATAGATCTGGCCCAAATAGTAGTTTACCCTTAAATGGAATGGAAGCAAGGGATTTTTTTGAGGACACATCCGCCGACCATAACTTGAGCCATAGGGACCTCCTGGCAGCTTCGCATATAGAGTCATTGGCTTCCTTGATCTGAGAAGCACACAATGTGAGTTAGCTGCATGGTGTCCCAGATTGAATAGCTTCAAGTAGGGAGTCTGACCATGATTGAATGGCTCTGCTGACCCAGGCTGTGGCGAGAGCCGGCCGTAGTGCCGTGCCAGAAGCCGAGCATAGTAAACCCTCCATCTTTTTGTCTATGGCGTCCTTAAAGTGGACTCGTCACCCAGACACAAAAACAAAACAAAAGTCCTTTTCAAATTAAACATGAAATCCAATTTCAAATTTTTATTAAAGCATTTATAGCTGTTGTAAGCTCATTTAAAAATCTAAGCTGTCAATCAAATATTGTCTGCCACTCCTCTATGCCTTAGGCATAGAGGCGGGGCAGATAATTACTTTCACTTTCCATTCAGCACTTCCTAGATGTCAATGTCCCCACACATTCCCCCAGTTCTCTTAACCATTTAATTGTGTAGCCAGGACATGGGGATAGACATTGGGTCCCCCATTCTGGTGCACAAACAAGATTCTGAGATGATGCAAGGCTTGCCTTAATAACAGTGTCCACAAAATGGCTCCAGCCTGTTTGCTATAATTATGAATTCCCAGACTGAAGAAAACAAGATTAAAATAAATTATATAGTGTAATTAATGTTCATTTTGCTTGACTAATGTGATAAAATAGGATTTTGAATATTTTTTTGGGGTGACAGGTCCACTTTAAAAGATGATGCTTCAGGGACTGGTAAGGCAGTAGTTTTGGAAAGTCTAGATACTGGAGTGTCTACTGACGGCGGAGACATTTTTCTGCAGCTTCGGTATCAAAAGGATAGTTCTTTAAGAATCGTCTATTAGTTTGGAAACGTTTCTCTGGTTTATCCCATTCCTGTTGGATTATTTGATCTAACTGAGAATGAGAAGGAAACACTGGAGACACCTTGTTGTGTCTCTGGAATAGAGATGTAACTGGAGTCTCTGGTTCCTGTAGATGAAGGGTAGCTAGTACTGATTGAACGAGAGAGTCTACGGTTTTGGATGAATGAGTATGAGATTCATCACCCTCCTGATCACTGAGATAACTCGCCTTCCGAGAATAACCCGGTTCCTGTGCTTAGACCAGTCTCCCAGAGCACGCTGACTTGGCTTCAATCAAACAAGTAGCAGGGCACGCGACCAGAAATGCGCAAACAAGGAAGTGATGCGCTAGTAAGGCGGGTAAGGGCGACAGCGCACACAACCGGAGGCGTGAAAATAATTTTGTCGGCTGAGAAGAGGTGGTCTGCACCCTGGGCTTGTCTCTGACCCCGCTCCCCTATGTGCCTGAGGAATAGCTGCCCAGTAGAGAGGGACCCTACTGTGAAGGGTATCTTATAGAGGAGAAGCCTATATACGCTACTCATGTGCTGTAGAGTTTCCAGGCTTCCCCTCTGTCATCCAGCCAGTCGATTCCACCACCTGTGAGGGGAATGCATGATAAGACTGGGTGGTTTGGAGGCAATAAGCACACTCCTAGCAGCCCCGGAGACAATCCCACGTTGGGAGATGACCCTAAGAGACCTGCTACACAGTGTAGTGGTCCTGGGCCTCTCCTATAATTAAAAATTATAGAATCCAATGAGGAAAATCTTGAGTCCTCCCCATGAGGACACAACAAAAAACTGAACAGCATCTCCACATGCCGGGGGGTATAGCCGGCAGGGGAAGAGCAAATATTTTTTATAATTATGGTTGTGTCCTGCCCCAGTGGTACCAGCTATACCCACCCTGTCCCCCAAGCCGACACTGGAGAAATTATTGCTCTAATACAAATTATTTTACTTTATCAAATATTGAACAGACTAATAAGAGTTTTTTAACATTTGAATACTGAGACGTACAATAAATGTAATTTTTTTTTTTACATTTTCTAGGAATGTTCTAGCAGGAAAATGTCCTCTAAAACATCCAATGTATTCATCTAATTGTTCTTCTTTTCTGTACAACACTTTATTATTCACATTAGCAAGCAGCAGGCTTCACTTACCTCCGTAGTTCACACATTTCCCTCTCTTGCTGGCACAGTTTAAGTTTTAATGATGTTACTTCGTGCTGGCATTGTCTGTATTTCTCAGAGTCTTTGTTTTTAGCAGAGAGTTGGGATGCCCTCATTTTCTCAATTTCTGCTTTTAGTTCTAAACATAAAAGAAAAAAGAAATATTAAATTCAATGAAGACGTGAGATGACCCCATTACAGTCTGGTGGAGAAGCTGCTGTCCTGTTGGATACGGAAGTCTAATTTTCAAAAGTCCCCCAGTACCATCACTATTTCCATCCTTCTTTTTCAATTATTCCCAGCCCCAAAGTGGACAGTTGCTTGCAACTTATCTCTTTGTGCACTCAACTGTGCACTTGGTATTAGTCTACTCACTACTGCACAAATGTTCAATTATGTAAAATACACTCAAATTCACAAATTACAGCTTGTTCTCTGGAAGTCACTTATAATCCCTTTATACGTTTTTGAGATCTTGTTATTGAAAATGCGATAAAAATTCACAGTAGTTGGATACTTGTTCTCTATGACTTTTAATGCACAACTCTGTTATACCTTTGTATAATTCATGGAATACTGAAACTGAAGTATTTTGCAGCATATTCAGACCTGACACATTTCACTATACATCTAAAACAGTTTGTTTCAAATAGACTTTAATGGAGTTATTAATCAAAGGTCCAATTTTAGCGCTATGTAAATAAAAAAAAACATCATGAGGACTATAAAAATCTTCAAATGGTTTAAGGGACCTCTGCCAATGACTACTACATGACCTTGACATGTTTTAGATGGTGTATTTTCAAATTTGAGCTATTTCCAGGTTCTGGTTATAATAAATCATTAAAAATTTGAGTTTTTCTTAAAAATTACAAAAATAAACAAATGTAATAACTAAATAAAAGAATAAAGAAGACTGCAGCCCTTATGTATATTACAGGACAGGGTGGCTATGGTGTGCAACCGATGTATCCCTATGGATCTCCACACATGGTTAAAGGAGCCGTTTTTTTAAAGTATGTATCTGTTGATCCAGAACGTACAAAAAAAATTACTTGGCAACAATGTCATTTATAAGAGAGGGTTTTTTGTTGTTTAGTCTTGTAGAGAGCTATGAAAGTCTTTTAACCTCTTTTTATCTTCTTATGTAAGATTTAAACCATTGTATCTGTGGAGGAAACCCGATACAAGTGGCTAATGCCCTACCCTCTTATGGTAAGAAAGTGATTATTTAATTATTTTGCTAATATTTAATGGGCAGTATAGGCGACATGCAAGCGTAGTATTATACTAAGATGCAAGTTGCTCTAGTAGGCATGGTAGTATTTTCGCAGTGCTGGGCAATCATGTGTTTCATGTATTACAATGCTTTTACTTAACCAGATTGAAAGAAGCTCACAACAGCGGTTAATGGAATATTGCAGGAGACAGATTTTAAAAAGGAAACTCTGCTCGAAACATACAGTTTGGAATAAAAAAAGCATGGAGTCCCTGTTTTGTTTCCATCAATTCCTACCAATACAGGGTAACCGTAAATTAAATTTAGCATATAAATTCACTTGAATCTGTGGTTTTATTAGGCTGCCAGCTATTGTGGAAACAGTGTTCAAGTTACGCAAATTTAAAAGTTAAGCTGGCTATACATGCTAGAATCAGATCATTGCCTGATGGTGGTTGTCAGTCAGTAGAAAGCCACATCTATTGTCCAATATGGTCCTTGCCCAATGAGGATCGACAAGTCCCAACTATACATCTGTAAATAATACTGGCCCCTGAATGGCTATATTTAAAGGGGTTGTTCACCTTTAAATCAACTTTTAGTATGACGTAGAGAGTGATATTCTGAGACAATTTGCAATTGGTTTTCATTTTTTATTACTTGTTGTGCCTGCGTTATTTAGTTTTTTACGCAGCAACTTTCCAGTTTGCAATTTCAGCAATCTGGTCGCTAGGTTTCAAATGATCCTAGAAACCATGCAATGATTTGAATAAGAGACTGTAATATGAATAGGAGAAGCCTAGACTTGAATAGAAAGAGGAGTAACAAAAAGTAGCAATAACAATATATTTGTAGCCTTACAGAGAATTTGTTTTTTACTTGGGGTCAGTGACCCCATTTGAAAGCTGGAAAGAGTCAGCAGAAGGTGGTAGATAATTAAAAAAACTATTTAAAAAAGTTGCTTAGAATTGGCCATTCTATAAGGCCATACTAAAAGTTCACTTAAAGCTGAACCACCCAGTGTTCCTGTCCTTTATCTGATTAAATACATTAATATTCTGCTCCAAATCCCATACTTACCTCTTATTATTTTCGCGTTTATGTCTTCATTAACCTTGGCAACATTAATGATAAGACGAGCCTGTTTGGCATAGCGCAGAGTACTTAATGTCTCCTCCACATTAGTGGCAGCGGGGCTGATAGTAGCAATCATTGATGTTTTGGAATTTCCTCCAAGACTCTCCTTCAGCAGCCTTTGGTACATAAACAGATTTAATAAAAGCTTATTGATAACACTAAATAGGAAAATTTGAGCCGAGATGCAGTCTGATTTATTTTGATATATTCTTTCCTGGTCCCACTAAAACAATCTTTTTTGAGATAACAGTTTGTCTTGCGAGGTACCCCAAAATCTTAGATGAAAAGGGCATTTGTGTGGTCGGCGAGTCTAAACATTATAAGCACTATATAAATGCTTTCAGGACAATTTTTATTTTTTGGTGTTACCACTTACCAGGTTAGGACAGATTCCCGATAAGGAATAAATGTCTTTTTGCGAGTCTGTGAGTTTTCTGAAAGAGCAGAGATCACTTTTCCCAAAGTCAGCAGAGACTTATTGATGCTCACTCCCTCCTATAATTACAATACAGCTAATAAAATCTTTTCTTGCTACATTGCAAACATATTCAATTCAGATAACTATACATAAAAAATTCAAAGCAGGTGAAGTACTTGTAGCAAAAATCCATGTAAAAAAAGTGAAAACACATTGAACTATTTTCAGACTGCTCCACCTTTTATTGCTGTGTACAGAAACACTGTTTTAGGAACAAAATCTGCTTGTCAAGTGGTCAGTTTACAAAGCAATACAGGTATGGGATTGGTTATCCAGAAACCTCCAAATTACAGAAAGGCAGTAACCCATAGGCTCCATTTTGTCCAAATAATCCAAATTTTTAAAGATGATTTCCCTTATATCTGTAATAATAAAACAGTACCTTGTACTTGATCCAAACTAAAATATAATTAATCCTTGCTGGAATAAAAAAAACAGCCTATTGGGATTATTTAATGTTTACATAGTTTTAAGGTATGAAGATCCAAATTAAGGAAACATTCATTATCTGGAAAACCCCAGGTCCCCAGCATAACAGGTCCCATGTCTGTATTAACACTAACACAGAGGTGTCGGGATGAAAATGCTGAGATTACAGAGGTCTACAAGATCCAACTTTTAGGTGATATTAAGCACTAAAACAACTCTGCTGGGTACTGCCATCATCTTATAAAAGTGACCTGGTCCCAGAGGACCTGAACTTATAGCACTATGGCCCCAGAGGTTGAAGCATAACTGTGAAATTAGTTCCATCTTTTTTATACTGGAATCTCCAGTAATTTCACGAGAATATGGAAAAAAATTGAGAATTCCAAACCTTTAGTCTCTCGCCACTGGTCTGTGCTGTTGAGCATCGCTCACTTCCAGCCAAGTCCACAAGGTTGATCCGGCTTGTTATTCTGTGATCATGCTCCTGTCCATCCACATACTCCGTCTGTAGAAAAGAGGGTATTTTAACAAATGGTCTCCAACTGTTAAACTTCTTTCTACTCGACATAGCTTAACCTTTTCACCATGTAAATTAGCAAACCTACAGTAAAATGTTGGTGATAAATTGTATCTTAGCTAGTTTCTGCATTTTGTACTAATTTCTTTCTCCTTGTGCTTCTGTGTATAATGTGAAGATTTTCATGTGATATATTAAGGCCACCAGGTCCTGTCTCGCATTATCTGCCAGCCTTTACCTCAAGATTAAAAAAAACACAACGTATAAACATAAAAAATCACACTGAAAAAAAGGAACAACAATAACTTTGGATCCAGAGAATCATGGAAGGCACTTCATCAGATGATATAAAGAGGTGGACCGAACTGAAGAGCAAAGTAGTGGTGGTAGGTGGGACAACCACAAAAAGCTCTCTATACGTAGAATGTGCCTATTTAACTAACGCCACAAACAGAGGTGCTTGTTGTATGCAAAAGCTAATTTATGCAAACCACATTCATTTTGGAACAAAGTGCTTTGGACTGATGTGAAAAAAAGGAGATTTTGTGTACTTGCGGTTAAATCTCTCTCTTCAGTCACTTGGGGGACACAGGGACAGTGGGTATAGATGGTATCACTAGGAGGCAGACACAACCTTAAGAAAGAAACTACCTCCTCCTCCACTGGCTATACCCCCAGCAGGCGGAGCTTTAGTCAGTTTGTACCAAAGTCATCAGAGGTATAGAGTAACATTAACTAAACTTTAAACATAATAGTATCATGTCTAACAGAAGTGAAGGCCTCGATCCAGGGAGGGAAGCCCTGTGTCCTCCAAGTGCCTGAAGAGGAAGAGATTTAACGGTGAGAACACAAAATCTCCTTTTCTCCAAGGGGGACACAGGGACAGTGGGGATATACCAAAGCTGTCCCCTGAAGGCTCCGGTGGGAAGAGGCCTATGTTGAAGTAACCACCACAGCCTCAAGCCCCTTTCTGCCAAGGTGGGTGTCAGAGGCTGCAAGGTATCAAAATGGTAAAATTTGGAAGGGAGTGAATCTAAGTTTACGTTGCAACTTGGCACAGCTATTCCTCGGAGGCTTGATTTCGAAACGCCCAGGATGTACTCACACCTCTAGTGAAGTGAGCCGTAACTCTGCATGTGGATTCCTGACCCTGTGCTGTGTATGTTCATTGAATAGCTTGCTTGATCCAACAGGATATAGCCTGTTTGGTGACCATGGCACCTTGGTGTGGTCCCGAACGAGGGAATCTGATTTGCGAATGTCTTGACTCTATGTAAGAAGTTGAGGAATGGCTCTTCCAGTTGAGCCACTGCAGAGAAATTAATCGAAAAGGTTCAAAAGGTGGGCGTTGTAGTGCCCAGAGTACTAGGGTGAGGTCCCAGATGGGAACTGGGGCCAACACTGGAAGAGCTACATATGCCACCCCTTGGATAAAGGTCCTGACATCCGGAATCACTGCTAGTCTTCTTTGAAGAAGCACTGACAGGGCGGAGAGCTGTGAGTTGAGGGAGCTGAATGACATGCCCATGGATAGTCCTTCCTGTAGAATTGTAGGATATTTGGAATGGAGAATGTCTTGAAAGTGGCTTTGTGTCTGGTACACCATTGTTGTTAGGTGGACCAACTCTATGGTAGGCCCTGGTTCTCTGGCTGCACACGTGTGTGTGTGTGTGTCTCGGCCCTGGAAAAAACCTTTTTGGATCAGAATTTTTGTCCCAAGAGCCACAACGTCAATTTTAGGCTTGTTGGGTTTGGATGGCGGATGGGTCCATGGGTGAGAAGGTCTGAAAGTGGAGGCAGAGTTCATGGTTCTGCCGCCGAGAGGTTTAGTAGGTCTGTGAACCAAGCTCTTGGAAGCCACCTCAGTGCAATCAGAATGAGAGTGGCCTGTTCTGGATAGGAGAGCCAGCAGGGGTAGGATGTACCTCTAGAACTGCTCCCCAGCCAAAGGAACTCGCATCTGTGGTGAAGATGCGCCAGAGGGGTTCCTCTAGGCATCTCCCCTGAGCGAAGTGAGTCGATTTTAGCCAGAAGGGAAGAGAGGACCTCATTTGGGGACACAGCGGGAACTCCTACAGTAAGGATCTTTGGTTCCAAATGTTGTATATTTTCAATTGAAGGTCTGTGAAATGTGACTGGGCATGGGGAACTGCCTGTATCGTAGAGACCATGACTCCCAACACCTTCATGCAGACTTTAGCTGTGTATCGTGGTTTGGAAGAAGGTTCGCTCTAGAGCCTGGAGATGGTGCACTTTTTCTGGCAGAAGTGTGATTTTTGGTGTCTGCTTGTCGAACCCCATGCCTATGAAGTTCATGGATTGGCTGGATATTAGAGATGACATGTCTAGGTTGAGAACCCAACCCATTTCCCTGAGCTTGTCCGAGGATAGTTGGAATGACCCTTGAGTCTCTGAAGGGACAGGGCATTGATTAGGGAGTCGTCCAGAAAAGGAGTGATGGAGATTCCTTGTTTGCGAATCTCGGCTGCAGATGCCGCCATAATTTTGGTAAGGGGGAAGGGGAGCTTGAACTGGTAATGGCGATCTTGGAATGTGAATGCGAATGAATGTGTTGAGCTCTTTGAGGTCTAGGATGGGACGAACTGACCCGTCCTCCTTTGGTACCACAAGTAGGTTGGAGTAATATTCCTGGAAGAGCTTGGCCGGAGGACCGGGGGTGATAACGTCTGCAAGAAGCTGGCTGGAATGACCTCTAGAAAGGCAATGCTCTTGGATGACTCCTGTGGAAGTCGTGACAAGAAAAATCTGCGTGGGGGAAGTGAGGTGAACTCTCTATGTGGAGTAACGAACTCGTGGATACAGGAATCTTGGACCAGTGTAGTCCATGCAAATGTATCAATCTCCCCACTATTGACGACGGATTGTAAGTGGCGTCATGCCGTGGTAGACTTGTCTAAAGTGTGCTTTCCGGGAAGATCTCTGCTTGTTGCTAAACCTCCCCCTACCAGTGAAGGTCTGTTGCGGAGGAGTTGTCGCGGTCTTGGATTGGGAGCAACAAAGGAACTTTTCTTTGCCAAAGGAAGGCTGTGTCTTGTGGTTACGGAAGCAGAGTGCTTTTTCCGCCTGTGGCCTGACTGATGATCTTGTCAAGTTCCGGCCCAAGAGAGTTTTCCCTTGAAGGGGATGCACTTAGTGGATTTCTTGGAGGAAAGATTGGCCGATCATAATTTCATCCAGAGGGATCGGCGGGCGAGACACTTCACAGATTTAGTCATTAGCTTCCTTGATTGTATTGCTCGGCTAACCCAGGCTGTGGCTAGAAAGGGTTTGAGGGATGAGCCTGAAGCCGAGAACACAGAACATAGTGAACCAATTAACCTCTTGTCCATAGAGACCTTGAATGAAGAAGCGCCCGGGACCGGTAGGGCTGTACAATAAGAGCTCCCTTCCAAAGTATAGTGGAGCAAGAACTCCCCCAATTTTCCACAGCCAGAGGAGGGGGGGGGGAGAGAAGGGGGGAGAGAAAGAGAGAGAAGATGGCACAGGGAAGCCCCTGTTCCAGGTTACCTGTCCCTGCTGAAGAGGGTTTCTCTCTCTCCCACGGCATGCCGGCTAGCCTGGTCTCCTGAGGGAAGGAGATATGGTGGCTAGATGGTCTGTTCAAAGCACCCAGTGACCCCGGTGGCAAATCTCACGTTGTAGGGTGCTACAGAGTCTTTATGCAGTGTAAAAAGACAAACACAACCCCAGTTGCCAGCCAAAGCGGAGCAGAGAATTTGTAGTCCTAACCTCCTGAAGACACAACTCAAACTGACTTAAGCTCTGCCTGCTGGGGGTATAGCTAGTGGAGGAGGAGTCAGTTTTTTTCTTAAAGTTGTGTCCTGCCTCCTAGTGATACCAGCTATACCCACTGTTCCTGTGTCCCCCAAGATGACTTGTAGAAAATCGAGTTATTTGGTCATAACAAAAAGAGCTTTGCATGGTGGAGAAAGAACACTACATTCCAAGAAAAACCCCTGCTACCTACTGTGAAATTTGGTGGAGGTTCCATCATGCTGAGGGGCTGTGTGGCTAGTTCAGGGACTGGGGCCCTTGTTAAAGTAGAGGATCAGATGAAATCAACCCAATATCAACTAATTCTTCCCGATATTGTTGAAGCATCAGTCACAAAGTTGAAGTTACGCAGGGGTTGGATATTGCAACAAGACAATGACCATAAACACACTTGGAAATCTACAAAGGCATTTATGCAGAGGGATAAGTACAGTATTCTAGAATGGGCATCACAGTCCCCGACTTGAATATCATTGAAAATCTATGGGATGATTTGAAGCAGGCTGTCCATGCTTGGCAGCCATCAAATTTAAATGAACTGGAGAGATTTTGTGTGGACTAATGGTCAAAAATACTGCCAACCTTGTCCAAAAACTCATCAAAGGCTATCGGAGGCATCTAGAGGCTGTTACATTTGCAAAAGGAGGCTCAACTAAGTATTGATGCAATATCTCTGTTGGGGTACCCAAATTTCTGCACCTGTCTAACTTTGTAATGCTGCATATTGCATATTTTCTATTAATCCAATAAACTTTATGTTACGCTAAAAGACTACTGTTTCCATACGGAATGTTATATATTAAAAGGGAGTTGCTACTTTAAAAGCTCAGCCAATGATTAACAAAACTCCAAAGAATTAAGAGGGGTTCCCAAACTTTTTCAAATGACTATAAATTAACGTACATAACATGCCTTGCAAAAGGATTACGGTTTTCAAATGCAGCTCATTGTAAACTTTAAAGAAAAAGTATGCGGCCAATAAACAGTTCAAGTGTGACAAAAATAAAAGAAAACACTATAGCAAATAAAGGAGAGATTCAGCATGTTGCATGAAAAAATGCTTATTACGCTAAATGACTAGAATAAGCCACTTGTTAAGCTCTGTATCACCAGATCACTATATTATGTACCTTGGTCTGGGTCATGACAAGAGTGAATACAGAATGAGATCTTGAGCTTTTATCATTCATTCCTGTGGCTGCTGTCGCTCTTTGCTTGTTTCCCAACTCCAACCAGCTCTATGGAATACAAAAGTAATTACTTGTCTACAACAGATAAAAGTGGCAAATGGTAAAAAAATTTAAAAAAAAAGACTTATGCTAAGGTCACATTAACCACAGAGAATGGCACTATGAGATTGTGAACACTAGCAATCTGTCAACATGAAGTCATAGCTAAAACTCTACCCTCTTTATTTCAGTTGGACGTAATGCTAGCATCAGTCTCCAGAAAAGATACTGAAAATAAAGGGCTCATCGGTCAGACGTGACAAAAGATGCATAGGACTGAGCCATATAACCTGTCCCATAAAGAGTCAAAAGGGACTGAAAACAGAGCAGTCAAAAAACATATGTTCCACGTAAAAACCAGAGTACATGCATTGCAGCTATTAGCTTCTTCTTACAGGGTCAGTATATCTTGATTTTTAACTTCCCCTATTGTATTCATCTAAAGGAAAATTTTATATAAAAGGATAAATATTTCATCTTGCTTTGTTTAGCCTCTATAAACCCATTCATAAAACTAAAGGCAGTTTCAGGCACTAGAGAAGCCTGGTACAAACC
>CM044437.1:106853713-106868627 GCA_024363595.1 Xenopus borealis
TGTAATGAAACCCAGAGATTCTGCTCAGCAGGGACATAGATAAGAAATGTATCCATTAAAGGTCATCAGTCAATTAGTTTAGAACAGTTTCAATATTAGAATAACGGTTACAAATAGAAAATAGACAGTAATTGGAAAACGTTCATTCTGGTGATCTATCTGAGAACAACTAGTTATTTGAAGGTTAACAACCCCTTTAACTTGAAAAATATACTAAACACTCAGTAGGGTGCACGCTACGGAAGCAGAAAACGGATTCCTCATTAGAACACCTGCATCCATAACCAACCCCCACCAGTCATTTCTAGCTGCCTACATCAGCCACATCCCACTGTGCCCTTATACAAGTATGGGACCTGTTATCCAGAATGCTTGGGACCTGGGGTTTTCTGGATAACAGATCTTCATACCTTAAGCCTACTAGAAAAACATATAAACATTAAATAAGCCCAATAGGCTGGTTTTGTACCCAATAAGAATTAATTATATCTTAGTCTGGACCAAGTACAAGCTACTGTTTTATTATTACAGAGAAAAAGGAAATCATTTTAAAACTTTGGATTATATGTTTGCAATGGAGTCTATGGAAGACAGCCTTTCCGTAATTTGGAGCTTTCTGGATAATGGGTTTCCGGATAACTGATTCCATACCTGTACCTCCCTATGTGTTACACCACATTCACAGCTCCATCAGGGTCAATCAAAGTGACTTATGTCCCTGCTTGATAATTTCCTCAAAATGGCACCTGCCTGTATACTTTAATGAGAAATCCAAATGAATGAGGTAAGCAAGATTTAAATCATTTATTTAGTGTACGTTCAGTTCATTTTGCTTGGCTAACATCATAAAGGAGGATTTACAATTTATTGGGTTGATAGGGCCCCTTTAAAGTGGACCTGTATGATAAAAGCTCTTTTCAAATTAAACATGAAATCCAATTTCTATTTTTTATTAAAGCATTCATAGCTCATTTAAAAAAATCTCAGCTGTCAATCAAATATTGTTTGCCACTCCTCTATGCCTTAGGCACAGAGGCAGGGCTGACAATTTCTTTCACTGTCCATTCAGCACTTCCTAGATGTCACTGCTCTCCACACATTCCCCCATTGCCTTCACTGTTTAATTGTGTAGCCAGGGCATGGGGATGGACATCCGGTCCCCCATTCTGGTGCACAAACAAGATTCTGAGATGATACAAGTGTCTACAAAATGGCTACTGCCTGCTTGCTAAAATGATGAAGTCCCAGACTGAAGGAAACGATTCAAATTTATATAGTGTAATTAAAGTTCATTTTACTTGACTAATGTGATAAAATAGGTTTTTGATTTTTTTTTGGGTGATGGCTCCCCTTTCAAGGAGAATTAAATTCACACAGCAGAGTTCCACACAGTCATCTTCGGGGTCTTCAGTAAGCGGACTGGGAGAATTTTGCCGGTTTGCGACAACTGTGCATGCGCTGAAATGGACATAAATTGGTGATCTCCCAGGCAACCGAAGAGGTTGAAGATGGAGTGGAGATGCGTGGACTTCCACTGCCTGAATCTGCGATGAAGTGGAAGTATAAAATATGGGGCATTTCCCGATGGGGGCAGTTAGGCTGGGGGGAGGAGTCTACCTGCGGTGTGGTATAATGCACATTTTTCTTTCCCCAAACCTATACTTCTATGACAAATTCCCTGAACAGTAGTCAGCTGCTATGGTGTTTTGGTTTAAAATATACTTACTCGTTATTCTCCATCCAAAATGGGTTAGTTTAAGGGTATAACTACACAACAGTTTTTGGCTGGATCAATGCCCAGCGACAAAAAGCAGGCGACAAATTGGACAGAGTTCCACACGTCAAATTCTAATTGGATTGTCGTAGGTGAGAACTACACAGTCTGACTGTCGGATGAAGACGCTGCTTACTGCGTCCACATCCGACAGTTGTGTTACGTCGGATATAATGTAGTTCTTACATGTGACTTTTCATTCAGTCCAAATAGAATTATGACCCCTGCGTTTGTCTGATTTGTCACCTGCGTTTCGTCGCTGGGTGTCAAACCAACCAAAAACACTTGTGTAGTTCTACCCTAAGACAAACCAATATGGATTATTAGGGCTGGACCTGTTAACAGCGCTCCCCAACTCTTTAAACCCTAACAGTAATGGATCCTGCTAAATGAGTATGCATATTCCACTTGAACAGTAATAAAATATCAGAATAACCAGTTACGATGAGAAATAAATGCAAAAGAAAAGCCCTAATTCTACATTTATTGTTATTTTGTTTTAATAGTACACCGTTATTGTCCTAGAAACATTTTACATCATGTTGCTGTCATACTGGACGTTTAGGCTAAACACGGATACATGAATGACTTTATTCATATATATGCACATATACACCATTATGACAGTGTCACTTTACACAACAGGTAAAACGCTGCATACAGTGCACAATGCATTTTAGTATATTAAAAGAACAGAAATGCATAATATGATATTATATGAAATAAATAAAATGACCTAAACGGTCTATAATTTAACGAAAATAAAAAATATACAGCATGAACATAAATGGTCTAGAAAGTTTAGACTTTACAGGGTAGCGGATATACATCATTACTTCGCCATAAAGACTCTAAGGCAGAAGAGAGCAATATAAAATATAAAGAAAGTGCAAGAATGAAAATAAAAAAGAAAAAGAGTGTTTTGTTTTGTAGTGAGAGCTGGGGAAATGAAGTGCTTCATGCACCATGAAAAGCTTCATGCTGAAATGTCTTTTCAGTTCCAAATACTACGAGCCACTGAATTTCTAGACCGTTTATAGGACTCCCTCCAACCCTGAAATGTCAACGAGAAGAGAACCCTTCATTGTCAGCTGCAACGTGCCAGTGGCCCTACTGATAGCACAGGAAGGGAACCACATATTTTTGCATATACGTAAATGAACTTCATGAAACAGAACAAAAAAACAAACACTGATTAATTCTAGCAGCACATACCCATCATAAAAATCACACATACAGCTCTGTAAATGTTTGGCTGCACTTCAATAATCATGCAAAGTGTCTCTAAACTGAAAGGTGTTTGTGTAGGGAACAGCACAACAGCTATACAAATAATCACCTTGATTTTAACTTTCCCTTTAAATCCTCAGTTCCAGCTATTACCTGCCTGTATTTTCTAAGGTTTGATGTAAATATACAACTTTATAATCAGCCATGATGCTAGTTGTACATTACCTTGAACGACATTATACAGGCAGATATTGGGGTGGAATCTCAAATATAAAACACTCGGTTTAACCATTAAACTGTAACCTTGTAAACAGAGCAAAATTAAAATATATGTAAAACGCTAAACTGCAAGTGCACGGCCCAAACGGACACAAACCCAAATTGACATTTCCACTTAGAAGTAGTAATGCAGTGGGGATTATATACAGTTATGAATGGAGATGTGCAATAAATGGTATGCTTTTCTGTTCTGTAACTGATATAACTATGAGTGAATGACAAATTATAAACCTCTGTAAGGCCACTGCCAAGGGGTATTCAGAATCAACTTATTTCATAAGTGAAATGATATAACCAATATTCTACAAGCTTAAGGCAGGGGATGATTGAATTATATTTCGTAGGTGAACTACAACACCATTCTGGCTCCTAAGTCCCCAATTACCACAATTTGTAGGGACTTTTCTACTATTCCAGGGCAAACAAGTGACAGCTCTTGTTATGAAGTTATGTTTGTAAAACATTGTGACTTTTCATTTAATACCCATAGATAATAGTTTTTCTGGTCCTTTAAGTGTTGCATCACTGCGCTGACCCTTCAGATGAATGGATGGTGACATAAAAAAATAGGAGCAGTTCTATAAAATGCGAATTAATAAGCGAATAATCATTTATTTGTGATGCAATGTAAGATGTGGCAGCACATATAAATCCCTTTCCAGTGCCTTCTGCTTCTTCCTGAAACTGCTCAGACTTTCTCCGTCTCATACTTGTGTATGGCAACGCCTGGTTAATATGGAAAAGAGCCAGAAAGGGTCTCAATCATCTGCATCCTCGGTGACACAATGTATGAAAGAACACACACACAATTCACTTTCTTTGGCTTCCTCACATTGCACTCCAATTCCTTTCAGGTTTCTGAGGCTGCAGTTGCTGAATTGCAGGCCTTCCTGTAGCTCTGAGGGTTCGTCTGCAGCATTATGTATTTTGACAGCTGAATGTAAAATGCCAGTTTAGCTATTTAGTGCCAGCTTGGATTGGGTGCAGTCCAGATCTACACATTGTAAGTCCACAGTGATACAGTTCTGTCAGCAGAAGAAGAGAGGAAGGAGAGATCTTGTGTATGCCATCGGCACTGGATCACCTTGTCCTTATGCTCACCTACTTCAATGATGGGAAGCGGCTTTGTAAGGTCACCTGGAGGGATACAGATTGCAACAGTTTCATCAGGCTTTTCCAGCTATATGACAGTAGCATTTATGATCGTAGCATTTAGATGTCTGTCTAGAGAACAATGCAAATAGGTATGCTTATGTTTCTACTCTGCTGTGTCAGTGACTGATAGTCAGCCTGAATGCAGTAGACACATTCCTCACCAAACATAACTCTGCCCTGTATTGCAACTCTTTGACCTCCCTCTAAAGGAATTATTACATGTAAAGGTCTTGCAAAATAAAAAAGGTTCCTAATATAGTTAGCTAGCCAAAGATGTAATGTATAAAGACTGGAGTGACTGGATGTCTAACATAATAGGGAGAACACTACTTCCTGCTTTGCAGCTTTCTTGGTTTCCATTGACTGGTTACCAGGCTGTAACCAATCAGTGACTTGAGCGGGGGGGGGGCACATGGGCCTGACACCTGCTGATGATCAATTATCACTGAACAGTTATGTCCCATGTGGTCCCTGACTAACTCAGAGTTAGAAAACTGAAAAGCAGGAAGTGGTGTTCTGGCTGTTATGTTACACATCCAGTCACTCCAGCCTTTATACATAAAATTTTTGGCTAACTAACTATATTAGAAACATTTTTTATTTTGCACAGCCAATCTATTTACCCAGTTTTATTTCTACAATGAACTGTTCCCTTAAAATACTGGAAGGCCACACTGTTCATCAGGAAAGGCTGGGGTGGGGTGTACATGCTAGCAATCTTTGTCTCTGCAATAAAGTCACGGATTGGGGATTTGTGTCATTTTAACAAACACTATATAAAGTAGGTTTTTGTTTTTTGTTTTTTGTTTTTTAAAGATCAATATATTGGTTAAGTTTTTCTGCCAATTTCTTCCACAGCAGAAGGGCTTTAATTGAATGTAATGTCCGCTTTTTCACAATATCTTCCAACTAGACCATGTGACATCTAAATGGCTTAAAAAAATTGTGGTATACAGTGTAAGTTTGGAGAAATGTTATATAAATGTTATATAAGGAATTACCTTGTAAGTCTGTTACTTTGATTTTCATATCATAGGAACCAGTGAGAAGGTAATGAGCTCCAGGTGAAAAGCGAACAGAGCGAACATCACTGGAGTGTGGGTGATAGCTCTGCACCATGCGGCCTCCTCGGATATCATACAGCATGCAGCTAGAATCCTCTTGCCCAGTTGCGAGGAGTCTCCCACTAGGATCAACGGCCACCGAGGCCACCGGACTGCCTAAATTGAAGCACAGAAATTGGTACCAAGAGGACAAAAACAATAACCCAAAAGCTATATGCAGTAAATATGGTTTGGTCTTACCCCAAGGGCCCTGTACAAGCTACTATGTGATCTAATTGTTGGCCCTTCAGGTAAACATTAGATTAGCCAACAGCTTAAATCATCTAAGACTCCACTTTACTCTGGCAGTCCACTTGGGCACTAACTAAATATCTGGTCAGGTCTAGAATTTCCACTTGAGATGAAAGAAAGATGCAGGTAAATAAGGCAGTGTGTACTGTATGGCCTTTAACTACATCCTATTTCTAATTCCAAGTACAGGTCAGTGCAAGGCTTCCATGCAGCACACGTAAAACAACAGCCATAGTTCTTTGGCAAACAAGACTTTTGTGACTATTTTCAGGGACAACCACAATAGTCTAAACACCTGTGCCTGGGTCTCACTTATATATGGGACCTGATATTCAGAATGCATGGGACTTGGGGTTTTCTGGCTAATGGATCTTTCTGTTATTTGGATCTTCATACCTTAAGTCTACTAGAAAATCATGTGAACATTAAATAAACCCAATAGCCTGGTTTTGATTCCAATAAGGATTCATTATATCTTAGTTTGGATCAGTTCAAGGCAGTGTTATAATAACAGAAAATCATATTTTAAAAATGTGACTATTTGAATAAAATGAAGTCTATGGGAGATAGCATTTCCATGATTTGAAGTTTTCTGGATAATGGATTTCCTGTTAATAGATCCCATATCTGTACCAAAATAAGATTTCCTAGAATGATGACTACAGATGATGTTCACAACAAGTTCTATTCATTGAATGCATGGCTAACCAAGAGCCAATCTATTAATCATTTGTCTGGAGAGTAAACTGACAATTTTCTAAACAGCCCTTTACCCAAACAGACTACGGTCTATGGTGACAAGCATCCCATTGTCTGAAGTCCTACCTAAAAATGTCTTCACACCCAAAATATGTGAGACAAACTATAAAAGGTGAGACTGGAAACTGTTAAATAGAATGTCAAACAAATCTTGAATCCGTCTCATATCCCATCCATCCTTTTACGACCCCACCAAATCAACCACTATATATCTATCAGAGTTCCTGCCAACAGTTTTCCTGTCAGCTTAAAAAGGACAAGTCTTGTGAAGGCCTAGTGAAGTTTTCACATAGAAAGCTAGCACAAGGCCAGTATTGGTCCAAGTCTATGGGGCAGATTCACTAAGATCTGAAAATTCGGCAGCGTTAGCTTCACTAGCGTTTGCCAGGTGAGTTTTCGCCAGCGCTACGCAAATCCACTAAAGTGCGAATTTACGATCAGGTCAGCGAATGGTAGCGTAGTTGCGCTAGTTTTACTTCGCTAGGCAGATCTCTGTTACGCTAGCGAAGCCTAATTTGCATACGGCGGGAACTTTAAGTTATAATAGAAGTATATGTTACAGCCACTACATTCCACTACACAAGCCCAGGAAACCTTTAATAAATTATATAAAGTTGTCCTATTGCCCTACATGTGCCCCTGTATAGTTGTGTTGCCATATGTTAGGAAATGTAGGGGGGAAGAAGGGTAACCCCCAAAAAAATTATCGATCTTTTTCAGACTATCACCCTCCTATGCTAAAATACGCCAGCGGTTTTTTTTACATTTTTTTTTTCCAACATCTAATCTATTGTATTGAACTCCGCCTGGTCTGACAGGCGAAGTAACGTCTAGCGCAGTGATTTTCAACCTTGTGCCTGCAGCTGTTAAGGAACTACAAGTCCCACAATGCAATGAAGGAGTCTGACAGCCACAGTCAGGCAAATGCATTGTGGGACTTGTAGTTTCTTAACAGCTGGAGGCACAAGGTTGAAAATCACTGGTCTAGCGTAAGTGCTAACGTTGAGGAAAATGGTCATCTTAGTGAATTTGCGAAGTTACGATCCTTCGTCAGTGCGCAACTTTTACTTCTCTAGCGAAAATTCGCCAGAGTCCGTGTTAGTGAATTTGCCAAGTTGCGAAATGACATCACGCTGGCGAATTAGTACTAGCGTTAGACGCTTCACGCTTTAGTGAATCTGCCCCTATGTTTCAGTTTGAATGCCAGTGTTAGCATTTGGCTTTATAGTTTGTTAGATGTCATAACGACCTAAAAGCAAAACATAAAAAAACTGATTAGGTAAAGAGTGTGGCTACTTCTTTGAAGTCGATGTTTTGTCGGTTTCTGGGGGAATTGATCTAAACTCTAGGGTTAAACCCAACAAAAGATTTGAATAAAAAAGTCAGATGAATCTCTAAAGCTACAATGCATTGCAAAACATTACATAACATTTCAGGCACACATAACAATTGAATGTATTTTACCAGTGCCATGGAAAGTCGTTCCAATAACTCGCACACAGCTGGGTACTCGTAGGTCCCAAAACCTCACTGTTTTGTCCTGGGATCCAGATGCAATCATCCAGCCACTCCATGTGTAAAGTGCCAGGATATGCCCTGCCAGAAAATCATTTCTTTAATATGTAAAAGTTTCATACAGTGTAGTAAAGCTTGCAATCACGGTTTAAATAGGAATGATCTCTTTTGAACTACACATTCATGTAACCACTGCTAAAGGGAAAATACAAGTAGGCTAAAAGGCAACTAAAGTCTAAAATAGAATAATGTTAGAAATGCTGTATTGAGTATACTAAATATAAACATGAAGTTACTGCACCAGAAGCCTAATAAGACAAATGATTTATGCAGGGGGCTGTCATCTTGTAACTATGTTATACATCTTTGCAAGACCAAGACTACGCACATGCTCAGTGTGATCTGGGCTTCAGTTGTGAGGTTAAGCTTAAGGATCATCATAAATGATGAAAACAGCACAAGTCAAATAATATCTGCCATAGAAGCCAATACAGCAAGACTGACTAATAATCAGAATATACAGACTGTACTGGGTATGTGGATACAAATCTACACTGTTGGTGGCTTCTCTACAGGGAAACAAACAAATCTGCTGGAGCTCTGGGAAGTAAGGTGGGTGGCCGTTTGAAAGTATGATTGTTTCCCTGCAGAGCAGTCAGGGGCCGTCTGACATTTCCTATCTGGAAATGTCAAAGCACGTAAAACGAAGGGAGAATTTCACTGCATACAGTCAGGTTTATTATAAAAACAATAGACATTTTTTTATTAAAAAATATTGAGATAGATTTATTTTTCATTAAAGTAAAAGTTGGATTTTTTTTTGCCTTTAAGCTGGTTAGGGAATAATTTACAGGTAAAAAAAATACATGTAAACGGTTTACACGTTAAATGATAAAACTGACATTTAAAGAGTTGAAGGAAAAGATTTAAAGGAACAGTAACATCAAAAAGTAAAAGTATTTTAAAGAAATAATATAGAGTACTGTTGCCCTGCACTGGTAAAACAGGTGCGTTTGCTTCAGAAACTCTACAATAGTTCACAGTATATGGCTAACTGCTGTGTAGCCATGGGGCAGCCATTCAACTTTGAAAAAGGAGAAAAGGCTCAGGATACACATCAGATAACAGATAAGATCTGTAGTATGTACAGAACAAAATCGGTTATGTACTGTGTATGATTGGCTGTTCCTATGGCTACACAGCAGATTTTTCATATAAACAATAGTAGTGCTTCTGAACCAAACACACCAGTTTTACCAGTGCAGCTCAACAGTGCATTAAGTGCATTATAAAGACATTCCTTTAAAAATTCATTTTTTTGTGTTACGGTTCCTTTAAAAAAAGAAAATATCACTTCTAGTAAGTATACAGGCAGAATGCCATCAATTATTGGAATACAATCTCTTTAAAGGTCTAAAATAGAACTTAAAATAGTAAAATTATTAAGTTTTCTAGATTCTATTTTAGTTCTATAATTTATGCAATGGTACACTAACAATAAATATATATGTATCAGTGTAAAATGTTTGAGTTGACCTTTCCTATCCAGAATAATACAAACCAGCATATATTATTATAAGCAAGTTTACAATTGATGTGGATCTGGCATAATCCAACTAGGCAAAATGCTACATACTGCCCATAAAGATGCCTAGTCATTGAAGCCTGAAGAATTGATTTCACAGAAGCAAAGTAATGCAATTTTTTCATATTTTTAAAGTAATCTGATTTGCAGTGAAGTGGAAAAATCCTGAGAGATTAATATAACATGTGAAATATAACATGGATATTTGTAGATTTGCCATAGGCCAAATCTTGTATGTTGCACAACAACTAGTTGCTGTGGGACATTTTGCATTGCAGAAGATAATTGTTAGGTTTACACACCCTGGCAGAATTTATTTTAACCATTTTTCAGAGAATATGAATGATAACACAAAACCTTTTCTTTCACTCATGGTTAGTGGTTGGCTGAAGCCATTTATTGTCAAACAACTGTGTTTACTCTATTTAAATCATAATCACTACATAAACTACCCAAATAACCCTGATCAAAAGTTTACATACCCGGGTGATTTGGCCCGATAACATGCACACAACTTTAGGGTTTTTTTGTGTTATCATTCATATTCTCTGAAAAATGGTTAAGAAATCCTAAAGTCTGCTAAACTTATGACCACAACTGTAGTTGTATTCCCCAGGCCATTTTCTGCTTACAAAAGAACTGGCATGGGGTACCTGGTTAGCTTTTATAATGACTGTGCTGAGAGTGTGAAACACTTGGTACCCCAATGATATTAACTCTCATTCTGCTTTAGAAGGTGATCCTTGAATGCCCACTCAAGAAGTAGTCTGAGAAAATACTGTAAGCATCTCTCTATTCCAAAACTACTTAGAATTGATGTCAACTACCAGTACATGAAGTTATGGCAATGTATGCCCTAATGGTATGCAAAATGGGTGGAGAGAGGCAAAGTATCACCTATGCATTCCTTACCTGTATGCCCACTGAGCGCATGAAGGCCTTGACCACGCTGACAGTCTGTAGTGTAGATGTTACAGTCTCCAGCACCTGCACTGATTAATATGGCCCCACCACTCTCTGGTCCTTCCATAAAAGCCAGATCCCTTATAGTACCATCATGCATGCTGAATTCCAGGTCTGGACCTACAGAACAAATAAATAGGAAGCGGTTAGAGAAGAGAAATATTGTTGAACTGTCGGTAGGGGATTTTCATCTCTGTGTGTCAGGCTTTCTCAATATGATCATAAGAAGGAAAGTATCCAGAAAGGTGTAAAATATATTCCGTACAACACACACAAAACAAAAGAAGTTATGTTATCTGGCAATTGATAATGAGTACTGTTAGCTTTCATTTATCTAATGCAGAACATTATACAGTCACTATAAGGTAAAGAAAAGCACCTCATTTATCCCTTAAATCAGTGATCCACAACAAGTAGCTCTCCAACCCATTGGATGTTGCTCTCAGTGGTCCAAACAAGGGCTTATTTTTGAATTCCAGGCTTGGAGGCAAGTTTTTGGGCAGTAAACCATGTGAACTACCCAACAGACCCACTTGCCAGCTACCAAAAGCCAATCACAAACCTTATTTGACACCACCCAGGAAAATGTTTCATGCTTGTGCTGCTCCCCAAATCTCTGAATGTTACTCACCGGTGAAAAGGGTTGGGGTTGGGGACCCCTGTCTGGTTAAGGACACTTTTCAGAGATCATACCTGGACTGGTGACCAAAAACCCAATTAGCCCTGACATTCAAGTTACAAGTAGCCACTTCATCAGAGCGGGATTAAGCCTAACTGGAGCCCTAGGCAGGGTAATGTTTTTGGTGCTCCCACCTTTAGAAATGTTTTAAAGTATGGGGACCACCATTCAACTCAGTTCCTGTCTAACTAAGGTTAGAAGTTACTGTTTTTTCTTAGCTGAACTTTAGGCTTGGTCATGCAGCCATCACTGCCTCCCACACCTAGTCAGACAGTCCCAGACCTTTTACAATCACTTTGCAGCCAGATGAGAATCAACCAGAGAGTTATTTTATGGTTCAGCTCAGCTGTAGTAACTTAGCAAGATATACTAGGCAAGCAGGCACCCTCGGGGAGGAGGAAGACTGTGGCAGCAAATGGTAGTAGCATACTACCAGCATACAACTGTGCTGCCAGGCAGTCACACCACAATGCAGATTGTTTCTAGAAATGATTGTATAGCCAGGTTAATGTGTAGGACTTGTTGCTTTAGTCTATTTCTTGTAAGGATTTTACCTGTTGCATTGCAGGTCTCAGCACTGAAAGGCAACACTTTGACATATTTATCATTGGAGCCTGTGGCCAACAGCTGCCCACAAGGGCTCCAAGCCACACAGTAAATAGAGCCCTTGTGGTGCTTGTTCCTCTTAAATCGAACCGTGGGCTGCATGGAAGGGTTTGCAACACTGAAAAAAAAAACATTACAAGTTAGTCTGATGGACTGTGCGTGTGCAAGAGTCATTAAAAGTCCAAGTGAGTTGTCCTCACCTAGTGTCAATCACATCGGGGTATGCACAGACTCTCAGTGTTTTGGAGTTGGACCCCACAGCATACAGAGAACCGCTAGGATGGAAGGCAACAGCACGAATAGCCTGGGTGTCCTCAAGGGTGTTTAGGCAAACAAACTGTTGCTTCTGCTTCTTGTCAGTCTATAAAATACAGAAAGTATGTGACTAAGATACAATATATTCAGATGTTTTTTTTCTGCCTATAAAAGGTGTCAACCATATTTGCCTTCCCTACCCTTATGCCTGAGGAACAGCAATCATTTTCTTATAGATCACTGCACTCCTAACAAATTGTCTATAATGATGTAGCCTGTACATTGGAGTGTGAATCAGAATGCAAAGGTTGTCTTAATCATATTTTCCACAAACTGGTGAAACACAAAAATAAATCATCAAAGCTTAGTGTAACCCTTGCTGAAGTGTTGACCAAAATGCTTAGAAGCACATTTATACCAGCACTCTAACCCACATTGTGGAGTTGACCAGCTGCTGGGCGCAATAAAAAGTCATATTAGGCAAAAATAAAAATGATGCTGCTTGCTTGAATTGTGTTTTTGTTTTTTAAATGGAGGAAATAAGATTTAATTAAATGTATTCAGTGTAAAGTAAGTATAGTTTAATTTTAAAATACAATAGAATTGCATTTGGAATTATTTCTTAAATTAACAGGAACACAAATATAGGTTCTATTAGAAGTCGAGACGTCAGTGTTTACATGTTGGGTAGACATCCCCCTTGAACGCTACTATGAGGAGGAAATGGTTTGTTTCAAATTGCTCACTTACCTCTGAACATCTTCTGCCTCCAGTGCCTGAAGAATCTTCTAATTGAGCCTGTTCTATTGCACTGCTAAAGGCAAATCGCATGCAGATATGGTGTCAATTAACCACAAAGTAGTAACTGAAAATTACTGAATTAAAAACAAAAACATACAGTATAACAAAAGATAATGCTGGAATTGATTTAAATTGCACAATACATAATAGATTGTATAGTAAAAATGTACCCCCCTATTGTTAAATACATTGGTATCAGAGGAGTTCAATTACTATATAAAAAGACACAAGGCTAAATGTCATTGGAACTTGGAGTTTACTTTAAATATCCATATTTTTTTATAATAGGGGGTACATTATTTTTCTAATACACAGGTTTTGAGTCCAGCCATTACATTATGGACACAAGTAACATCACTGGGCACTATTTACATCACTAAAAACGGTGTGCACAGATAATAATGTAGCCCTATTTTAAAATAAAAGAATATTAAAAATCACAGAAGAATTCTATGACTAAATACATTCACAAGGCTGAAGCCTTAGTGCTTTTATACAGGCCATGGATCTTCAAGGAAAGAAAGAGACAGCTTAAATCCATGTTTTAGTCATTTGAACTTACTTTGCACTTCCAAACACTGGAGACTCCTCTGGAAAAGGAATGTAGCTTGTGGATCCTCGTTTGCAAGGTGTGCTGGTATTGATGCTCTGACCATCAGGCTGTTGATTGCCCCTCTGTAGCACTGCTGTACCCACTGGAGAGTGACCATTAGGGGCTGTAATGCTGCTTTCCATTGGGCCATTATGTAGTTTGTTCTTAGGTTGAATACCTTCCTCAAGGGGATCCATCCCCACATTCAGTTCTCCCAACTTTTTGATAGACCTAGATGCAGAAAAGACATTAAAGCTTAGGCTACATGGTAAACCTCAACATTACTCTAACTATTAGGCGGCAATGACCAGTGTTAATATATTTACACTTGCACCCTGTACCAGATAGAAGAGAAAGATTACCCTACCAGCTGGCACTAATGCTTACTTGCAGAGCTGGGTATAAAGAGAGCAAAATCATACTAGACGTAATAGCATTGTTACAAACTTTAATTTCCACAATGACTCACATGTTCTGAAATAAACAAACCTGAAAGGATGAGAACCACAAACATCTGCAAGGCATTGCAGGAACAGGACACTTGGCTGCATTTGCTGGGTTTGTGGCAACACAACCAATTACATAGTCTACTGATGGAACAAACCTCTAATCTCGGCTAAGAATTAATTAAATGGACAATATATATACAGCATATCTGGTAAAAAAAAAATCAGATACCTGTTAAGAAACTGCTCAGTAAGATTCTGTGGATGTTCTGCCTCTTCAGCCTGGTTTACACCTCCCTCAACAAGCATTTGTTGGTAAAGCTGCCTCTGTTGTTCCTTCTGTTCCAGGTGCTGCTGGTAGCGTAATTTCTGACGATAGTATTCCTCAAACTGCTCTGTGGATTCTCGAAGCTGCAAAGATTAAATTCTCAATGGATATGCCCCCAGTATAACACCATCAGACTGCTTTGGTGAATACCCATTATTAGAGCAACTATCATGAAAATGAAAACTGAATATAGGCTTCATCATGCTGATAAGAACATTTTTATATAAAATCAACTAAATATTCTGATTGGTTTCTGAAATAAGCAGGCTACATTTCATTAACACTTTTAGCATCTTTCGCTCTCATGCAGGAGTCGAGAATCTGATTTTGATTTACAGTTAGGTTTAATACAACCTCTGGGTCTTCTTTTGCCTACAAAATGCATTAGATCTCACTCTTTTAAAATGATCAGAAATCTCTCCCTACATGAAGGATTTGTGCCAAAGTCAGTTATTTTGTTTCTGCTGGAATCAGTGAAAACAGATGTTGAGAGGAGAAATGTGAAGATAAACTTAATTATTTCAGAAATGTCAACTGATTTTATTTAATTTGATGGAAAAAATCAGTATAATTAAAGGGATACTGTCATGGA
>CM044437.1:106892394-106910134 GCA_024363595.1 Xenopus borealis
CTCTCTCTGTGCCTTTGCGGTTGTCAAGCGGATCCGCAGACATCCAATCGGAAGCAGCTGTTTGAGGACCCAGCAAATGCGCCTGCCTTCAAAACTGCCTGATTCAAAGTCGGCCCTGTGAAAAGGGGGGCTAAGGGCGGACACTGAGGGGTGAGCTACAGGAAAACTATACTCCCCTCCCAACAATGTAGGTCTCTATAAAAATATATTGCATAAAATTGCTGCTGTAAAACCCTGCTTCATGTAAATAAACCATTTTCATAATAATATACTATTTTAGTAGCATGTGCCAGTGGGTAACCATAAATAGAACATGGCCATTTTAAAAAATAAGGACAGCCTCCTGGGATCCTAGGACTCACAGTGCACATAAACAAACCTTAAAAGTTAGGTCACATAAGCCAATTAACAGTTCTGGCTTTAGCTTCCACTCTTCTTTCTGTTACAGTTAGAGCTGTAGTATTTCTGGTAGGGTTGCCACCTGGCTGGTATTTTACCTGCCTGGCCGGTATTTTTTATGTTTGATCCCAATGTTATTATTTGGGAAAAAAAAGATAAATATATAGGAAGGCCGGTATTTTTTTCAGGAAATGTGGCAACCCTAATTTCTGGTCAGGTGGTCTCTGAGGCAGCACACAGACCATCACGAAATAGGGGCTCAAGGTAAGAGATGTAAAAGGACAAAAACAAAAGTTTTCCTTTAAGAAAAAGGAGGAATGTAAAACTTTTTTTTTTGGATAGAGAGGTTAGGATGGCACAGGGAGGATAGAGAAAATGAGAAGCAAAGGATAGATTAGAGAGAGAGAGGGAGCATACTGTATTTTACGTATTTTACATTGTTTTTCTGGTCCCATCAAATTTTCATGCATTTTAATGGGTGTTTTCCCCTGATTTTACATTTTTCCCTGGATTTTGTCCTGGTGTTCATAAAACTGCCTGTTTGTTCTCTGTGAATGTTACTGTTCCTGACAAGTAGAGGTTTAAAATACTAACTAGATCTGTGCTGTAATCAGTGAGAAAGAATGTGATATGTATACTGTGTGCACACAATCTGTTGCCCTGGTGTTGACATGCTGTGGTCCTGCCAGGCCAATAAATTCTCAATCATGGATCCGCACACACTTTTTTATCTGCAGTGGGGAAAACCCCTTTCCATTTATTTAATTTTTACCACCATTGTCAACGTTTCGGGGGGCACAACCTCCATTCATCAAAGGTCCTGATGTCAAGGGGCAAGTCAACCCCAAAATAAAAGGTTGTCTTATCAAAGAAAACAATTCTAAGCAACTTTCCAATATACGGTAAAAATTTTAAGTGCTTTTTAGTTATTTGTAAAAAAATAACTGCTATTGAAAGCATCATTTGCTGAACTTCTGCTTGTTACAATGTTACTTGTTAAACAATGTTGCAAAAACCAGCAAAGACAGGCCTGTTAATCAGCTGCTTTGTATTACATTTTATCAACAGCCTGAGCCATCAGGACATAGAATAGAAAGGGACAAACACTGGTTTCAATAGTATATATACATATACAAATAACTTAACCATAGAAAAAAATTAATAAAGTAAGTTGCTTAAAATTGTTTTCTTTTAATAAGAAAAACATTTTTTTTTCTTGGCTGACATTCTCTTTAACACATTTTCCTGATTTTACATTTACCTGGATTTTACACTATTTTTTTCTTGGTCCACTGAAAAATGTATAATGGTGGTTCTGCTGTATGTTATTTAGGAAATGGGGGTAATGATGTAATGCACGTAAAGGAAGAAAGTATGACACAAGGAAAGAATGGTATATAGGAGAGTAAGGATATGAGATGAAAATGTTATATAGAAGAAAGAATGGAAGATGGAGCAAGGAAGAAAGAGTACTAGTTGGTTTAGAAGGGAAAGGAGCAGATACGCCCTGATTAAGGAAAAAAGGGGGAGGTGATGGAAAGAATATAATGGTCTATGGGGAGAAAGAAGAGTGAAGAAGAGTTGAAAAAAACAGAGCCAATCTTAGAGTAAATAGTGTCCTGTTCGAAATAGCAATAAATACTCCTCACTGCTTAATTTATAATATAAACAGTGTAGAAAGAGCACCTCCAGCCTTTAACTGTCACCAGCTGGGAACAGAGGTGAAAGCGTGCTACAATATGTAACCTTCCAGTGAATACGTACAAATATAAGTTACTTTAAACTAATTTGTATGTTTCAGATGTCTGTGGAAACATAATGGCAAGCCTGGTGTTTTCCTTCCTGATGTTGAACAGACCAGCACACTCCAGACTCTGTTGGTGGTAGGGTGGTTACCAGAAGATGTTTGATTGGACCAAACCCTGGCCTGTGCCTAATATATGTAATTATTTGCTGTTCTCAGTGTGAGCTCGGCAGGCATGCTACTAAACTGCATACAGTTCAGGTGTTTTTTGGAAATTAGCAATAAAGGGCTTTAATGTCATTCAGAGAAAAAAAATAAAACGAGAGTAGTGTGAACTACTGTTGTCTCTGTATCATCTTCAATGTCTTTTATCAAATTCTGCTGCAGAAACACTATCTATCTGCGTTTTGGTTAGGACTTTCTGTTCTAGTACACCTAACAAGAGACATGAATATCTTCATCTTCATTTATAATCAGTGCTTAATGTTGTCATTTCAGTGACATGTCTCTGAGAATTATGTATTATAATAAATAGTGCACCCCCTGTTACAAAATATTTGGGCATAAAAGTCCCCTCCATTTATAAGGTCATGGAATTCCTTGGTGACTTATACTATCCCTATATTTTACAGTAGGGGGTTACATTATTCACTATATTGTATCTGTAATAACATTATGAACTTATGGAGGTCTGAACAAATGTTGCACCACAAAAGTATTGTTTAAAAACATCTAGGGGTTTATTCAAGAAATGTTTGAGAGTTTTATTATACCCCAAAACTGCCACAACTCTGAATCCAAAAATCTGCCATCTCAAAACTGTCAAGGTCATGTAGAAATCAATGGCAGATGTTTTTACAATTTAAAGATATAGTGATCTGTGCTGGGTTTCTTCCACTAATCCAAAAAAAATGGGGTTTTCAGTTTATAACCTGAAAAAATTGAATGGTTCAGGCGTCAAATTTGAAAATTTTGTATGGTTTGAGATTTTGATGAATTTTATTGATTTTTTCCTGACGAATTTTTAGAGCTGTTTTATTGCAAAGAAAAATAAAGTCATTAATGGGAATTTAGTAGAGTCTGGTTTAATAAAAATATGAGACATTCGAGTTTTAATCTGACTATACTAAAAGAACTTTAGTTGAACAGCGGTTCCACCTGCTGCTTAATACAAGAATTGCAGCAAAAGAAAGCATGGCTATGTTATGTGTGTGTATTAAAAAAAATTTTTTTGAGCCAGTTACAGGAATTGTTCGGTATATAAGTAAAAACTGGGTAAATAGATAGGCTGTGCAAAATAAAAAATTTTTTTCAATGTAGTTAGTTAGCCAAAAATGTAATGTATAAAGGCTGGAGTAACTGCAAGTCTAACCTAACAGAACAGAACACTACTTCTTGCTTTTTGAATTCACCAGAATGCTCTTCATCATCACTGTGGAACTTGAGTGGATCCAGAGGTGAAAAAGCTGGAATTTCATACCTGTAAATTGCAGTTCCTTCAGGTCTCCTTAGGCAGCACAAACACAGAAAAAGCTCCCCTCCAAGAACAGGAAAACAATTAAAGGACAAGGAAAGCTAAACTAAAGAATTGGGCTAGAAATATTGTACATTATGTTTTAGGCTTTTGTACCAGCCCAAGGCAACCACAGCCCTTTAGCAGTAAAGATCTGTGTCTCCAAAGATGCCCCAGTAGCTCCCCATCTTCTTTTCTGCTGATTCACTGATTCACATGCTCTTTGCTGCTGTCACTTACTGAGCTTAGGGACCCACTCACAATATACAGTGCACATTGACAATAAATGTCACAATATAAGGCTGATTAGTAATTAATACAGATAATTACTACATGACAACACAGAAACCAGTGCAATTAGCATCATAATTTAAAACTCCTCTCTGTAGCATCAGCTTATTACAGGCAAACCTAATTTTCTGCTTGATAAATTGTGACAACTCCTAAGCTTAAAAGCTGCTCAGAGCCCATTGAGCATGTGAGTGTCACAGACACTTTCCAATGGTGACCCCCTATGACAAGTTTGAAATTCTGGATCATTACTGCTGTTGACAAGCTGAAAATTTAGGCAGGTGCAATAGGTTCCAAATGCAGCCTCACTTGAAGACATCACATCCAGTCTGTAATTCCTTGTGAACGTATGTAAGGACGCCCAAGTCATACCTTTAAAATGGCGCCAAAACCATGCCAGTGACATCACAAAAAGTAGGTGTGGTTACAGTACTGAGTGCATCAGTGCATCACACTATCACTGATGCACTCAGTACTGTAACCACACCTACTTTTTGTGATGTCACTGGCATGGTTTTGGCGCCATTTTTGAATCTTGTGTGTGTATAGAACTTCATGTTCACTTTAGGCTCTGCCCTTCCTGATGACGGCTTCAGTTTGTAAGCCGAAACGTTGAAATAAATCTACCAGCTTTTTTTCCCACTTATCAAGACCTATGTCTGCGAATGTTTTTTTGCTTTATAGATATGAATTTTTTATGATCTGAGTGCACCGTTCCCCTTGGCTTTTTACATATTTTGTTACATTCCAATTGTAATTTAAATGTTCCTCAATCTTATTTTATGTGATGGATCTGCACAAAATAGTCTAAGTTGGTGAAGGGAAATGAGAAAAAAATTTTCTAGCCATATTTATTTATAGGTTTTAGTTCTACATGATGATAATAATAATCAAGGGGGTACACAGAAATATACTAAACAAATTAATGATTCATATTACTTAGGATCATTTTAGTTAGACCACCCACCTCAACTTCACCAAATGTGCAATGAGCAGACCTTTTAGTGAATGGCCAGCTTAACTTGCATTACAACAGCAATGATAGGTCATAGCAACTACAGGAAAAACTACTCAATGGCCTGATACAAAGTAATAAGAAAACATCCCTATTCATTTCCAGATTTCCCCTCAATGCTTAAAGGGGTGGTTCACCTTCAAGTTAACTTTTAGTATGTTATAGAATGGCCAATTCTAAGCAACTTTTCAATTGGTCTTCATTATTTATTTTTTATAGTTTATTAATTATTTGCCATTTTCTCCTGACTCTTTCTAGCTTTCAAAAGGGTGTCACCGACACCCTCTAAAAACAAATCCTCTCTAAAGCTACATATTTATTGTTATCGCTACTATTTATTACTCATCTTTCTGTTCCAACTGTCCCCTATTAATATTCCATATTCTCATTAAAATCAATGCATGGTTGCTAGGGTAATTTGGACCCTAGCAACCCGATTGCTTACACTGCAAACTGGAGAGCTGCTAAATAAAAAGGCAAATAACTTAAAAACCAATAAAAATAAAAAATGAAAACCAATTGCAAATTGTCTCAGAATATCCCTCTCTATATTATACTAAAAGTTAAGTCAAAGGTGAACAACCCCTTTAAGTGTTTTCATGTTTCTCTCATCAAGTTTAATGTGACCCATGATAGGAATGTGGGAAAAAAAGAAGATAATGAGATATACAGACATGAAGGCATTCAATATGATCTTAGGGGAAATGGAGTATAGTGAAAACATTACATTTAGTAAACAAAAGTCAGGAATGAACAAAATCAGAACATGAAGGGATGAGATTTCTATTCAAAGACTCATATGAATATATATTTATTGCAGTGTTATGGAGAAGCAAAAATGTAACAATGTTATAGGAAAATACAACAGAGCTTGGGGAAAATGAATAAATGGTGTGTTATTAATTACATAATTATGGGAGAAAGAAAATATGGAAACCGCAGCTTCACAAATATGGGAACCATAGCTTTAACACATCGTGGTTGCCCTTTTCTTTGGCAAAAATGTTACAAACACATATATATTTACACAACATTATATTCTAAAGTGCAGTATATAGGTACTGTACCCTGCAACATGGATAGTTGTAGAACATAGATTTGCATTACGAAACGTTTTGAACATTTCGGACAGTATTATCGTGTAATACTTTTAAATTATATTTAAAAAAACAAAAACTCTTGGTAGTTATTTCGTAGTAAACAAGGTCGGCAAACTGCCAACTGTTAAATGGATGGAGAGAAGACACGCTTTCCTGTGACATGCTTTTATTCAGATAACTACACTTTACCAAGAAATTAGCAAAATGACAATGTATACAGCTTAGCGTTTTTAAAAAATGTTGCATTGCTAAACAAAAAGTTGAACTTTAAGCACATAGTATTTCATACAACAATCAACTTTACTTCACTGTACAGTGATGGAAGAGCCTTCGTTAGCCTTAAAACGGTACACATTTTATAATGAAAGTGTAACAGTCAAATGTAAATGTTAGAATTGGAGACCAAACGTGTAACAGTGTTGGTAAAATGTACCTAAGGTGGCCATACACGGAGAGATGAGGCGATGACGCCAAGCGAGCAGATCTCTCCCCGATACGAGGTGGGCAATATCGGGCTGATCCGACTGTTAGCCCAACAATCGGATCATAACGAAGGGTAACGGCTCATGGGACAGCATCAACAAACAGACGCAACCTCCATCTGATGGGATTTTTAGTCTCGTTGACCAACATCTGCCCGACTTTCAGCTGGATATCGATTGGGGATGCCCGTCAGAGAGCCCCATACACAGGTCAATAAGCTATTGACTCGGTCTGTCGGCAGCTTTTATTGGCCCGTGTATGGCCACCTTTAGATTTCCCCTCCCCTAACAATTTTAATTAAAACTCATAATCTTTTATTAAAAAAACCACTGTCTTTTTTTTGACAATTTATATGGTAAAATCCTTTATTGATAAAACCCTTTTTCATTTTAGGTTTTATCTTGGCAAGTGTAAACATTAGTATTACATTCACGCAACGCTAAAGCAACGCCTATCACTGCTGCAATATGATCTGAGACAACGAGTGCAGTGTTTGTAAGTGAAAGTGGAAATATTATTTACACATGCTGGAAAAACTGCAGATATTCTCTGTAGCACAAAATGTAAAAGTTGGGACCTCCCTGCTGTTGTACTATAGACATGTTACTAGTTTGCTTTATATGCATATTTATGTTTTTTCCCTTCCCATTTATTACAGATTTACAGATACTGGGATCCATTATCCAGAATGCTTGGGACCAAGGGCTTTTCCAAATACATGGGTCTAATGTAAATTGGAATGCTATACATCAAAGTTACTAGGAAAAAAAAGAGAATTATTCTGACATGAATATGAATTTATGAGTCTACTACAAGGTACTGACTAGTTATTACTGAGAAAAAGTAAATCTTTAAAAAGATTTTTTTTAATAAAAAGAAGTCTTTGGGAAATGACCATGCCTAATTTCAGAGCTTTTTGAATATCGAGTTTTCAGATGTAGACAGAAATACACACTTGTAGGTAAATGATGCTAAGCCATTATACACCCGACACATGAAACATTGAGTTACATGCGTGTATATAGAACTCAATGATCCCTTTTTGCCTCAATGATTATCTGAGACAATTTGAAATTGGTTTTCATTTTTTTATTATTTCTTTTTGACTTATTTAGCTTTTTATCCAGCACCTCTTAAGTTTGCAACTTCTGGTTGCTAGGGTGCCAATTACCCTAGGTACCATGCAGAGACTGCTATATGAATAGGATAGGGCCTGAATAGAAACATTAGAAGCATTTGGGGTTTTTTTGTAGATGGGGGTCAGAAACCATGATTAAAACAATAAAAAATAAATAATGAAAACCAATTAAAAAGTTGTCTAGACCTAGTCATTCAAGAACATATTACAAGTTAACTTAAAGGTGATCCACCCCTTTAATTTGCTGTATTTAAAGGAGAAGGAAACCCTTTCAGTGCAAAACCCCTCCCCCTGTAGCCGTCCCCTCCCTCCGGCCTACCTGCCCCCCGGGCAAATGTCCCTAACTTGCTACTTACCCCTCAGCACAGGTCCAGTCCTGTCCATGGAGTTTACAGGCGCCATCTTCTTCCTGGATCCATTGGCATTTGGCGGCGCATGTGCAGTAGGAGCATTCTCCGGCTCAGCTCTACTGCGCATGTGCCAAACATCACTAAGATGAAATTGGAAAACTTTGTGACTTTCAGCGTGCATGCGTTCTAGAGCTGAACCGTCGAATGCTCCTACTACGTATGCGCCGCCAAACGCAGATGGATCCAAGAACAAGACCGCATGGAAGATGGAGTCTGTAAACTCCATGGACAGGACCTGCCCAAGGGGTAAGTAGCAAGTTAGGGGCATTTGCCCGGGGGAGGGGGAGGAGGAGGACTACACGGGGGAGGGGTTGCTGAAAGGGTTTCTTTTATATAGCAAACAGATACCGTGACCCAAACTGCATATGTAATTTTCTCATGGAAGTTTCACAGACGACGGGGACACTGCAATCTGACCATGACACCGCTAAGCAGACTGCAGTGATGGCCCAAAGAACTAAAATATACTCACTTTGAGAAAACAGCTTTCCCAGTGATGAATTCTTTATTATTGTGATGTAAAAACAATCTCATTTTCTGATCACCTTTCCTGCTCCCTTGTTTGTGATGATGTATCACTCATGGAAGCAGACTATAAAATGAATACTGCAGTACAAAGTTGTGGAAGACAGGCAAAAAACACTGCAAAATAAATAACCTTAATGACATTATCATAAGATTCTGCTTCTTTTAGCCTTGCAGTCATGAAAAGTCCCAGCTAGAATATGCAGGAGGACCTCATGTATATTTACTTATATATGTACATACATGTCTATATACACAATATCTTTACATAAGAGAGAGCAGGGATATTCAAACCACTGGATCTCCTGCTATAGAGATGCTGATGTCCTCTGCATCAGTAACAGCCAATGGTTGGAAAGCCACGGGTTGCCTATTCCTGTGTTAGATCTCATTTACATGCAAGCAATATTACACAGATACGCAGTATTAAAAGGCAAACGTCCTGCAGGCATTCAGAAAATGTAGCTTTGTGAACAGGCTGCAACATCATCAATGAATTGTCAAGAAAAAACAAAGTTAAAATACTCTTACATCTACAAGTTAAATAACAGCCAAGAAAAGGGTGTTTAAAAACTTTTCTGTGATGGATCCAACCAGGTAGATTGCATTTTGCTTCCATTTGTTTTTTGTAAAATGTCAAAACAATAACATTTCAGAAATTACAATTAAACAACAAAAATAAATTCATTCCTTCAGAATGCTAAATGATCAAAATGCAATACACAGAAACAAAAATCTAAAATTTTTTGCCAAAAACTGTTTTTATACAGAGTAACTATATCTTTCCTCTTGTTTTAAAAACTCCAAGATCAACGCTAATCCTGTGCTGGAAAGAGCTTTTATACAGCCAACCATCAGATACATAATCAAGCAAACTAAATAATAATACTCAATACTCTCCATTCATACCTATGCTGTAATAAGTTCTTATGCCTCCCTGCACAGGGAAACAACAGCTTCATGCTAGGAATTGAGAAGGATTAAGAGAAAACTTAATAGAAACTCCTATTGTATGTCAAGAGTCTGACAAATAAATAGCACCACTATCTTCACCCATCATTTACAATAAGCCTTCAATAGTCATTTTGAAAACAATGGCCGTGTGAGAAGGAATATTCCTGTTTGAAGGAACGCAACCACCAGAGTTTGCCCCAATCATTGGGTTAATTAACCTGCTTATGACAGTAATGCAGCTCCCTAAGCTACAGCGATCACATGGGTTCTGTTTTGTAGAAGACCTTTATTACTTATAAATGAGATGCACACACCAGGGTTAAAGTCAATAGTTAGTCAGAACACTTGCAGCCATCTGCCATTGCCCATTCATTTGAATTGTAAACATGTTGCCTATGACAGATGCCAAGCCTGTGTGCAGTGGTCATTTCTATGCATTAAAGGTCAGTAATTTATCCAGAAATCAAATGAATTGCGGTGGTAACATTTCCGAGTGTGCAAGTGCAACCGATTCAATTTGAAGTCTCGCAGCAAAGTCGATGTAATGTATATAATAAACTTACACCAGATGTCAGACTGTCTCCCAGTCATAGTACCCCCAGGATGGGGGGTGTTGTTATCTTGACCATGACAATGTATGTATACATGCAAAACACACCTTGGCAATACGGCAAGTTTCATTCATGTATAAAAGCAAATGAGCAGAGAAGAAAAATGTTGTGCACATAATAAGTCACGTTCTGACACATTTAGGGGGCTATTTACTAAAATTCAGATTTATATAATTGTTTCAGTAAAATGCTTGACCAAATAATCCCCGATTTTGTCTTATTTATCATTAAAGGGATCCTGTCATTGGACAACATGTTAATAGTGCGATCCATTTTTCAAAAGAGCAAACAGATTTATACTCAATTTTGAAATCTCTGCTGGAGCAGCACTATTAACTGATGTGTTTTGAAAAAAAAAACAAGTTTTTCCATTACAGTATCCCTTTAAAATAATTCAGATCAGGAAAAAGAACTCTATATAATTGAGTGAAAACCCGAATCATCCAATTTTTTTTTTAACTATTCTCACTTGATTGTTTTTGCCAGAAAACCCAGAGTTTTCTGGATTATTAGGCCCAGCGCAAACCATCATATCTTGAAGATGAGATAGCAACATCTGCTATTGACTTATAAATAACCTCGACTGGTCTGAGATGGCGGATTTTCAAATTCTGGCTTTTTTCAGCATTAGGGTATAATAATCTAAAAAAATAATCTAAAAAAATTTTAGTTTTTTTCCCCCACGAAAAATTCAAGTGTTTATCCCAAAAAGCCCAACCAGAAAAATAAAAATTTCAGTAAATAACCCCCTGTGTCTATTTCTAAGAAAATCAATTAATCCCCCACTAAAATTTATTATGTGGATTTGTTTCCCCTTAATAGCGATAAAGTCCTCAACATTCAGGCCAAGAATAAAAAAACAACAAGACAGCATGCAAACTGAAATCTTAAGTGCTTCGGTGAGTATTCACCTTAACTCCTTATCTTTCTATCACTTATCTCAATAACTGCCCTAAGGTTTTTTTTGTGTGTATTAAGTGTAGTGTCACTCAGTGAAATTAACTGCCTATTACAGGGAAGGCAGAAATCTGACATAAGCAACATCTACATAAAAACACCCTGTGTAACGGAAAAGTTCAAAAAGCACAAAGTTTGTACAGAGTCTAGTGAGCACTCGCAGCTCGCTGTCAGACAGTTAAATGCTACTTGTAAAGTAGTTGCTATGGGTTACCAGACTTTATGGAAACCTTGTGACTAATTCATTACTCCGATTTACTTTCCATCAGCAGTGGGTCCCTAACCCATAGGTGAATAGACAAAAATGCTTAAATATTTAGGACAACATTTATATGTATTTTGTACTAATGCTGGTTTGAAAATTCTCCTCTTGGCTCCTACTACTGAACATTCCTTTAATAAAAAGCTCCGTTATTCTTCCTACTGCTGAAATAAAGGTCGTCTTTTAGCACAGAATCTCTCAGTTGGTCCTAAAGACTAAACTCTCATTTATTAACAGCAACATCAACAAAGTAATTTTGATTAGCACATATAAATGCACAAGATTTAGTGCAAATACAAGATAATTCTCCTATAAACAATATAAGTATAGTTTTTGATTTTTTTTTTAACAATATGCTATGAAAACTATGGCATAGGCTCAATATCTAAATTTGTAACAGGACACTTTAGAAATAGTGTGTTTTAGTGTAAGTTGCAGCTTTAGCTATTTTGGCAGAAATGACTCAACTTAGTGCATTTTCAGACTTACAATGTGCATACAAACGACAAATTGTCCAAACTTTCAGAAGTGTTATTGCTTCATCTAGAAGTCCATGGGGTTGCTTTCAAGTTAACCAACCAGAGGAATACTTAAGGAAAAAAAAATAAAATCTGATTGACATACAGATCACGCCAGTGAAGACTTGGAATACTGATTTTTTTTTTTCTCATTTTTATAGAAGTTGGAAAGGCAAACATTTTTTTTTTTGTTTGTGATAAAACACATATTTCCAACATACACTTGTTATAAAATACTTACCAGTCACATTGCTTTATTTATTCCAAGCCCATTCCTATTTCTTTTTAGTTGCAGTCAGAACGGCTGCTGACTACACTGCTCAGAAGACCATGGCACTTTCTTGTTCCACCAGGCATTAGTAAAGCTGCATGTTTGTGGTTATTTCTTGACGTTTTATTATTGGCAAGCAATCCCAAGCAGTATGATCCCAAACAACCTGGCTGCAAATGGGAACAGTGGTTATAACACAAGGGTAGCTATTTTGTAATAGGTGTATAGCCCAAATTTAAATACACCCTTCCCTCCAGTTAATTATTTATACATGATTTTAAAACAATCATATTCATGATTATATGATTGTTTTAAAAGCATGTATAATTAATTAACTGATTAATGGAGGGAAGGGTGTATTTAAATTTGGGAAATGTAACAGGAAGTGAAGTCTTTGAGGAAGTGTGTGAACACAAAACGCGTCACACCTAGGACGCTGCTTGCAATTAATTGTATGTTCCAATAAAGGCTTTTAATTTTATCATACACTGGAGTCGAGCCATCCATAACCGAGGACGCAGGAGTTTGCCGCTTCTTACTACGATTCTGCTAATTGCATTCCCCCTAGTGAAGGACTCGGGGCAGCTGCACCCAGGTAATGGTGGATAAGGGGTAAGGACTACTACATATTTACATTTATTGTATCTTTAACGGAATTGAAGAATTACATGGAAGATTGGGAAAGTTCTTCATCTCCTCCTTTCTTCTAAGCGGTGGGTCTGGGGCTTTTTGCACCTAGGCCATTTAACTAAATTGGTGAGCGATACTGTATCAGGGGGTTATGAAGCTTTTCTGCTTGATTGAACATGGTGTTACCCCTATTGCCTCTTTGAACCAATACGGAGGGTGTGAAGTTCCGATAATAGTGCTGGAAGTGCTTGGTCTTATGACTATGGCTCATAAATATATAGGTGTATAGCCACCATCATGATCATCATCTACTTAATTAGTGGCAGCAAGTTATGCAGAGCTTTACAATAACGTATAACAGGGTTTTTTACAATAACAAGGCCTACAGAACAAAAATAGGGATGGGAGGGCCTACTTGCAAGGGCTTATTTTGGAAACATGAATGTTTTATCATGGCACGTTAGAAAATGTTTGCCTTTCCATACCCTTAAATGTAATACTGATATGCTGTGTTTTTATACAGAACCTTTCCAGGGCTGTTCAGATGTACTGAGAATCAGCCTCCATTTACATTCAATATTTATGTGGTATAAAAAGAAAAACTTTATTCAGTTTGGTGGAACAAAATCAATTCCACGTAACTAGAAATTTTGCTAAAAAATATCCTTATCTACTACTATATCGAAGGACTCGGAACATTTACAGATGAGGTTTCCTTTTTTACTGCAGAACATGTACTGGATTGTAAACAAACCCCAGCGTCAGTAATAAAAGATTAGTGTGAGAGCTTATCCTTCCAAAAGGGAACCCAACTGCCATATATCTGAGAAATGAACACCTTCTTGCGACACAAGTATTCATTTCATTTCAGTTCATTTCTCTAAGCAATAATGTCACTATTCTACTCAATATAAGTGAACTCACGGAACATAAAATAATAGATTTGCTTGCCTTGGAAAGCAGGCAGGGTATTGCAGAAAAGAACTGGAATGTTCCTACTATGTTTCTGGACATGCTATGATTGCTATAATTTGGACTACTGCCAGTCAATTAATTACACGAATATCTACCTTTCAGGTCCACGGATCATAAAAGCATGTGGTTATTTTCAGCAAATGGTGATTTTTATAGGGCACATTAGAAGTAGCTAGGTTGTTGGGCTCTGTAAGATAAAATTACCACACACCGTGCAACATCATCACTGTTATCCATATACAAAAGTGAATTAATATTTTCAGAAGTAAATGTGAGAAAACAAGTGACCCCTGTGCAATATAAAAGGAAATCTGTACTTTCAACATGAAAGATTTTGCAATGCAATACTTTTTAGACAAACCACAATTTAGCTTTTAAAAGAAAACAATGAAAGCACCAACATTAAGCACACTTTTCCTTTGTAAAAAAAAAAAAAAAGTGCATACCCATTGGAACTCAATGACTTGCTAGAAGGAATTCCTTTTGCTTTAACACTGATGCTAATATTTTTCATTGGAATGAATTCAGCATTCCCGTTCCACCACGATATTGCTGGGTTACATTAAAAAGTTTAACCAAAGCCAACCATGTAACAAACAGTAGAGTGACCGCAGAAAACCATTAAGACTATAGCTACCCAGTATAATAATATAACATTACAAATGTTTCTTTGATATCATGTTGAAAATATCCCCCACTACAGTAACTGTCCATCATGAGGTTTCTAAATCAGTAATGTAAAGTAATAATAATTATAGTCCAAGCATAAATTAGTAACGAATAACCTACTAGCTGCACAATCACACGTTGCATTCTGGGAATGTCAGACTCATGGGAACTTCAGTGCTTACATTATTCCCTGAATAACTTCTTAAGCTCTTTTGTATAACTAAAAAAAAAAAAATTATCTGTAAAGGATTCTTTCAAACACACTCTTACTGGCTTTGAACATACTGAGGTAAGCTGGCCTGCTGCTCCTAGGCATTATATTACAGCCAAAAAGCTTTACAGAAGTATGCCAGGCCATAAGTTGCTGGTCCCAGTTTCAGCAAGACACTTAATATTGATCTTCCTCACAATAACAAACCTTCCACCCTCAATAATTACTCAACATCACATATGTACGCAAATGCAGAATAAAAAATAAAACATAAGGCAAGAGATGTCAAGTCATTCCACTCGTTACAGATGGACAAATATCAGTGCTTAAGTGTCAAAAATGCTTGTGTCCCTAGAATTCAGGTAAACACACAACAACCCATCCCAGTCACATGAACAGAAAGACTTGTGATAAATAACCAATCCCATCCCTTCTCCATTCCCACCCTCATAATACAAGCCCTCGTAGTTACCGTCCTACATTCCAGTTGTGTGTACAGACAGCAGTTTCATTGTCTAGTTTCAAGCTCTAAATGTCTCATTGGCAACAAAGAACTGCTTAATTTCAAGAGCAATATAGCCGATCCTCTGTAGGCCAAGCTATGCCTTGGGGGATAAGAGTTTTTTGGGGGTTACAGGTCTCTTAGCTTGCCACAAGTGGCTGTGAATGGTCACCGCATCCACACTGGCTGACAAGGTTTTGGCAGGTATGCTGCTAAACTGCTTGCGGTCGGAGTTATACTTGTAGAGACCATCAATCATCTTTCTGGAGATAGAGCGTGGTCCAATGCCTGTCAGCTTGTTAATCTCCTCTACCTCCGGACAGTAAGTATAAACAGATCGAAACTGGCACCCAGCGTCACGAAAGAGGATTAGGAAGTTGTTGGCATTGGATTTTTCCATTTCCTGTAACAGAGGTGGGGGGGAGAGAGAGGTTTAAATAGATGACAATTATAGATGTTAGTGTGACCTTCATCTTGAGCTCAGTGTTAACACCTTTTAATCCTGATATTGTTCCGAGCCCTTTCTGACTTTAGGGTCCAATGGTCATTTGTTTTCTTGCAAATGTAAGTCTGATGACAATTTTTTCTTGTAGCTCCAAAGAAAACACCACAATATCATGAACCAGAAACCCTGAGTGGCATTTTTTTCTACTTCATTCTGTAAAGGGAAACCTCAGCATTTTCACACCTTAACAAGTACTCTTATTTGTTTACCCTTCTGCCCTTCCACTCAACAAGCCATTAACATAGTGACTGAGAAAATTTTAAGCTTTCAATTTCTTTAAAAAAAAAAAAAAAGTCTACTTCCGGTTGCTTTGTTGGTTTTAAGACCTTAATTTAGCAACGCTTCATGTTAGCAACATCAGGCAAGTATATACACCACTGTATGCTGTATTTTCATTGACCTCTGCATAGATGTTTCTTTTGCTGTCACATTAAAATGTATGTATATTATTATACAAAACCAGCATGATAATTAAAATTGGAACAAGACAGAAAGCATGTAATTTCTGAATTACAGCAAATTCTGCCCTGCAGAATGACTTTGTTTGCCATTCTGGAACACTAATCCAGAAGTTCAATTTATGGTGATAGGCCCACTATGGGGACTGGCCAGACAGTCCAACAGAAAATAAAAGATAGCAGTGTACTAGGCCTGTTCTGGTGGTTGGCCAGACTGTCCAATAGACAATATAAAAGCACTATGCTTGGATCCTTCTGGAGGTCTGGCAGACTTCCCAGGAGACAGTAACAGATAGCAAGTGCAACCTAGTGTAAGGTGCCCAGTGTGGCCTCACAGCTCATAATCTAAATCCATCAGCTAACACGCAGTGCTTAATATGTGTCCGGAGATAAGCAGTTGTATTGATGTTAAGTTTATCCAAACAATGCAGCTATCGATTACTGAATGCACCCTTAGTTGTGCTGGACTAGTGTCCCAAGCTCAGCATAGACGCTTACTACTATCTTCAGTAAGCAAAGAAACACTAGTTCTGCCTGAAGAATAAGCCAAACAGATGTCAAGCTGACCTCTAAAATCTTGTTCTTCTGGCCTTCGTTTACTTTCCCAGCCAAACAGCAGTGAGAGAGAGCATTCTGGATGATGTATTTGTTAGATTTAGCACTTGGCTCCTTGTAAAGTTTTGGTCCTGTTGAAAGAAAAAAAAATAATTTCTAATGAACGAAACAGGAGCAATTACCCCAGTAAATACATTATTCTATGGATGTTTTTATTAATACTTACTCACTCTACAGAATTAATAAACTGAGTGGCATATAGATAACTGTATGGTGTTATATGGTCAGTACCAACAAAATGTTTAATGGTCTGTTCGTACAGATCTCATTAGTATCACACACACAGTACTGTAGCTTTAAGCAATAGTTACATGAAATGGTATGCTTCAATACTGCATAATCAGAAATAGGATGTTTAAAAAAAAAATTGTACAGAAATAAACTACATTTGAAGCAATTGGTCAGCTGCTGTATACTATACTCATATACTATGGCATTTCAGAGAATGCACAGTTATCTTGTCTGTCTGTGTGGGTTCATACGGACACTAAAAATTTTCTTTTCAAAATATGAATCTACATTAAAAGTTACCTATAGGTCAAATAGGCAATTTCCCTCCCAGCCCTCATTTGCATATGCAAATTAGAATTTGGTTCGTCTGGGAGGAAGGATTCAGCCAAATCTGAATCCTGCTTAAAAAAGCCCACATCCCGAACCGAATCCTGGATTTGGTGCATCCCTATTTCTTAACCTGTCAGTTATAGTTTCTATGCTGATGGACTACTGCTGCACAAATATTTGTGGCAGCCCCTCATAAGAAAAGTAATGTAAAAGCATCCGGCAAATTCTTTTATGGCAAAATTACAAATATCATTCAAAGAAAATGTTATGATAGATAATAAAAAGGTTATTTTCGGATGTCAGCATCTCTTTAAATTGGGCTTGAATACTCTTGAATAGCAGTTCTTAAAGGAAAATTTTACCCATTTTTTTAAAAAAAACAAAAACCCTACCCCCTTTACCCTGGGTAGACACCCCCCCCCC
>CM044437.1:106960977-106983407 GCA_024363595.1 Xenopus borealis
AAGTTCTCTCAAAATACATAATCCATTTTATGATTTGGTTAAATAATGACCCCAGCAGTTTAGAATCAGAACAGGTAATAAAATAAAAAGCACGCGCAATGCAACAAATTCTAGTAACTCGACCTGATCTTTGCTTTCAAATGGCTGTCCAGTAAATGAGAGGCACTGGTTGGTTGCACTGGTTGGTTTTTATCTGCCAACTCTGCACCTTCAGACCTAGTCGCCAGCATATCTGCCCATGTATGGGCCCTCCCTGAAAATTGTAAGCAGAGGATTTATGATATTATATAAAATCAAAATTTCAGCAATGTCCATGTAATAACTTTATACAACATAATGAATGGGTGGCTTATTTCGTAAAAACACTAAATAACCTTTTAATACAAAAAAGCCATGAGTATCTTGTATATCCTTATAAACAATGACTAGTAGTGTCATCAGTTATAAATGGTGAGTAGTGATGTCATTTCTGTCACATGACTTCTGAAACATGTGTATTATAATAAATAAAGTACGCCTTGTTGGAAAATATGAGGATATTAGAAGTAACATTGGTGTTCCATGACCTGTATAATGGTCATGGAACTTCTGTGTGACTTTTAATATCTTATTTTTATTTTTTTACAATACCGGGTACATTATTCACTTTATAACTAACTTCACACTGCTTGAATTCAAAGAGGTCAAAGTCAAAGACTTTTTATTGGGCATCTAGAGGCATTCAGACACCACAAAGATTCATGTGAAAAGCAGTCCTTATTAGTAATTTTCTGTGTGGGACTGAATATAGTACTACAGATGCAATAAAGATCCTGTACAATCTTGCACTTTTAACTCCCCCCTAGGCAGTGTGCAGCTGTTTTTCACATTCTCTCCTAATAATGACAGTAGTTTGGTGTGATTAGCAATACTGATGTATACACATCTGTCTGAGTATGCACAGAACTCCACCTTTCCATGTCCTTCACATAAAAGCATTCTATTACTGTGCATAAACACTACACATAGGAGTTTTAACCAAATAGCCAAGAAACATATTCTAGAATCTTTACAAGATGACTTGGTATTGAACATTGTTCCTGTTTATTGTTTTATTCATATTTCCTTTTGAAGGAACATCTTATTCTTTTCAATATTTTCTGCCAATATTAACTTAGCAAACGTTAACTTTGAGTATGTTATATAAAGTCCTATTCCTTATTCTTTTTTTGTTTGCCATCCACTTCTGCCTCTTTCCACATTTCAAATGTTGACCCCAGCAGCCAAAAAAAAAAACTCTTGCTGTGAGGCTACAGTTTTATTATTATGGTTTATTTTTTTTTTTTACTCAGGCCCTTGAAAACACAACCTGGTTGCTAGGGTAAATAGGATCCTATCAAATACTGCAGAGTACAGAGCTGCTAAACAAAAAAATAAATGAATAAAAACCAATTGCATCCGAATATCACGGTCTATGTCATGTAAATATAAACTATCCCTTTAAGTTATGTCTGCCTATGTAAATCATATGATCCAATGGGAAGTTTTCAAAATCAATATCATTTTAGACTGTAAGATATTTTTGGGCAGAGCCTCTCTCTTTTTAGTTATCCATTTTTTTATGCAGTCTGTATACTCAATATATACACCCATTTATTGTAAAGTGCTACAGCTTAAAGGGGTGGTTCACCTTCAAATTAACTTTTGGTATATTGTAGAAGGGCTAATACTAAGAAACTTTTCAATTGGTCTTCGTTATTTATTTTTCATAGTTATTTAATGATTTGCAATTTTCTTCTGTTTCTTTGCAGCTTTCAAATGGGGGTCACTGACACCATCTAAAAACAAATGCTCTGTAAGGCTACAAATATATTGTTATTGCCACTTTTTATTACTTATCATTCTATTCAGTCCATCTCCTATTCATATTCCAGTCTCTTATTCAAATCAATGCAGGGTTGCTAGGGCAATTTGTTTCCTAGAAACCAAATTACTGACACTGCAAACTAGAGAGCTGCTGAATAAAAAGCTAAATAACTATAAAACCACAAATGATAAAAAATGAAAACCAATTGCAAATTGTCTCAGAATAGCACTCTCTACATTATACTAAAAGTTAACTCAAAGGTGAACAACCCCTTTAAGTAGCTACTTTATAAATATGTTTTAGGAACATTTTACACGTGATCTGCATTTTTTAGTTACCAGTAAAGATGTCCATTTCCTGATCCTGATCAGGTCCTGATCATTTCATATTTAAACAATCTCCGGACTGTTCCTGACATTCAGAAAAAGTTTTTGTAACTGTGGCAACTTCTGAAATAAGGGTCCTTCAGGATTCTCCAGTTTGAAATTTACTAAATCAACATAATTTTTATTCAGTTACTCGGTTCTGGCAGTGGCAGACACGTAGACAGGTGGTAAGGAGAGGGATTGGTTGGGCCTTGTGACGCTTCTTTCTGCAGTGAGCGCAAGATTTTAAATCCAGTGCTTTTTGCAGAAAGCAGCAGACTGTTCCTTAGATGAGCATAAAGCAGTGTACACAAAGGGCGTAGTAAGTGACCCCTATATTTTTTTTATTGGTACTAAGCTAGCCATAGATGTACAGTTAGACAGGCTGTGGAATTCATAGTATGATGATCGTTCAGTCCATCGGACAGGTTAGAAACCCTATTTTAGAGGGTTGCATTAAATTGATCACTATTTAACAAATATCTGAACGTCTATGGCCAGCTTAAAGATACTATTGTATGAAACAAAGATTCATACGAATTTCGAACCATGTGCGGATTGTCCCAAAATTTTTGTGCCATGGAGATCGGTCATTTAGTCGATCAGACAGGTTAAAAGATTTAAATCGACTACCGATAACATCTCTGCAATTATTGCCTTTCTGACAATATCAATGGGTGACCGTCACTACAATTTGTTGGTAACTTTTGTACGATTGCCATCTGTCAATTAATGGCCCGAGCATTGTGTGTTTTGTTCTGTTTACTACTTTATTTTAATCTGAATGGTTAGTTGCAGGTCGAAAGATTGGCACGAATGTTCGTTCGTCCAATAAATTCTAATAACCTGCACATTTATGGCCATCTTAACAGACTCTGACAGCTAGTTGGTTTAGGCTGCAGGGACTCCAAGTGGGTCTTATGAAAGCTGCCAACATGAATAGCGCTGTTCTATTTTCTGTTACAGTAGATCATGGTTTCACATATATTAAAAAGGGCAGTACTTTGTGCATTCTACTGCTCTCTTTCTTTGCCACTCTCTCTATGACGTTTCTCACTGATGCAGTTCTATTCATATTGCCAAGAGTGACTATTGATTTAATTAAACATCAGGCCATGCATGGTGCAAGATTAATTTTCGAATGAACAGCCAACCATGTGCAACTGACAGAACATGATACAATTCAAGCCTATTCTTTTTATTCAGCTCATGTACAAAACAAAAGCAAGTCATGAAGCAAAGAGTCAGATTGCCTTTTTTTTGTAAAATAAAAAATAAACCATGTGTGTGAACAGAGAAAATGTTTTAGGGCTAGTCCACACGGCAAGATTCAGGGAGATTTGTCGCCTGGCGACTAATTACCCTTTCTTTGGGGCGACTAATGTCCCTGAATTGCTTGCCGTGTCTCCTACCTGCTGAAATGTAAAGTCGCCTGCGCCTATTCACATGCGGCACTGCGTTTTCCTAAGTTGCTGAAAATTGGCTCCTGAGGCAATTTGAGCAACTTAGGAAAACTCAGCGCCTCGTGTGAATTGGAGCAGGCGACATTATATTTCACTGGGCGCGAGACATGGGCAAGCAATTCAGGGACATTAGCCGCCCCAAAGAAGCAGTGACTAGTCGCCAGGCGACAAATCTCCCTGAATCTTGCCATGTGGACTAGCCCTTACAGACCCCTTTCTTGCAGAAAAGCACAGCCTAAATCTGATGCATGATTGGGATAATAAACACAGGTTTTTGACTTGCTAGAAAAACAAACAAAAAAAAATATATATATATTTTGTGATAGAGCACTGCCCAATAGTACCAGTTAGAATCTGCCACAAGAGAAGGTAATAGAAATTTGGGAATCTCTCAACCCATGACATTCCCAAGACTGGTGTCCAACGTAAATATACCATTTTCAGCGTAACAGTTGAGACAGTCTCCTTGAGTGACATATTTCAGCATCTAACCCATTTCCTACATTTTCAATCGTCACAAACTGCAGAGGAAACCAATTACGCAGACAAATCAGATTCGCAGACCAAGTGTCTCCCGCCCATGCAGAGGAATTGAAAAATGGAAAGAAGGGGTTTCTATGGAGACCAGGAAGATAAGGGAATCCTGTGAGAACTAATGTGACGGAACGGGGAGAGTGAACAGATAGAGAGTGAGCCACCACTGTATAATAAACACAGGCAAACGTTGATCAGCATTAATGGGACACAAACTGCCCTTCTTGTGAGGCAGCAGGACTAAATGCATCACAAGAAATCATACAAATTCCAACGAATAGACCTAGAGAGACTTAGAAAGACTAATAAAATGCTATTACAGAAGAAGGAAAGGCTGACATAAAATGTAGTATTTCCTGAAAGTCCTCCTTCCTGCAAAACCCCACCCCAAATCTGCCCTATTTCCCTGCTTCATGCTGATAAGAAGCAGAATAGCACAGCAGGAATGAAGGGCAACATATCTCACAAATGATCATAGACATGGAGCACTCCAGTCTGTACTTGACATAAAAACACAAGCTCAGTATCTGAGATCAATGCAAGAGCAGATTTGGAACAACGAGGTGGTACCTTCAACCCTAGGACAGTTAATACTATGTAGGGACCCCGAGATTTGGGTGTATTTTACTCAGGCAGTTCCCCCTTGGTAATAGGACACCTAAGGGCCCTCTAGTTAAAGGAAAAGTAACACCAAAAAACAAGTGTTTTAAAGTAAAGAAAATATCATGTAGTGTTGCCCTGTGCTGTTAAAACGGAAAGACTACTATAGTTCACATAAACAAGCCGCAATTGTGGAAATTGAAAAACGGCTATATGGCACAGGATAAATAATGGATAAAAGATAACATGTTCTACAGAGCTTATCTGCTGTGTAACTTGAGCCTTTTCTCATTTGAATGGCTGCCCCCATAGCTACACAACAGCTTATTTATATAAACAATAGTAGTGCTTCTGAAGCAAACCCTGCAATTTTACCAGTGCAGGGCAACACTGCATTATATTTTTATTACTTTAAAAAATTTCCTTTTTTGAGGTTATTGGTCCTTTAACTCAGACAGCTATGTCCCTTTTCCGGAGTCAATGTTAGTTCAAGGAGATTGTCCACTTGGTGGCAGTAAAAAAGAGTTTAGCCTAAAGTGCTCAAGGACTGTCCTGGGACCTGGCCTCACTGGGATGTAATACAGGTCAAGGTTTGCCAGTGGAAAGTTAGATAAGAGCTATTTACTGATAGTGGGCATTGTAATAGTCACCCTAGAGCTGGCCATAGACGCAAAGATCCGATCGTTCAAATCATCGAACGATCGGACTTCCCCATCTCCCGACCTGCCACTAACTTTCAGATTAAATAAAGTAGCAAAAGCACAGATCAGCCGACGTTCTGCCCCTGACAGAATTGATCCATTGTGACTGCCCTTTGTGAATAAACATGTTATTTTGCTGCAGAACCTCTCTGTTTGGATCTTTTGCTGCACTGATCTACGCCAGGTACCAGAAGTTCCCAGGGAAGGGTATTACAGTTCAGCCTGTCCTGACCTTGGGTGGAGGCAATGCCATTTTAAAGTATAACCTGCTCTACCATATAGCGGAAGCACAGGACTCCTGTAGCGCCATATAAAAGTAAATGTGACATAGCCCTCTTCTGCTACTGCATGAGATCTATAACTAGATTTTGCACCATGCTCATTCTCTCTTAAAAAGGGGACATTAAGAAAAGGCAACTGAAAGGAGATTCTGTGCACTGCTATTTTAGAAAAACTTTTGTGAAGGTGAACTGCCCTTTGAATTGTTCTGATGTGTTTCAGTTCAGCTGGTGCAGGGACTATAAGAAGCTGGCTAAATAGATTAAATCTGGAAGGAATGCCAATAAAGGTCATCTGCCTGAAAATGCAGAAGAATCTTAAAAATGGCTGTACGTAGTTCCATCAAAAAGTCATAAAGAATTTTTCAGTTTTAAAATGGTTTCAGATTCTGGTTTGAACAGCACAAGCCAGGAAGACTCGCCTCATTCAAGCATGCCAGGCAAAAGAACCATACCACAGAAAGAGGTGCAGAGACACTATGGTAGCTCCCACTTATATAAATTCAAAATTTGGGTGCATAATAGAATTTGTCTCATTAGAAAAAAAAAAAGAAGGACCAGGGGGGTAACTACAGAGGAAGAAGAACTTGTGGCTGAAGGAGGGCTCAGCAGGTACAGGAAGCTTCATGATGTCTTAATTAATGAGCAATTTCAATACATATTTTTTAAATATAATTTGCTGTGGGACCCTGTAAGATCTAGTTATGCCACTGAAAAGGACCTAGGCCTAGAAAGCAACTGAATTTCAAGCTTCATCTGATCAAAGCAAAGGAGTACTGGTTTACACAATCTGCAGTGTAATCTTTATTTTATTGTATTTTCCACTGAATACACAATGTACCTTACCTCTCTCAGCTGTGCAAGGTGGCATTTAACCAAGTAAAGAATATGTCACAAGCACTTAACTTGTTTCACAATGTCAAGAAAAAGGAATCCAAGAATGTAGTTACTTCAATCCCTTACAAACCCTTCCCACTGTTAAGAGGATTCCCCAGTATTACATTGGCATAAATCTGGGTTGCGTGCTTCTGTGATTATAGAAAACTGCAAAGGGGGCTCAAGGTGATATTCTTCTAAATAAAGAAGAATCTGCTGTAACCTTTTAAGATTTAAGAAATGAATTCAGAATATTCCCAGTTATAGCTCATACCGACACCTCACGTGCCATAGTCTTTAATGTGCCACACAGTGACTGCAGTTTCTTTTTATTGCAGCAGTGCAATATTTAGAACCTCCACAGGAACAAGTCTATCAGATCACAAATACTTAATGCCAATGATCCTGACAAGGAAAAGGTGGGAGAAGTAAAGCTGTTCTAAGTAATGCACATGGGCACACGCTAGCATTCCTCTTGTGCTGACCCCCGTGCTGCTATAAGAGATGGCAAGAATAATGGAATCTATTTATGCTCTGGCCTGCCCTCAGTTTGCCAGCAGGCGACTGTATTCAGAGCTTTCCCAATGAACAGCTACAATGAGAGAAGCCAGTTCTTAGTCACAGTTGTCAAAGATGCCTTTGTAGTTCGCACAGCTCATATTTTCCAGTCTCTTGTTCATGAACTCCCTCATCCAAGATTTAAAAAGCAAACACTTATTTTACAAATGCATTAATACACAAAATATACCCACTCATTATGTATTAATCTTTTACTCTGGCAATGTTGCAGCAACCAGAGGTAGAACTTAAGAGCATAGCTCCTTAAGTGCCAGATGCCTCCCCAAATCTCCAGATTCTCTGTTTATACCATTGCAGGGAAGAATTAATGTGTGACTGGGTTTTACACAGCAACCCTTTACAGTCACAAATACAAGTATGGGACCGGTTATCTAGAACTACCGGGCCTGGGGTTTTCAGGATAATGGATCCTTCTGCAATCTGGATCTTCATACCTTAAAGGGGAATTCAACCCCTCCCACACTAACCCCCTCCCCCCTAGGCCTCCCTCCTGGCTTACCTCTCCACCAGGGCAAATGCCCCTAAGTCGCTATTTACCCCTCCCTGCATGTCCCCTCCAGCCAGGTTCCCGGGTGCCATCTTCTACAGCAACGTCTTTTTCCTTCTTCCATCGGCACTTGGTGCATTCGCGCAGAAGGATGCATTTGACGGTTTGTACTACTGTGCATGCACCCAAAGTTCACGAAGTTCCATCGGCGAACTTCGTGAACTTTAGGTGCATGCACAGCAGTACATACCGGCAAATGCATCCTACTGCGCATGCTCTGCCAAATCCAGGAAGAAGACGTTGCTGTAGAAGATGGCGCCTGGGAACCTGGTTGGAGGGAATCTGCATGGAGGGATAAGTAGGAACTTGGGGGAATTTGCCCCTGGGGAGAGGTAGGCCTGGGGGGGAGCAGGGGGGGTCTACTTAGGGGGTTAGCGCGGGAGGGGTTGAATCCCCGTTTAAGTCTACTAATAAACCAAATAGCCGGCTTTTGCTTCCAATAAGGAAGGGGATACAGCCTTATTATAATTCATTCTGGATAACGGGTTTGCGGATAACAGGTCCCGTGCCTGTATATTTAACCCACATCCTGTAATGCTGGAACTAACCATACATATTTGTGGGTCAGACTATAATGCCATACAAATATACCTTTACATCACTTAGGCAGGTTGATTTATTAAGCTTTGTATTTTGATTTACCCAGTGATACAGTATTTTATAGTCAATGGGACAAGTTCAGGTACAAATTATTTTTTTTGAGGAAAAAATTATTTACATGCATTATTCTTCACTTGACTACACATTCATAACACATTATATGTAAGCATTATTATACACAGAAAATCATGGAGGTAAGGTGGTGATGTGGTGTCTTTTTGTTATTTTTTTACTAACAGACCTTTATAAATATTCTTCCTAAATGGTGTTATAGCCACACAATATAAAAAGCTTTCATGGGGTTATCAGTCCATTATATTCTGTCTAAAAACACAAACCTGCAGGGTTGTGCTCTTGCATGCCTTACTGCTTTTATAATTGCTGCCCCCGAACTCTTAGGCTGGGGACAGACAGGGAGATTCTGTCGCCTGGCGTTTAATAGCAGGCGACAATCTCCCCGAACGTCCTTCTCCCTGTCCGTCGCTAGTTGAAATGACAAAGCGCCAGCGCTGTGCACACGCGGCGCGGCGATTTCCGGAATTGCCCGAAGTTTCCTCACGAAGTAACTTGTCTATTAAACGCCAGGCGACAGAATCTCCCCGAATCTCCCTGTCTGGCCCTAGCCTTAAAAGACCTGTATAATCTCAAAATAAAAGGTCTCACCAACTTACATGGTATTCTGTTGAAGGGTGGTGGCACATGAGGAGATTTTGTCACCTGCAATAATTCTTCGCTACTGTGGGCGACTAATCTCCCATAAATGCCTTCCCACTGGCAAGAATGTGAATTGCCAGCAGCAGGATGAACTTCAGTTTTCCCAAGTCACCCTGAAATTTCCCTTGTGGTGCAACTTCAGAAAACCCGAGGCAATGTTTATGCCTGTTGGAAGGTATTTCAGGGTCATTAGTTGCCCGCAGTAGCAAAGATTCATCGCAGGCAACTAAATCTCCCTGTGTGCCACCACCCTTAGAGTAGGACCTCCAATTAATTGGAGCAACAGCAAAAAAAACAAAACAGTTTTTCTTACAGAATCATGCTTACAAACTAATGTAAATATAAGGAACAGATATGAAACATTTATGCAGTTCTGCATTATAGTATATGTAAACCATACAATACAATTTTTTTTCAGAAAGTGCATTTATAAAGCTATAAACTGAAACCATATGTTCTGTTTGGAAAGAATAAAAAAAAATGTTCCTAATAAAATGTTCAATATTGGCTATTTTTCAGGAATATACATACACAGTACAATGTATACTCAGCAAAAAACAATATGTCTAGCCCCATGTCTGATTTCAAGATTGAATATAAAAACAAAAATCTGTTTGCTCTTTTGAGAATTGGATTTCAGTGCAGAAGTCTACTGGAGTAGCACTATTAACTGATGCATTTTGAAAAAAACATGTTTTCCCATGACAGTATCCCTTTAAGTAGTCAAGCCAGCAGACACAGCACAATTTTTCCAGGTAAGGTAACCTGAATCAGAAACTTGTAATAACAACTACTCATTGGCCTTAGGAGATGGAGCAGGGTGGCCCTTTTAAACATGTAGAGAAAAGCAGAGACTACAAGTGCAAGGATACAAGGCATTGAAGAAGAGCCAGAAAAGTAAACAAGCTAAAAAGAAAAAAAAAAACTTAATCAGGAGCACTTTGAGATAGAGCAGGGTGGCCCCTTTTAAAGTGTAAAGAAGTAGACAAAGCCTGCAGGGAAAATAGACATTGCAAAGCAAACCCAGAAAAGTAGACGTGAACAAGTAGGGTGTGATACAGACAGAAGGGGGCTACAGACTAAGCCCAACCAAAGTACATAAAAATACATTATATGAAGCACCATAATAGAACAGAAAACAAACATATAAATTTCTTGCTAAAAAGCAAGAGGAGAATTTTAAACATTGGTGGCTGTTATATATGTATTAAACTCACTTTCCTAGAAAAGTGTGGAAAAGATTCTAAATTTATCCATCTAAAACCTGCCCTTCGATTCATGTATATGAAAAATTAACTCCAACATATAATCTTCAGAAACCATTTCTTTGGATACACCTTTATAGGTGCTAGCAGTATATATATCCATGATCTACTGGCATTTAGTAGAATGAACCCAAAGAAACTGGTGTTTAATAAATTAGGGAAGGTTGTAAGATATGTGATGCTGCGTGGGAGGCAGTGAGAAAGAGAAAAATGCTTTGCTTTCATTGTCAGTCTGGGTCCTGATGCTTGAAATTCAGTCTCTGATAGAAATACTGGAGTACAGACCAAGTAGGTTGTCATGGTAACTGCACATAGGAGGTGCTATGTACAGCATTATTAATTCATACTGGGAGTAATATGCTGCAGGTGAAGAGAATTGATAGTGCAGGACTTTCAGCCTTGGTGCAATAAAATTAAAGCCATCTAAGATTGCTGTTAAAACAATCAAATGGTGAGTAAATCATTTTACAAAACCGTTTCAAAATCGAATGCGCCAGTAAATGCAGTTACTACACATAACCTATGATATTGCAGTAGCTGTCATGCAGAATAAAGGGACCGATATCCATCTGTTAGGATAACATTTACCGAGGTCTACTAATGTTATTGTCAAGGGATTAACAAGAAGATTAATTTAAGCTTCTGGCTCATTTCTATGGAAAAATATAAATCATTAAAAATATCCAAGCAAAACAGATGAAAAGGAGATTGTTGAAATTTTATTTTGGGGGGGGGGGGCACAGGCAGGATCCCTTTACATTTACAAAACCTGATCTTGCAGAAACATTTACTGTATTTATAGTAATATGCATCTAACCCCCAATCCCTTTGCTCTTACCATTTGGATAGGCTTTTTCCTTAAGTCCCTCTCTGTCACCAGCTTCTCATGGTCAGTGACATAGAGCCCACGCTGTGCCAGGGCTTGAATAACGGCATCATGTCCCAGCAAAGGTTTGGCTGTGTCACTTTTTAAGATCAAACTTCCTGCCCGGCAGTACAAATCCGCAGATATCAGCAGGTTCACAACAGGAGGTTTCATGTGCTCTTGATCATACTGGTCAGTATAAAATGGCTCCTGGAGCTCCTTGGGGACATTTTCTGTGGGTGAGAGAAAAATAAATGTGATTTTGTGCACATTAGCAGTCATTCCTATGAGTTAGTAATCAAAGTAAAATTAATATTTCATTCATGAAAAAATATAACATTAAGTACAAATCTTTCAAAAACCCATGCACACATTAGGAAGTAAACCAAAATATCCTATTTGCCATCTACCAGTTAAGACTTCTTCTTCTCTCTTCTCCCTCTTTATTACTTACCATATTCCCTTTAATTCCACCCTTCTTTCTTTCTAATCCTGGCTTTCTTTTCCCTTCTCTTATAGCTTTGCGCTCTGGACCTTTCACCTTCTAGGTGGACCCAAAGCAAAGATTTTTTTTTTTACTTTTTTTCCCTATATAGGCACACAAGGGCCCTGTGAAAATACAGCCCTGTCTAAGAAATCAATATCTTTCTCTAACCTTGCTATAAACTAGAGATCAAATATTGGACTCCAACAGGGGGACATGAAGAGAAAAAAGTTAGAAAACTCCATTCTATGTTATCTAGTAGATAAGGTTGAATAAACAGAGATGTCCATCAAGTTCAACCTTTTCTCTATAATCTATGGAACATAAAAGCTTAAAACAATGCAGCACATCAGAGCTATATCACTTTTTGAACTGTACCAAATGTCTGCTTTACATATTAAATAGTCATCTTAAAAGGGTTGTTCACCTTTGAGTTAACTTTTAGTATAATGTAGAGAGTGATATTCTGAGACAATTAGCAATTGGATTTCATTTTTTTATTGTTTGTGGTTTTATAGTTATTTAGCTTTTTATTCAGCAGCTCTCTAGTTTGCAGTGTCAGCAATTTGGTTTCTAGGGTACAAATTACCCTAGCAACCCTGCATTGATTTGAATAAGAGACTGGAATATGAATAGGGGAGGGACTGAATAGAATGATAAGTAATAAAAAGTGGCAGTAACAATACATTTGTAGCCTTAAAGAGCATTTGTTTTCAGATGGAGTCAGTGACCCCCATTTGAAAGCTGCAAAGAAACAGAAGAAAATTGCTCATCATTAAAAAAACTATGAAAAATAAATAATGAAGACCAATTGAAAAGTTTCTTAGAATTGGCCCTTGTACAATATAATAAAAGTTAACTTGAAGGTGAACCACCCCTTTAAGGCTATGGGCACACATATGGTTTTCCACGGTGTTTTGCACCGCATTTTTTACAAAAGACGACCGCTGCGTAAATATGATAGTGGAATTGCCATAGCCGAGGAAAACTGTGTGCCTACAGTCTAAAGGAGAACTAATGAAGTAGCTAGAAAGGTTATACGTTATGTTTTGGGCTTCTGTACCAGTCCAAGTAGGGTTGCCACCTGGCCGGTATTTTACCGGCCTGGCCGGTATTTTTGATGGTTGATTCCAATGTTATTAATAGGAAAAAAAGATAAATATATAGGAAGGCCGGTATTTTTTTCAAGAAAAGGTGGCAACCCTAAGTCCAAGGCAACCACCGTTGAAGGGAAGATATGTAGCTCCCCATCTTCTTTGCTGCGGATTCATTGCACATGCTCTGTGCTGCTGTCACTTACTGAGATTAGGGAACCACTCACTATATACAGTACACACAGAATATAAATGTCACAATATAAGGCTGATTAGTAATTAATACAAATAATTACTACATGGCAAGACAGAAATCAGTGTAATTAGCATCAGAATTTAATAATCAGTCCTGTAGGATCAGCTTATTTTACAGACAAACCTACTAGATAATTTGTTCTCAACAGCTGCTCAGAGCCCACTTGAGTGTCACAGACACTTTCCAAGATGGTGACCCCCTGTGACAAGTTTGAAGTCCTGGATCATTGCTGCTATTGAAAAGCTGAAAATTTAGGGTGGTGCAGTGAGTTTAGTATATAAAATATGGCATTTTTTAGTCATTCATTTTTAAGGTTTAGTTCTCCTTTAAACTAAGCAAAGATAATGTATTTGTTCTAAGCAAGCTATTAAAGCTTCTACATATTTATCTGTGAATATCACAACATTCCATCATGAGTGATTTAGTTTTGATAGCTTTGCTTTGAAAAGACATTAGAGACCCATGGCTTCTCCCCCACTTACACAGATACACATATTCATTTACACATCAGGCATCGCCCTTTTCCATTTAATAGAATTAGGGCCCTCAAACAAGCCTTCTACTGCAGTTGCATTAGCAAACAAATGACAGAAGATTGACATTTACAGCAGAGAAGAGAATCGCCCAGTGCGTCCCCTGTATGTTAATACCTGGGGATTCAAACACAGACAAACTTTAAATGCTTGGACATCGCTTATATTGAAAGCTTTACAGGATCAGACCCTCCCACATCTTGTCTCTTAAAAATTAGCACTCAAATTATATTTATGTATTTAAGATTCTATTATCGTATTGTTCTTTGTCTGTACTGCTAACACCCCCACTTTCACTCTTGTATAAATTTTTTTGTGTGCAAAGCAGCCCTACATTCAAAAAAATCTTTATTAACATAAAACACATATGGCATAGGCTTTATACAACAGTAATCTCAATCAACTGGAGTATCTAACAGGCAGAAAGAGTGCTAATAGTTTTTAACAGACACAGCACCCTATAGAGTATCTGTACACACACACGCATATATAAAATAATTTTCCATATTATGCGGTGGGACTGTTCCGTCAGTATGGAACACTTACAACACCTGATACAAGCACCCGATATCTCTGCCATACCTGTTTTTTGTCAACAACCCTCCTCCCAGGCAATTCCTTGTGACTGTTACAGGATGCAACCAGAGATAATTCTGTTTTGCTGCAGTCACATAAAAATATACACAGATAATAACATGTGATATTACCCTAAAACAAATCAGGGCTCCTCCTTTCTTTAAATGCTGTTAATGTAAAAAGATGATTACACGGCTCTGTCAGAGCAGATTAACAGGAGGTTGTGGCATTACAAGGTTTCTCTGACTCATTCACTGCAAAGGAATCTGGCCACATTATTTTCCCCTTGTTCATGCATAATTCCACCAAGCACAAATGGTTGCACAGCCTGAAACTAGCTGAAGTGAGATGGTATATCCAAGCTGCACTCATTCATTGGCAAAGTACAGGCATGGGACCTGATATCCAGAATTCTCAGGACCTGGGGGTTTTCCAGATAAAGGCTCTTTCTGGAATCACACTGTAAAAAAAATTTAAAAATAAACAAACAAAAGGATTGTTTTGCCTTCAATAAGGATTCATTATTTTAAAATTGAGTCTATGGGAGATTACCTTCCTGGATTATGGGTTTCTGTATAATGGATCCCACAGTAAACTAGAGTAGTAGCAATGTGAAAGGACACACAAAAGAGTACATAGTGCCTTCAACAAGTATTCTGTGTCCACCACTTAATCTTTTCCATGTCATACAGTATAAACACTACATCAGTGATGCATATACAAGTGCCAGCCAGCACGGTTAAATCTCCATTGCTGCATAAGCATTTAATCTATGGTAGATGCAAATTGCCAGCCTCTGGAAATGTTTAATGGATATGGCACACTTTGTATATTCTCCACTAGCGGATTTCATCACAGAAGTGCCTGAACCTGCCACTGCTGTCTAGCAGTCACTTGAGTGGAAAATGTGTGACAGCTCTAGTACTGGCTAACACCAACCAGTATGCTCATTATACAGTTTGGGCAGAGGTCCTAGTAGCAGTGTTATTACACATTAACCACTCAAGAAAATGGCAGCAGTAAAAATGGGAGCTTCTCATTGGCTAATATACAACAGAAAATAATAGGTTTTGCATGCCACCAGCCTAAAGGACAGCTCAGCTTCACAAAAATGTGCTGGTTTCAAATAGTACATTATAAATAGCATTTTAATTTGCTATCTACTTTTTATTGTTTTTTTTTTTAAGTTTTGATATGGGGTTGTTTCTACCAGAGACATGTCAGCAACTAGTATACAGGCATGGGACCTTTTATCCAGAATGCTCAGGACGTGGAGTTTTCTAAACGAAGAGGTATTTCCGTAATTAGGATCTCTTAAAAAAAAAAACTACTTAAAGAGATTCTGACACCTGAAGTCAAACTCTTTTTTACCTCTATTATAATAACTGGCTTTGAAAGCTACTTCTAACTTTGCCATAAAGTATTTGCATGATGCTTTTACATTACCTGTCTGATCCCCCATGTTCCTGTATGAGGGGGCTGCCATATTTGTGCACCCAGCATCTGTTGTCATTACAAACTGTAACTAACAGACTGAGATGGGACTGTTAGGTTGGCAAAGTAAGAGTGTCAGGGTGTCAGAGAGTCAGGCTTAGACATTTCAGCTAACAGTTATATACAAAAACAAACCTTTCAGCAAAAAATTATCAACATGACCTATAGGTAACAATTAATGTACATTCATATGTTAAATTTAATTTTTTAGTGTCAGTATCACTTTAAACATAATTTAAACATTAAATGCAATAGTACTGTTTTTGCCTTTATTAAGTCTTAGCTATATCTTAAGGTGGCCATACGCGGGCCGATAAAATCTGCCGACAGGTAGAGTCGGCAGTTTATTGGCCCGTGTATGGAGCACTCTGACGGGCTTCCCCAATCGATATCTCGGCGAAAGTGGGCCAGATGTCAATCGGACAGGACTAAAAATCCAGTCAGATAGCGGCCGCATCTGTTTATTGATGCGGTCCTGTCCATTCCATTTAGTTATGATCCGATCGTTGTGCCCTAGGGCCTACGATCGGATCAGCCCGATATCGCCCACCCCAAGGTGGGCATATCGAGGAGAGATCCGCTCGTTTGGTGACATCAATCTCACCGTGTATGGCATCAAGTACAAGGTACAGTTTTATTTTTACAGAGAAAAAGGAAATCATTTTGTGAATTATTTGCTTAAAATGGAGGTGGCCTTCCCGTAATTCAGAGCTTGCAGGATAATAGATTGCTGGATAATAGATTGCTGGATAATAGACCCCACACCTGTATTAAATGGTAGCAATTGCTCTGTTTTAGACTTAGCAAAGCCCAAGGAACATGCTCATTAGGGGCTGAAGCTATAAACTATTTCAAAATATAGAGTAGGGGTGTCAGAAAATCCTCCCCAAAAAGTAACAGAAATGTTGTTAGGGGTCATTTATGATTCCAAATGTGTGCGAAGAGCAATTTTATTTTTACCCATACTGTAGTTTTTTTCAGAGGATTCAAATTGTAGTTGCCAGGAGAACTGAACCTGAACAACTGTATTTTTACAGCTGGCCATATGCATAGCAATAAAACCGGTTGCAATTCATAGGATTTTTTGATTTTGTGATCACAGGCAATCCAACTCAACCCAACCAAAAAAGAATAAGGTCACACAGCCTATGCTGAATGGAGTATATTAAACTCAGGTTTAAAGGACAAGGAAACCCTAAACAAAAAAATTTGCCTATGTGTTGGGACCTATTTTAAATAGCCCATATGCGCTTGCCAAACACTGAAAATGCTCCATTCTTTCAGTAACACCGTGGCAGGTGCACATTCCCCCAGGACTTGACCGACGTATCATTCTTCAACAAAGCGATCATGTAGCAAGACCAAGACTATACCGCAAGTGCTAAAGAGCTACACAAAACACACAGCACTCGAACTCCTACTCACTTCTGCACACATCCACAAACAGAGAAAGATGACAGTTGTGAGGACATCAGCAGTAGCAAAACAGGAGCAGCAAGCTTTAAGGAGAACTAAACCCCCCAGTACAAAAGCCCCCCTTAACTGCCTGCCATCGCCTCCCTCCCTCCCAGCACTGTGCATTAGTCAAAATGGTTCCTCTAAAAAAATGTGACCCTAAAATTCAGAGCAGCGCTGAGGAGTTCCCGGGCACCATATTCTGCCTGTTTGCATTCTCTTCCAGTCTCACCTCAGCCGTCAGCTGAGCATGTGCAGTTGAAGCCAATTCCTGATTAGCACAAATACGCATACTCTCATAGGCTTTCTGTCGGCGAAAAGAGACCGAAAGAATGCTAATGGGCAGAAGATGGTGCTTGGAAACTCTGCTGCATTTTAGTATTTTTTTTTCAGGGGCACCTTGCTGACTAATGCAGAGAGGGAAAGGGGGCAATGGCAGACAGTTAAGGGGTCGTTACTGAGGAGGTTTAGTTCTCCTTTAAAGACAATGTGAACTTCAGGCATTGCTGTGGGTACAGCAAGGGGTTTAGTGCAAAATTAATGTAGCATTTGGTGAGGGGCTTTAGGGGTCTATTGTTGGACCACATTTTATATTTGGGGATTTCCTTGTCCTTTAATTACTTTAGAACCCAATGGTGTAGTCTCTACTGCAATGAACTCTGGTGGTGTTATGGACAGCCTTGCCAGAGAAGGAAAACAATATCCATTAAATAGTGTTATTTAATTATGGATATGTTATTTTAATTACACTTTGGGGAGGAAAAAAAATCGGATTTTTTTTTATGATTAATAATATATATTCCTCTGAATATGATGTCTTTCAGACCTTGTTTAGGGAATCTGTGAATCTATTTTCTATGTATTTCCATCTGATCACAGGGCAACCCAATTACAGCCAATGTTAAAGGAAGGTAGCAACTTTGTTAGACACTCATGGGGACAACATGACATTTAAATCATATGCAGTAGAAAAGTGTGTATACCCACAGGTTAGTCAATGGTGAAAACGAGGTCTCTTTCCAGACGTTGCTGCTGCATGCCTGAACTGGACTGCACTCACACCAAAAACTGAAAAAATCTGAAATAAGCCTGTAATGTTTTGGAGAACATTCCTACAAAATAGACCAAGTAACCCAAGGGCAAAATAACTAACCTACATATTGCATTTCTACATGATGAGAATGGAAAAAATGATCCCTAAAGATTTTAACATAAAAAGAAATGATGAGCATATTCCCCCTTAAAGGGGGGACGTCCGGCCTTTTGCACAGTCCTACCAAACTGAACTTTGCAAAAGAAACATTTTTCCTATTACTTTAACAAAAAAAAAAAACAACAACTCCTTTTTATGATAATACAATTTATATGATGTGCTTACCCTGTAAGTGTAGAGGCACAAAAAGAAGACACATTCAAAATGGCAATGCAATATGGAAAATGCAAGGCAACCTTCTGCAAGATGTTTTACATTACATAGTAACATATTAATTTAGGCTGAAAAAAGACACACATTCATCCAGTTCAACCTTTTAACTTTTTTTTTAACCTGCCAAACTGTTAGTTGATCCAGAGGAAGGCAAAAAACCCATCTGAAGCTGCTCCAATTTGGCTCGGATTTGGAAAACATTTTAGCCATATTTGCAGTCTTCTTGCGATTAAGCCTATTTTTATTGGGCAGGTTAAAAAATTGTGTCACGTTGGACCACTGATCTGGTTCTCAACAGTTTACAACCTTATAATGATCCAATAATCACAATGAGACCAGCACTTGGAAAGGGTAGCCACAAACTTCCTAACTAGCAGATGTCATGTCTGTGGTTGGCTTTAGGAAATTCAACCTCAAATCTTATTACCTGTAGCACTGGTTGTATAAAACCATTCTTCAATTACTATGGGTCCACAGAAAGCACTACAGCACCAACTTATTTTTCATGTTTTTTCCTTGCACCAGCAGACATATTTTGCACACTGTTACTCAATCAACAGAAAACAAGTGCCTTTACCAGTGATCCAGAATGTTCAGGACCTGGGGTTTTACAAATAAATGGTCTTTCTGTAATTTGGGTCTCCTTACTTTAAGTATACTAAAAAATAATATAAACATAAATAAAACCAAAAAAGATTGTTTTTTTCATTCAATAAGGATTAATAGGATCAAGTACCAGGTACCACTTTGTTATTACAGAGAAAGTCTATGGCAAATGGGAAGGTTCCGGAAATCAGAACTTTCTGGATAACAGTTTTCCGGGTAACAGATACCACACCTGTGATTCAAGCTCAGAATAGTGCTAGGGGCCACACTTGCAGTGCATGCCAAGGAAAACCAACCTTGTGGTTCTAAGGGCTCCTATATTAGAACTTCTGTTTGCAATGTAGAACATATGTTCTAACACAGTTGCGTGTCCGAAGCACATCATCTAACTATTTTTATTTATGCCTGGTTGTACCCACAAGGTGTTTTAAGTGTGTTTTACACATTTGATATACATTCAAAATATATTAAAATGGATAAATTCATGCTAAACTCACAAAACTGCAGTTAACAAAATACAGGTAAAAAAAACACAATCATGTGTTCAATATACCAAATGATAGACGCATATTCAAACACCTAAGCTGAGCTCCCCAATTCACTCCGTCAAAGCAAGCATTCGTAGGACCTGGGGGTTGCATATTAAAATCATTAGATCACTGCCACTATAGGAACCATATAAACATTTCTTATTGCTATAACATACTCCATTTCAATTGTATGAAATCACAGAACACCCTTCTTGTGTAGCCATGTGTAGAATTCCCCCAACAAAGCTAAGATGTATTTGTTGTAATGATCCCCCTCACCATATTGGAACAGAACATATATAACTTCAGAAAAACATGCATATGCGTCTGTAATCCGCCTTCTTCCACGTTGCTACTCAATTAACCGCACTACCACACAAGGAAAAGCTTACCTGCTCCATAGGCTTTGGCCACCAGCCATGCCAGATTGCAGGCTGCTTTAGCTCTATTAAAATCATAGTGATCAAAAGGCTTGATGGCTGGGACAATAAAGGTCCTCTTCACCTCCTGACCTCCTTCAGCAATGTCCACCATGGTTAGAATTCTTCTGGTCTTCAACCCTTACATGTTTCAGATTCTAAATCCTGTCAGTTGTATTATGCTTTTTCTGTAGTTATAACAGAGATCAGTACGTGATTTGTCTAACCCTAAATGATCTTTCAGTTATGACTTCTGCTTACATGAAAGTCCAGTGGGTTGATGTTGATGCTAAATCAGAATGAATGATAACAGATGAACACACTGGACATCAGTGAATTCAATTACATTGCAAGAATGATGTAGTGCACATAGTTGTCAGTGCCAAATGTTAGTGTTGATTCAGCAAGCTCATCTACAATACATAAATGCCCATAAAGACTCAGATAGGGTGGTGTCCTTGTTTTCTTACACGTTTAGTATTAATACTGTAGTGTTCCCAATATCTCCCAGACTTCAGCTCAATCTGTTAATCATCACTGCAGGGGGACTTGATCCTGATTGTCTCTAAGAAGTAAATGTCCGCAGGTGATCAGGAATATATCCTTGTTGCTCACTCAGTAGCCATACTTTCCAATGGCAAATCAAATAGCATGCACAATGCAGAAGTAGACACAACACACGGAGATGCGACCGGCGATCCCTTTGTAGTAATGACCTCTACGTGCGATCTGTTAATGGGAAGCGATGGAAGAAAAAGAAGAACGCCTGCTGGGCAGATGCTGCTGCCAAGAGGAATAGTTTGCAGGAAAAGCCATAGTAGGAGTAGCAGCAGCCAGAGATTGTCTATAAATCAGTGACAACGGGAATTCCTCTGCTGTTCCTAACGGTTAGGGCTCATTCAGCCTCCTGCCATACGTTAAGGTATTTCCCTATCTATACATCCTATTGTGGTCCCACGGCTATTACACACAGAGATGACAGTGAGCTGCCACGCACCCGCCAATACCATTCGCTGAAACCTAACTCGGGTGTCCGCTGTCACCGCAACTATGCGAGTGCTGGCAGCGCCACTGGGTACCAATCGCTATAGTGAAGAAGGCTGTATTCAGCGGGAGCCGATGACCCGAGTCCGCGCCCGATACTCAAGTACCGCGTACGCGATTACAGGAAATTTCCAGATACGATTTCGGAATTGAAAGGAGACATCGGTTCCCAGGCCTTGACAGCACTCTATTATCCAAACCACTCTTCCTTAGATTAGTCCATGGGCCGCTACTCCTCCTATCCCTCTATTCCTTTCTGTATCCTTCCACCTCCACCCTCCCCCAGTTTCCTTTTCTCCCCGCCTGCCGCCGCTGCGGGTTTTCCTGCCGCACTGGATGAAAATAGTTGGTGGTATTGCGCATGCGTAAAGTGCCTTTAATTAAAAAAAAAATCAATTCGCGCAGGCGCAGGACTTTGGCCAAACGCTGTGCGAGGAGCTGCGCTTGACAGCTTTTGCACAGGCGCAGAATGTTTACGCTAATATGCGTTGCCTATTGTTCAAAGACTTCATCCAAGGTTTAACGTGGGTATATTTATAAGTAGGGCCAGGGCAGCTACGGTGGCCTGCCGGGGACTACGGCTGTTTCATCTTTGCACCGGAAGTAGTACTTTTCACCGCTTTTTCGGGAAAGGGGAGGAACTGCACGCCTATGTATCTCTGAACTGTATACACAACAACTCCAGGAATTCGGTAGCAGTGTGCGGCTGGATTAAGGAATAGCCAATCGCAGCCTTGCATTCGCAAAAGCAACAACAGGATTCAGGTTACTATCAAGTCAGCCTTGCTGCTGATTGGTTCCTATTTTACAGCTGCAACCCTGCACAGTAGTGATGTTCTGTCAGACCTGACTTCCAGCTTCCTTTTATAGACCTGCCCCACTGATAATGTCACAAAAAGAATGGGGCAAGCAGGCGCACATCTATTTAAAAAAAAAAAAAGGATGTTGGAAGCCAGCAGTTTAAGGTGGTCACCCACAAATTGCGGTGTGAGTTCCGCCCCAACCCGCAGGTATGGGTCCTGCACGCACATCACTACTGCACAGCCTGGAAAAGGAGGCAGCAGGCAGTGGAACAGATGGGTGGGAGTAGAAGGATTTTTGCAGAAAAGTTGAATAGATCTACCCAAAACTACTATTTTTTTTTTTTAAATGGATACGGTCATGGGAATTTCTTTTTCCAAAATGCATTAGTTAATAGTGCTGCTCCAGCAGAATTCTGCAATTTCTCAAAAGACCAAACAGATTTTTATATATTTCATTTTGAAATCTGACATGAGGCT